>SJYV01052099.1:463386-554994 GCA_006410875.1 Neotragus pygmaeus | reverse complement strand
TTGGACTGCAAGGAGATCCAACCGGTCCATCCTAAAGGAGATCAGTCCTGGGTGTTCATTGGAAGGACTGATGTTGAAGCTGAAACTCCAATACTTTGGCCACTTGATGGGAAGAACTGACTCATTTGAAAAGACCCTGATGTTGGGAAAGATTGAGGGCAGGAGGAGAAGGGGACAACGGAGCATGAGATGGTTAGATGGCATCACCAACACAGTGGACATGAGTTTGGGTGAAGTCCGGGAGTTGGTGATGGACAGGGAGGCCTGGTAGGCTGCAGTTCATGGGGTCGCAGAGTCGGACATGACTGAGCGAATGAACTGAACTGAACTAATTTCCCTATAATTGGTAACATCACCTCTGAAATGCTGAGAAGCAAATATTTCTGACAAGAAAAACATGGGACATACAGGAAAGGATAAGAAAAAACCGAGAAGAAGAGACAGTAAAGAAAAGACTAAAAGAAAGACTACCTTTTAAGCTTCTTCTATTAAAGAAGCTACTATTTTCAATGTGGTGCTGTTCAGTTGCTAAGTCATGTCCAACTCTTTGCAACCCTGTGAACTGCAGCATGCCAGGCTTCCCTGTCCTTCACTATCTTCCTGGGTTTGCTCAAACTCATGTCCATTGAGTCAGTGATGCTATCCAGCCATCTCATCCTCTGTTGCCCCCTTCTCCTCTTGCCAATGTGAGGAATTAGACATTAATTACTTAGTTAATTCGTTAACATTATAGTAAGTGACTCATTGTTTCTATGTATAATTGTTTAACTGAAAGGTAAACTGTTTCTAAAATTTTCATTTTCTTTATTCATTTATTTATTAATTTTGTCATTCATTTATTTGTTTATATATCTAATCACTCATTGAATAAATGAAAACCATAGTTTGAGTCCTGGTATTCACCTATTCTATCACTGTTTTCATAGGAACACAAAAGTTTTTGTTTCTTGTCCTTTTTTTTTCTTTTCTTTATGGAGCTATGCTTGGCTGACCTCACTTGATTATTCTAGTGAAGACTCTGCTACTCAAAAGTCAGCAAACAAGGAAGGCAGCACCCTGTACAGAATTCTGGCTTAACAAATGGATCCTACAAAATACACTAGCAGGGCAGCCAGCAAACACAGACTTCAAGTACATTTATTTATTTATTTTTAATGATCATATATACAGTTAATATGAAACATGACAGTGATGGCTGATTCTGAAAAACAGTAACCAGACAGATGCTACCATTTAAAAAACTATCAGCCACCATGAACCCTCAGGCAAAGATTTTATTAAAAGGAATTAAATTCAGCAAATTATCATTCTTTCAACTCAGAAGAGATAATGAGAAATTTGCAACAGGTTTAGTCCATGCTAGAAAAGTGATGCTCAAAATTCTCCAAGCCAGGCTTCAACAGGACATGAACCATGAACTTCCAGATGTTAAAGCTGGATTTAGAAAAGGCAGGGGAACCAGGCATCAAATTGCCAACATGCAGAGGAACCAGAGATCAAATTACCAACATTTGCTGGATCATCAAAAAAGCAAGAGAGTTAATATCTCTAAAAGCAAGAGAAAAATATCTACTTTTGCTTTATTGACTATGCCAAAGACTTTGACTATGTGGATCACAACAAATTGGAAAATTCTTCAAGAGATGGGAATACTAGACCACCAGACCTGCCTCCTGAGAAATCTGTATGCAGGTCAAGAAGCAACAGTTAGAGCTGAACATGAAAGAACAGACTGGTTCCAAATTGGCAAAGGAGTATGTCAAGGCTGTATATTGTCACCCTCCTTTTTAAACTTATATGCAGAGTACATCATGCGAAATGCTGGGCTGGATGAGGCACAAGCTGGAATCAAGACTGTCGGGAGAAATATCAATAACCTCAGATATGCAGATGACACCACCCTTATGGCAGAAAGTGAAGAGGAGCTAAAAAGCCTCTTGATGAAAGTGAAAGAGGAGAGTGAAAAAGTTGGCTTAAAGCTCAACATTCAGAAAATGAAGAACATGGCATCTGGTCCCATCACTTCATGGGAAATAGATGGGGAAACATTGGAAACAGTGGCTGACTTTATTTTGGGGGTCTCCAAAATCACTGCAGATGATGATTGCAGCCATGAAATTAAGAGACGCTTGCTCCTTGGAAGATAAGCTATGACCAACCTAGATAGCATATTAAAAAGCAGAGACATTACTTTGTCAACAAAGGTCTGTCTAGGCAAAGCCATGGATTTTCCAGTAGTCATGTATGGATGTGAGAGTTGAACTATAAAGAAAGCTGAGCACTGAAGAACTGATGCTTTTGAACTGTGGTGTTGGAGAAGACTCTTGAGAGTCCCTTGGACTGCAAGGAGATCCAACCAGTCCATCCTAAAGGAAATCAGTCCTTAATATTAATTGGAAGGACTGATGCTGAAGCTGAAACTCCAATACTTTGGCCACCTGATGAGAAGAACCGACTCATTGGAAAAGACCCTGATGTTGTGAAAGATTGAAGGTAGGAGGAGAAGGGGATGACAGAAAATGAGATGGTTGAATGGCATCACCGATGTGATGGACATGAGTTTGAGTAGACTCTGGGAGTTGGTGATGGACAGGGAAGCCTATTGTGTTGCAGTCCATGGGGTTGCAGAGTTGGACATGACTGAGCGACTGAACTGAACTGAACTGAACTAGCCTTGTAAAAGGTTTGCCTGAATATAGAGGACAGTGTAGATGCTGTCTGTGGAGAGAGAAATGTGGGTGTTCACTCAGATAAATATGAAGACACTTGGCAACTTGTTAATTGTTTTGGTCACTCTATCTAAACATTTTAACACAGTTTCTTGGCATATCTTACTAGGCAGAACTCTAAAGAGTAACTTTGGTGTGGAGTGAAAAATCATATCCTTGCAATATGGTAAAAGTGAATCAGTTCAATCAATTTAGTCAATTTTTACATTTGATGTGGAATAGATTATTTAATTAATGGAATCTTCCACTTTCCCATCATATTTTGATTTAGGCTCTTTTGAGTGCTGGAACAGAGCTACTCCAGTTGCCCCTGGAAGAAGGAGAACTTGTCACAGGGCTCCCTAGGAAGCTGTTAGGAGCAGAACAACTTTGGCTCTCACTGAGGACTGAATTTTTCTCCCATGTGTCCAGCTCCAATATGTCCCAGAGTGGGAATCTAATTACTCTAGCTCAGCTTTCCCCACCAAGCCGTAAGTAAGCCCATGGATTGGTTGACCTTGGGTAATCTGTCTAGTCAGCTCTGGCCACGGTGCTAAGGAGGGAGAGGAGGCAGTGTGTCAGCAGCAGAGCGGGGTGCTTTACTCGTGATTGTGGATGGGGCAGCAATGCCTCTGAAGGGGCATTCTCAGGTTTGCTCAGGGTGGTACCAGCAGCATCTAGTTGACATTACAAGAATGAGCAAATTTACAATGTGCATGTCAAAACAGACTCCATTACTTACTTTTAGTTTTTTCCTTTAATTTATAGCATGTTATCACTTTTATAATTGTAAAATTGATACATCTTTATTGAAATTAGTTTTTAAACTAAAGAAAAGCACAAAGAAGAAAACTTTATTGGATTTTTAAGTTGGGTCTTAAACAAGTTTAACCTACTCATATTTATTGTTACAAATGATAGGTTTGGTTTAGCATAACGTTATTCTATACTCTTATTTTTAAAAATAAAATATTTTGTTTCCTTATATTCTTTTATGTTATATGATGTATTTTTCTTTGCTGCTTTCAGTAATTTAAAAGTTCTTAACTTATTTTACTGAGTGTAATAAATGTATATGTTGTTAACTGATATATATTTAAATCAGTTTTCCTCTGATTTAGTGAGGATGGAGGAGCCTGGTAGGCTGCAGTCCCTGGGGTCACTAAGAGTTGGACATGACTGAGCGGCTTCACTTTCACTTTTCACTTTCATGCATTGGAGAAGGAAATGGCAACCCACTCCAGTGTTCTTGCCTGGAGAATCCCAGGGACGGAGGAGCCTGGTGGGCTGCTGTCTATGGGGTTGCACAGAGTCGAACACGACTGAAGTGACTTAGCAGCAGCAGTGTTCTTTTATTTTCCTCTTTTCTCCCTTCTTCCAGGTATCTTTGATACAATCTGTTGTGTTAGATTCATATTTTTATTTTACATTTTAATTGTTTTTATATCATAACTATTATATTGAAAGAATTATTAAAACATATTATGTTTTATTACACTGTTATCTATAATTGCTGGAATTCTATATTTAAATGTCTTCATTACCGATTAGGATTTTTTAATACTAAAACTTACCAATTTTTGAAAAAAAATTTTTTTAAATTTTATTTTTACTTTATTTTACTTTACAATACCGTATTGGTTTTGCCATACATTGACATGAATCCACCATGGGTGTATACGAGCTCGGGTGTTATACAGTGTTTACATTTTTATGTCTGAGGATGTTTCTGTTATCTGGTTGTGAACAGATTCTTTGGATCATATCTCTCCCCCAGAAATCTGCAAACTTTTTCCAGTGATAACTCTAGTGCTTAGTCATGTAGATGAGAAATCTGAACTAGCTTAGTTTTGTTATTATTGCTATTTTGTTATTTGTTATTTTCTACTCTGATAATATAATTTTTATCCTTAAAATGAAATGACCAGAAAACATCTTGGTTTTGGAATCTGTTATAACCCAATTATGTACCCCCCCTCTCCAAATTCATATTGAAACCATAACCCCCGGTATACCTCAGAATGTAACTACATTTAGAGATAGGATCTTTAAACATGTGATTAAGTTAAAATGAGGCTGTTAGGGTGAACTCTAACCCAGTGTAACTAGTGACCTTATAAAAAGAGGAAATTTGGACACACAGTGAGTCATCAGGTACGTGCACATAGAGGGAAGACTCTGTGTAGACATAGTGAGAAGAAACCAAGCCTACCTACATCTTGATCTTGAACCTCCCACCTCCAGAAGCATGAGAAATAAATTTCTCTTGTTTAAGCCAACCCATGGTGTTTTTTTCCTTTCTTTTTCTTTCTTTTTTTTTTTTGCCATAATAACCCTAGCAAACTAATACAGAATCTTTTAACAAATAACGTCTGCTACTTGTAAATCTCCTTTAGTATGAACACTTTAGTTTCTTTTCAACTTAGGAAAGTTCTGTTATTTTTGCTTTTTTTTTCTGTTTGCTCCTTCTGGAGTTCTTACTATAATGAATTGGATCTGTCCTTCTTGCCTCTTAACTTTTGGACCTGTTAATCTTTCTGTTTACTTTTACTTTTTTGTAATAGTGGATCTGTGGTTCACATACCTTCATTGTAGTATCTAACTTGGACTTAATGGTTGTCATTTCATGAGGTCTTTTATTATTTCAGAGACCTACTCACACCTGTCCTAGTTTCTTGGATGTAATGTCTTGTGATTGTTGTTAAGAATACAAATTATGACTTTGTAAAGTTTTCCTTTAGCTCTCTCAGTTGATTGGAGGAAGTTGCTTTGATTTCTTAGCATGGTGCCCTTCATTTGAACTGCCATGTGGTTTCATGCACCCTGTGACTTTTCTTTGTCCTTTGGAGGGTTGGTCTATGCTTGTCAGAGTTAGCAGTTTTATAGATGCCTGTCCTCTTACTTCGTGGCCAACAATTCCATCTCATACAAGGAATGGTGGGTTAGGTAGGTCCTTGCTCCAATCTGCACAATAGCTAGCAGAAATCCCCCACTGTTTCTGTCATGCCAATATTGCTGTTCTCTAGTTTCTAGCACTTTGGCAGAATTTCCCCTAGTTGGGTATTCTGTTGGTCATTTAGATGGAATTTGGGGAAGGTGAAGAATTAAAAGTATGGTATAAATGGAATGTCTCTTTAGTTAAGAGGAGACAACTGCAGTTGGAGGCTTGCACAAAGTGGAATTGGGGGTGAGAGAGCCAGGGTTTTGCCAGTTGCTTCATACTCTGCTTATACATCTGTCTCCACTGCTACACTATTCTTAGCAGCTGTAGCATAGTAGGTATTCAGAAATGTTTGGTGGTTCTACACTCAATCCTGCATGTTCCCAAAGCCTCAGCCTCACCAATGACTGATATTCATCAAGGACAGGACACCTCCCTGAGACAGAGGGCTGACTCTTCACCACTATCTTGATTTCTTTGAGTATTTTGCTTAAGTTATTTGCTTGGGATTTTGAAAATTGCTTCAATACTTGCTTTTGTGTCTTTCTCGGAATCAAAACAAGCTGGCAGATTTCTGAGTTAGTCCTGTCTAATTTCAATGGCTGGACATTTACCTATGCCTCTTTTAATTCTGGGGCAAATTTCATTTATGTTTCAGGAAATGTAAATTGTTGTCTGCCTGATAGTCTAAGTACTTTGGGAAGCGCTTTCTTAAAATCATCAAGGGTTTATAAAGGTATTCCCATATATCTCATCTTGCATCTCTGCAACAATATTATTCTGCCTTATATTAAGCAGCCATTCATATGCCTGCTCTTGTCCATTAGATGTAAGTTCCTTGGATGGGAGGGGCTATGTATTACTGATTTCTGGATCACTCTACTAATGTCTAGCACAATGCTTTGCTCTTCAAGTTTTGAACATTTTCCTAATAAACTAAAATAACTTGTTAAATTTCTCCCTTACTATTTTACTTTCTTTTGGGTATTGTGGACATTTGCTTATTATCTGCCAGTCATCCTTTTTCTTGACAGCACTTCTACTTTTACGCTGGATATCTGCCTTTCCTCTTGTGGACCGTATGTATCTGGGGAAGGTCATCCCATCCCAAGATTCACTGGAACCTCACTGACTTAGTCCAAGCAACACTCTCTATAACCTGGCTATAGTGTTTGGATGAAGAACAAGCATGAGACCCAGCATGGACCCGTGTGTAGTCTGGGATTTGTTGACAGCCGTGTTGCAACCACGAGGAAAGTAGCTTTATTTATTTTATTTTTTTGAAAGTAGCTTTAAGATGAGTTAGACATTATGGAAGGCAGAACAGAGACAGGTGTTGGGTTTCCTTTTGGACATTTTTGTGCTATTGGCTTAAACTAAAGACCACCCCCATGGAAAAGAAATGGAAAAAAGCAAATGACTGTCTGACGAGGCCTTATAAATAGCTGTGAAAAGCAGTGAAGTGAAAAGCAAAGGAGAAAAGGAAAGATACAAGCATCTGAATGCAGAATTCCAAAGAATAGCAAGAAGAGATAAGAAAGCCTTCCTCAGTGATCGATGCAAAGAAATAGAAGAATACAACAGAAAGGGAAAGACTAGAGATCTCTTCAAGAAAATTAGAGATACCAAGGGAACATTTCATGCAAAAATGGGCTCGATAAAGGACAGAAATTGTCTGGCGTGCTGCAGTTCATGGGGTCCCAAAGAGTCGGACAAGACTGAGCAACTGAACTGAACTGACTGAAACCTCAAATTGCCAACATCCGCTGGATCATCAAAAAATCAAGAGAGTTCCAGAAAAACATCTATTTCTGCTTTATTGACTATGCCAAAGCCTTTGACTGTATGGGTCACAATGAACAGTGGAAAATCCTGAAAGAGATGGGAATACCAGACCACCTGACCTGCCTATTAAGAAACCTGTATGCAAGTCAGGGAGCAACAGTTAGAACTGGACATGGAACAACAGACTGATTCCAAATAGGAAACGGAGTTGGAGTACATCAAGGCTGTATATTGTTACCCTGCTTATTAACTTATATGCAGAGTACGTCATGAGAAACTCTGGGCTGGAACAAGCACAAGCTGGAATCAAGATTGCTGGGAGAAATAGCAATAACCTCAGATATGCAGATGGCACCACCCTTATGGCAGAAAGTGAAAAAGAACTAAAGAGCCTCTTGAGGAAAGTGAAAGAGGAGTGAAAAAGTTGACTTAAAGCTCAACATTCAGAAAACGAAGATCATGGCATCTGGTCCCATCACTTCATGGCAAATAGGTGGGGAAACAGTGGAAACAGTGGCTGACTATTTTTCTGGGCTCCAAAATCACTGCAGATGGTGATTGCAGCCATAAGATTAATATATGCTTACTTCTTGGAAGGAAAGTTATGACCAAACTAGGTAGCATATTCAAAAACAGAAACATTACTTTGTCAACAAAGGTCCATCTAGTCAAGGCTATGGTTTTTCCAGTAGTCATGTATGGATGTGAGAGTTGGACTATAAAGAAAGCTGAGCGCTGAAGAATTGATGCTTTTGAACTGTGGTGTTGGAGAAGACTCTTGAGAGTCCCTTGGACTGCAAGGAGATCCAGCCAGTCCATCCTAAAGGAGATCAGTCCTGGGGGTCCATTGGAAAGACTGATGTTGAAGGTGAAACTCCAGTACTTTGGGCACCTGATGGGAAGAACTGACTCATTTGAAAAGACCCTGATGCTGTAAAAGATTGAGGGCAGGAGGAGAAGGGGACAACAGAAGATGAGATGGTTGGATGGCATCACCGACTCAATGGATATGGGTTTGGGTGAAGTCCGGGAGTTGTTGGATAGGGAGGCCTGGTGTGCTGCGGTTCATGGTGTTGCAAAGAGTTGGACATGACTAAGTGACTGAACAGAAACCTCAAAGCCATATTACTCTTGAATTTTCCAGGGATAAAAATTAATACATTTCTTTACTGATTTAACTGATTTGTGCTGGTTTTTCTCTTATTTGCCACCCAAATGCTTATGACTGATGCACATATTTTCAGCATATTTAATCATAGAAGCATTTGTACAGCCTGGTTTATTGATTATTCCCTTTGCTTATTTCCTTGCCCTATTTCAGTTTCATGTTTTTTTTTTTAGGTTTCCAGTTCATATTTGTTAGTGATGATCAATTGTCTATACTTTTGTAGAATCACAAAATGACCAGAGATCAGTTATTCCTACTTGCTTATTTCTAGATAACAAAGCTAAACACTAATGAGGCTAAATGATGCACCCAAGATCATTACAGTTTTGATATTTTATTCATGACTTAGGATCATTATCAACATTGATTCTTAGGTTGTCCTGTAGCACACAGAGAGAGAATTGCTACATGCAGATTATTCACTCTGCCCCCCATCCCACAGCCCCATGAATGGCGGTGTTTTTCTACATAGATCTCCATTTGTCTTTTTCAGTTTATTGCCTTTTTTTTTTTCTTTTCTACTGCTGCTTTTGGGAGTTCTTTGATGATTCTTGTTGCCTCTAATCTTATGTCCACCATATGATAGGAAAGGAAAGAAGGTCACTAAGGTTACTCATGCTGTTCAAGCTGATACCCTCAATTTTATGTACAATATGAAATCAATAGTCACCCAAAGGTGACAGTAACTATTGTATGACATAGATGGCCATTGAAGTTGTTTTCGCTGATGTTCTGTATTTTTTTTTTTTTTTTCTGCTTGCTTCTGGTTTGGGGTCATCTAAATAGGTTGATAGTGAAAAGAAGAGGAGATGAGGAAGTCTTAGTTCTCTTGTAATTTTTGAGAGTTGTTTTGTGTTAAGTATCACTGAACCTCATTAAAAAAGTAAAACAGGTGAATCCAAGTTAGATGATATATTTGGGAAATTGTGCTGTGGCTAATTGAATTTTCCAGCTTACTGAAGGGTTATTCTGGAAATCCTTCTTGTTGTTAAGATCTTTCCTCAATATGTTAGTTCATTTATTTTTTCTCATAAATCTACAGTGTGGAGGAAATTTTTCTTCCTGATCACTTTGTATCTTGCAGTGCTTCATTGTGAATAACACTGGGTGAAGACAGGGAGGTTGGTGGCTTTGAGTTGTGTTGTAGTTGACACAGCTAGTACTGGTATATATCAACAAGATTCCTGTTTACTGCTGTCTTATTCTCCTGAAAGCATTTGTCCTTTCTACCACTTTGTGATTAGGCAGGGCCATGTACCTTCTCTGGTCAAGGAAATAGGAACAGAAATGATGTGTGTCATTTTGGGTGGAAGCCTTTAATTGCAAGGCTTTAATATCTACTTTACTCTTCTCCTTTCATGGTGATAATAGAAGCACATGTCAAGATGGAGCCTCTGCAGCCTAGGCATGTCAGACATAACCTTTGCTATTTCAAGCCACCGAGATTTAGAGCTTTCTTAGTAACACAACATATCCCACTCTTATTTGGCTAATCTGTAAGGTAGAAGTAGACAGAGCTGTGGACCGAACTCCTCCCCATCTCCCACCTCCATGCTTCCTCTGTAATAATTACCCCTTATTCTGTTTTATTTGGAAAAAAAACTCCACTGCTTAAAACATGACTAAACCCCACTGATATAGGAGTTTGGCTTTAATGTGCATGGAACCCCAGGATTTAATGGATTTTAAAATGTTCGCTCCTTGAGTTTTCTTATGATTGGCTTCTCTCATGAAAGTAGAATGCAGTGAAAGTTTAGTTAATTGAGGGTTTCAATATATTCTGCTTTCCCTAATGGTATACCCAAGCTGTGCTTATAAATTGACAGGTCTGATGATTATATGTGGTTTATGAAATGAGGCTCATTGGTTGATAGTATATATTATAAAGCACAGCAGTGGTGCATATTAAATACACAGTAGATAGGACCACTGAGTGGTAGCTATTTTGATAACCACAGCTTATCATTTCATATTATTTTATCATTTAAGACATCAATCAGTGCACACACTGCCTTCCATTTACAGCTGACATTTAGTATGCTGCTGGAATTTCTACTGAACAATGTTATCTGAGGGTTTGTGGAGAGTCTTCAAGGATGAACTGAGTGGGACAGCCACTTTTTTTTTTTTTCCCCACAAAATAGACCCTGAAAGGAAATGATCTCAGACTCAGAACTCATTATTGGAAAATACCTTTTGAGAATCTTTTCTCTCTGGGACAGAGCACAAAATTCTTGAAAACAAAACCCATTCATATGTTAACTGTTTTTAAAATCATACAAGCTTATTTTCAGATGCAGACACATCTTGATTACTCAAATGAAGGAGACACATAGAATATACCAAAGAATGGATAATTCTCAAGGCATTTATAAAGTAATACAGTGATAGATAAAAATGATAAGATGTGAACTCTTGGTTAATTAAAATTTTTGCTTAATAAAAAATTAAAAAAAACCTGTTTTTTACTTTGACAGTGTAAACAAGATTCTTCTTGATTTAGTAAGTAGAATTTCATGTCTAATGTTGAATCCTTTTTTGAAAATTGAAGATCTGGCACCACTTTGGTGTCAGTAATGTGAACAAAAATGTTCAGTGTAAAAATGAAGAATGGGGTGGGCTTTGGGCTAAAGGTGCACCAGCCCTAGAATATATTCCCTGATGTATTTGTTTAAAAGCTAAATTCTTCTTAAAAAATTAAAAAAAAAATTTGGGGGCCACACGGCATGTGGGATCTTAGTTTCCCAACAAGGGATGGAACCCGTGTCCCCTGCAGTGAATGTATGGAGTTTTAACCATCGGACTGTGAGGAGAGTCCCTAATGTCTAAATTCTTACTATGAGTGTACTTACTGCTTTTATGCGTAAAGTGGTTGCCAAGGGGGCTGTGGGATCAGGAAATGGTAAAAAATTGAAAACTGAGGGATCATCCAGTTAAGTTCTAGTTCACTGAAGTTTTACATGCTTTGTCTCACTCCCATTGTTATTATGGTTCCTGAGTATTTGGTTTCCAAGAAAATATGAGTAAAGAGTTATCCTACAGTCAGGATGCCTTACTGAATCCAGTGTAGACTGGGTCTACATACTTTATACTGGTTTTGGATCACTGGCTTTCTGGTCCTGTGTATTACTAACACATTTCTTGAGTGAATTCATTGGTTCTGACAGGATCCATATTTTTGATCCATATTGTATCCACATGGCACTAAATCTAACTGGGGAAATATTATCATCACATTGAAGTTATTATATTGACAAGCAAATTTCCCTGAGTAGTCATTCATGGAAATGGAGAAATTGTTCATTTTCTAAAATGCATGTTGGTTATGAAGAGGGCAGTATGGGCTAATGAAAAAATGCTAGATGGATGATGTTGATTCTTATTATGACAGAAATTCATTAATTAAATGCCTTTTTACATGTGTTGCCCTGCTAACCTCCACACACAGGGAAATACTTAGGCTTTTTGTTCTTTGTGAAGCATCCAAACTATGATATACTGATATAAATACTTATTGATACAAAGAAAAATGCCGTTAAATTCACACATGAGATCTAAAAATACTATGATATACAACTCAAGGATTTTATATTGGGAAAGTTGAGAAATGATGGGGTAAGAAACAGGGGGACACAAACTCAAAATGTATTCTAGAAAAAAATAAAGAAAAAAGAGTGATTGGAATCCCATATCCTTGCTAAATAAGTTCTGGGGAAGTAGCCAGGACTTTTCTGGTTAATGCAGAAGACTTGGATTTTTGAAACTTATGAGTGAAATGGATTAAAGACGTGAAAGGTAGCATCTATTTAGTATATTTTTCATGATTCTGTTCTATTCAGCATTAGATATTTATGTTGCTCTTCTACTACCAATCAGATATGAATTCATTAGGAAAAATGAAGAAATGTGTTCTAGTGACTCAATGATTCAGGTCTTCACAGTCTGACGAGGGGTTCAGGGGACTGGATTTAAGAGGAGGAAACCAGAAGTTCCCACTGAGAAGAGATGACTGCATTTGGTTTGGAGCAGGTGAAAGGGCAGAAGAACAGAACATGTATCTTTTAAAACTTTATTTATTTATTTGGCTGCGTTGGGGTCTTAGTTGTGGCACATAGGATCTTTGTTGTAGTTGTGATCTGTGAACCTGGTTGCTCCGTGGCACGTGGGATCTTAGTTCCTTGACCAGTGATTGAACCTGTGTCCCCTGCATTGCAAGGCAGATTCTTAACTACTGAACTGCCAGAGAAGTCTCCAGAAAATATGTTCTTAAATGATCAAAGAGCAGAGTTTTAAGGCAGGGCTTTGCATGCTAGACACATTGTTAGAATTAATAAAATCACCATCCTGGGGGGCTTATGACTAAGGTTGGAAGAAATCTGCATAGTACTACAGGAATAAACCTCAGTGAACACAGAGGTGGCCCCAAACTGAAGTGAGTGTGGAACTGAAGTCTTGTTCCTGGAAAAAGGTGAAACCAAGATTGGATTAAGTTCCACAGCGACTATAATTAATTTACATTAACATGCTAAGCCTATGTGCTATATCTTCATTATTTTGTTTGTTTAAAACTTCCTTAAATAGTGTACTCTCTTGATGTTAATAGTAGATTATAGTTGCTCTTTATTGACATACATCTATCGTTATATAAAGAACTGTACTTAAATTAGTAATTGACTTCTAGCTGACCCTAGTGCCCCCCAAAACAGCAGCTTGGTCCTAGTTCTTGTTAAGGAGTTGTAAGCTGGAGACTTGACCAGAGTTTCATAAAGGCATGTATCCCAGGAGGAGAAGAGGGAAAAGATCTTCAAGGCAATGGTACTGCTTTTCTCTCTTGTTCCTTAGAATAGATGGGGGGCGGGGATGGAATGGAGGATACAACATGTCTTATCTCAGATGAAGGAGAGAAATAAAGGTTTTCAAGCCTCCCAGAAAGGAGGGGAAGAGTTCCCTTCTTAGCTATATAAAAGTCTAGAAAAAAACTTTTTTAAAGCTCTTGCTTCCTGATAACCCTTCCAACAGGTCACATCATTTTTTTTCCCTGAAAAATTAGCTGTGTTCTTAGGGAGATGGAGTTCCAAACTATTGAATAATGAGGATTATTTTGGGCTCATGTTTCTGAGGCACAGGGGATTGAAGATGTGTCTCTGTGTAGAACCTCACGTCATCTCTATGGCCAGACTCTCCTTGATGGGTCTGTCTTCAAGCTCAGGGCCACTGATGTCAGAAGATTAAATTACAATCAGGGAAGTAGTCTGCAGGTTGGAGAGCCCTAAGATCTGTAAAGAGCAAAACAGTGCCTGTCAGATGAACAAGGGGCCACGGCTGCCCACTGCACACCTACCATCTCCCCATCCTGCCCCACTCCTGCTCAGGTGTTGCCCATTATTCCCCCGATTCAGTTCATGTTAAACTCAGTATAGGGATTAAGAAGGCTTCAAGTGGGTATCCCTGAGCACTATAGCATCAGAAATTTGGGAATTGTTTTTCTTTAGACTCATTTTTTTATCTGAACAATGGAACAAAGACTCACTATCTTCCTTGTTCTTTGACTCTCATCAGCGTTTCCTGAAGGCTTATCTTTCATCTGTCCTTTTCCAGTATCTCTGTGGCTCTTCCATCCCCTCCTTATAGTATGCTTCCCTTTCTCACAGGATAACACAGTTCTGTCCCCAGTTCCTTTCGGTGCCCTGTAAACTCTGTCTCCTTAAATTAGTTGGATAATAAGTATGACAGTGAGAGCTTTAACCCCAGTTAACTCTTCACCCATGATGTGGTAGGTCTTCATTTACTTAAAGCTAAATACATACTGCAGTGAGAACTAATTTTCTTCTGAGATTGACCTAGTCTGGTATGTGAAGGAATGGATATTCCTTCTATGTCTTTGACCCTTTTTGCAATATAATAGATCTGAGTCTATTAAATTAAAACATATTTGCCTCTTTCTGACCTGGTTTTTATTAGAAAGGCTTCCCATAGATTTTATAGAAAATGTCTAAGGTGGTGGGTGGTTCACACATCAGCTTTCTCTCTGATGCCCAAGTTTATCCTCTGTTATCTGGAATGGGGATTTTATTCCACTCCATCATGTATAAAAACTCCACAAGTCCTCAGTCATAGAGTGGTCAGATTTTTCTCACATGTCTTTACGCATCCTGATTGAACACTTAGGGCACATTTTTAGGATAGTTCTTCTTTAGCTGAAGAGGGGAAATTGATACAATAGTGATGATATAAATTGTCAAGATTGAAGGAAAAACCCTGTGTGACGTTTTTCAACTCCTCATTTCTTTTTGGCCAGATATATTTGATCTCAGAGGAAATAAGCATAACTGGAGATGCAAACTGTGTAATTCATTTCATAGGATGAGATTAATATTATAAAATGCAGAACTTGGATGCAATCTCAAAAACGACAGAATGATCTCTGTTCGTCTCCAAGGCAAATCATTCAATATCACAGTTATCCAAGTCTATGCCGCAACCAGTAACGCTGAAGAAGCTGAAGCTGAACGGTTTTATGAAGACCTACAAGNAAAAAAAAAAAAAAACAAAAAAAAAAGTATAAAAAGTAAAAAAAAAAAAAAAAGAAATATAAAGAGACATAAACATGCAATGCCCTGGATGACTGGATGTTGTATGGGACGAAGGAAGAGAGAAGCGGTCCTTGTCCCCATGCTAGGAGTTCACAATTGGTTGTGGTGACAGGTACATGTACTTATATCTTTAGCACCAAGTAGAGCATAGAAACTGTTTTGAGTTTTAGTCCTGTTTTGAGTTGTAGCCCTTGTGCCCTTGTGCTTTGTGAGCAGAGAAGTTAACATTCATTGGTGCCGTTAGTTGCAGTATTTGGAGGAGAGATCAGAGTGGAAGATATGACCCCAGATTACCTACAGACTGGTTGGGACAAAGCTAACACACTGGGACATTGATTTTGACTTATTCTGCCTGTGAGGAGACAGCCTCAAATCTAAAGCATGACAACTCATTTCATGCTCTTTCCTACTTCTTCTCCCTGTGGCTTAAAGTTCTCCCATCATTACAGTATCTACTTCAACTTTAAGGACAAAAGGCTGAAATAATTTGTTGGGGATCACCATCATTTGGACTCCTCTCTAAAGTCATGGTGGTATTGTAAAGTAGAATAAAGTAAAAATTAAAAAAAAAATGGTTAAAAAAAAAGTCATGATGGTTGTTGAATTTACACAAGATGTTTAAAATTTTCTTGGACTAAATCAGCTGTGATTGATCAGAAGTAGAAGATAATGTAAGAATGCTTACAGAAAATAAGACAAAACAAATTCTTCCCCCAAACTCACACAGACTCATTGGCTAACAGCTTCTGACTCTTCACCAGCTAAGCTACGAGTGAGTGGTTTCCCTGGTTGTGATGCTATAATGGGAGCCATCTGCATTCTCTTTCCTTCCTCTGCATATTCTTAGCAGTAGGCCTAGTCCAGATATGTCAGCTGGCGAAAAATCTGGCCAGCAAGTTCCAAGAAGAAGCATGAGGCCACCAGTCTGTACCTGGTTTTAGATGCTTAGTCACTCAGTAAACATCTACTGAGTGCCTACCATGTGGCAGGCAGTTAGGGTGTGAGAGACACCTCTATGAGAAGGCAGGCAAAGCTGCTGCCCTTTTGGAATTTGCTGTGGGATGGGGGAAGAGGGGAGATGATAACAAGAGGCAAGGGACAGTTGTGTTATATCAAATGTATGACAGGGGCTTGTTGAGGGATATAGATGCAGAGATGTGAGACATCTAACCCCAAAGTGATATCCCAGCTGTGTCCTAAAGAGCAAGTAGGAGTTAGCCAAGCAGAGTGCAGGAATAAGGTATAAGGAGTGTTTGAGCCAGGGGACCAACATGTATGAGATAAAGAGGTCAGAGAGAGCACAGCTTGATGGAGAGACAGAGTCCTAAGGAGGGGGTCAGAGGAGGTGAGGCTGGAGAGGTAAATGGGTCCAGATCCTGAAGGGCTTACTTTTTTCATTGACACCTTCTAGACCTCAACTCAGGGAGGTGGGCACTCAGTAGTTGCTTTCTTTTCTGTGTTGTCTTTCTCATGATGTCACTCCACTTTGCTGCTCTGACACAGCTTGAGAATGAAGGTCCCTAGGCTGTATTTCCTATAATCTAAATA
The DNA here is from genome assembly GCA_006410875.1 of Neotragus pygmaeus. Classification (NCBI taxonomy): domain Eukaryota; kingdom Metazoa; phylum Chordata; class Mammalia; order Artiodactyla; family Bovidae; genus Neotragus; species Neotragus pygmaeus. The sequence continues at coordinate 538,251 of SJYV01052099.1, read as the reverse complement.
AAGGAGCCATTTTTAATCAGCTTGAAATTTGCATTGAGAGGGGTATGGGAGTATATGAATTGAGGGTGTTATTTTTGTGCCTGTTTCAATATAGTGATTAGAATAATTATTTATGCTTTTGAGGAGTTGTGAGTTCTCAGATTCTGATCTTGGAAATTTTCTTTAAGGGCGGGTTCCTGTCATAATTTTTCAGAGAACTAAGAGGGTTGGTAGAGGTTGTATTAGGGTTTCCCACTGCAAGTGATTTCTTAAGGCCCATCTTTTGGCTATTTCATGCATGTGAGATCATAGAGGCTCTAGGTATATTTTCAGACAGACCTGGGTACACTGGTGCTCTGTGAGATAAATTTTTTTTTTTCATAGCCTTGGGGATGTGTGTCCTGGGGGAGGAGGAAGTCATTAGGAGACTCTTCACTTGTTGGGAAGCAATGTGGGTGTGGTGATCTTATACAGATTCTGCTGTGCAGAGGGCAAAGCTTAGTTGTCAACTAGATATTTAAGGTAATGAAAAACGATTGATTCAGTTGGTTTGGAGATGACTTTTATGAAGAGGAGAAGTAACTTTTCTTGACTGGGCATAAGATTGACCCTACTATTAGATTAAAAGCATCTTTCTGCAAAGTGAATGGCCAGCTGCACATTTCCAAACCTCTCTTGCACCTGTGGGGGCCAAGGGATGAATATTGGCCCATGATGCATAAACTGAAGTATAAGATTTCTAGAAACACTGTTGTTTTCCTACTATAGATGCTATGATTTCTGGCTTTTCCATTCTCTCCTTCATGCCTGGAATACAGACTTGATATTTGGACGTCAGAGAGAATGAGGAAAATGCCAGGAGAATCACAGAGACCTGGGTTCTGAAATCTTTGAACTGCTGAACTAGGGAGAGCAGTTGCTACCCTCATACTTGCTATTGATGATAACCAACCTGTGTGTGTGTAAACCACTGTAGACAGATCTCTTGACTTGCAGACAAACCTGATTCTTAACTGACATGGATGCCTTCAGGGATGATGGTGACATCTGGCAGAGGATACTTCTTGGGCATAGAAGTCCCAGAGCATTCTTCCAGGACAGGACTCTGAAATGGCCTGCTGACCTTGAATGCCTTTGGAGAACATACGGGAACAGAGAGAGAATGGTACACAGGCTGAATGTCATAGTTGTCCATATTCCAAGATGAGTCTCAGGCATTGTCTCTTAATCTGACATAAATCTGGATGTATGTCCCTCTGAGGACTACTTTTGCTTGAAGTATGGCTAACTATTCAAGTCTATTCAGAGAAGACGATGGCACCCCACTCCAATACTCTTGCCTGGAAAATCCCATGGACAGAGGAGCCTGGTGGGCTGCAGCCCATGGGGTCACGAAGAGTCAGACATGACTGAGCGACTTCACTTTCATGCATTGGAGAAGGAAATGGCAACCCACTCCAGTGTTCTTGTCTGGAGAATCCCAGGGATGGGGGAGCCTGGTGGGCTGCCGTCTATGGGATCGCACAGTTGGACACGACTGAAGCGACTTAGCAGCAGTAGCAGCAGCAGCATTCATGTCTATTACATAGTGATATTGTGTCCTATAGACCTTACCTGGCCTTACTCTTTTTCATGTTATAAGGGACTAGATGGGAGAAGAGGGAGACTGAATAAACCCATGCCTTTGTTAACTAATTGATTAATTAAATAGTAATTCAGTGCTTACTATGGTCTGGGCACTGTGGGGTTTTTTTCAATATTTTATTATTTATTTATTTACAACCTGCTCTGGGTCTTTGTGGCTGTGTGCAGGCTTTCTCTAGTTGCAGTGAATGGAGACTCTAAGGTGCTTGAGCTTAGTAGTGGTGGCGCATGGGGTTTGTTGCTCTGTGGTATATGGGATCTTCCCAGACCAGGAATCAAACTGATGTCCCCTGCATTGCAAGGTGGATTCTTAATCACTGGACCACCAGGGAAGCCCCAGGGACTGTGTTAAGAGTGCATGATATGATGATGAACACAACAGGTATTTCCTCTGTCTTACTGCATAGATTCAGGACAACATTTTGCTGTATTATGTGCCTGCAAAGGCTGAGGTACAGTCTTAGGTACATCATACCCACCATCTTGCTTAATCTGCATGACGAACTGGTGGGATAAATACTACCAGCCTTTTTTTTTTAGCTGTTTAAAAATAAAAATAAGTCCTAGAGAGATTTTATAATAAATATTAGTACTGATGACATAGACCTAAACAACCTGGAAGTCCCCAATGGCTCTGTATGTGAAGTCCATGGGGGCTTCCCAAATGGCTCAGTGAGTAAAGAACCCACCTGCAGTGCAGGAAACACAGGGTATGTAGTTTTGATCCCTGGATTAAGAAGATCCCCTGGAGAAGGAAATGGCAACCCACTCCAGTATTTTGCCTGAAAAATCCCATGGACAAAGGAGCCAGGTAGGGTAAAGTACAAAGTCTCGCAAAGAGTTGGACATGACTGAACAGCTAAGCACACGTGCATATGAACTCCCTATGCCCTGGTGGCGGCGGGAGTTTAGTTGCTAAGTCGTGTCTGGCTCTTATGACCCCATGGACTGTAGCCCACTATGCTCCTCTGTCCATGGGATTTTCCAGGCAAGAATGTAGAGTGGGTTGCCATTTCCTTCTCCAGGGGATCTTTCCAACCCTGGGATCAAATCTGAGTCTCCTGCATTGCAGGCAAATTCTTTACCACCGAGCCACCAGGGAAGCCCTCCATATACCCTGGTACTGGCTTAATGGGTGATAGAAATAAAGAAGCTCAGGACTGGTGTTTCAAGGCCAAGCATGTGTTTGGAATTATATCATTTCCAAGGTGGAAACAGATTGGTGCTCAATTTTAGCAATGGTCTTAGAGATCATCATAGAAGGTCAATGAGTGTGAGTTGGGGAAAATAACACCATCAAAAGTGCAAGCTCTCTTAAGGTTAAGGGCTGTATCTTATTTCTAGCCTCTCAGCACCTAATACAATGATATGGTAATGGGAGTTACTCAATTTGTGTTGAATTAGATGAGTTAACTCCAGACTCATAGGCTGGGGGTAGGAAGTTTTGGGTTTCCATTACACCAAATATGTGTTGAATGCCTATTATTTTCTAGATGTGTGGTAGGTCACTCCATCAGTAGGGGATCTGATTTCTGCCCTTAGGGAGTCCATTACTTCTTTAGTCCTCAGAAGTTGAGGATGAGATATCATATTATAGGTATCCTAACAGATAAAAAATGTACAAAGCATCATTTCACAGCTGATGCCACTGATGATTCCCAAACCACATCACAGATCTTCAGACCTGATGAAATCCATGGATTGGCTTTAGATAAGAATGTGTGCTTGACTCTTAGAATTTTTAAGATTTCATAAGTGATTATCATTCCTGGCAGAGCATCTTAGAATATGTTAAAGAAGGGTATATAATACCAATAACATTAACAATATTTCTTTGTTGTTTATTGTATATGTAGCAGTAATCTCATTTAACTCTTAATCTTATGAAGAAGTTTCATCCCCATTTTAGAGAAAGGAAGCCAGGCTTGTACAGGTCAAAGTATTTGCCCAAAATCACACTGAGGCTAATTGGTGGAGCTGATTCAAACCTAGATCTGCCTGATGTCAAAATTGATGCTTTTAATTGCCATATTGGGTTGCCCCCTTAAGCTGGCTTTCTGATTCAGCCAGGGGACCAAAGTGAACCTACAGTTTAGACTTTTCCTTGAAAAGGTGTCTGGGTATGGGCTGAGGTGGCATTGCCCCTTGCAGAGGGTTTTCTCAAAGTCTAGGTATCTCTTAATTTTAAGGCATAAGTAGACTTTCCCCCCTAGAGTGTTAATTTAAGGAAGGGTCTCTTTGATAACTTTCTGGAACCAATTCTCCAGGGTCACCTCCCTTAAGAGTACAGGACTCTACTCAACTTGAACACACTGTTGGAGTCAAGGGGTCTTATATATGTTTGCTGAAGCTGCAGGATCTGGTGGTTGACATGGCCCCTCTCTTACTGGTAACAACAACCAAAAGACATTGTACTCAGTAACGAAACTTCTCTATTGCCTGGTCGAGGGTGGGAGTGATCCTTTTGTGGCTGTCCCATAATGGATGGCACAATCTTAAGGAAATCTTAAAGGAACCTTAAAGGAAATCAATCCTGAATAGTCATTGGAAGGACTAATGCTGAAGCTGAAACTTTTGTATTTTGGCCACTTGATGTGAACAGCTGACCCACTGGAAAAGACCCTGATGCTAGGAAGAATTGAGGGCAGAAGGAGAATGAGAGGATGAGATGGTTGGATAACATCACCAATGCAATAGACATGAACTTGGGCAAACTTTGGGAGATGATGAGGGACAGGAAAGCCTGGTGTGCTGCAGTTCATGGGGTAGCAAAGAGTTGGACATGGCTTGTGACTGTGACCAACTGACATAGTGGATAGAAGGCCACCATCTCTAAAAGGGCAGGCTGATCAACTGGAAGGGAAGTTGTTGGTGACTGGATGGCCACAACTTCCTTTGATATTTAGTGAATAAACTAGCTACTAATTTCAGGCTCCTTGGAACTTAAGTTGTACCTCCTTAGTGAAAAGGAAATAGTACCAAGGTCAACATTGTGGCATTTCCTAACTTTCTGGAAGTTGTGATTTTGAAAACAGTATTTATATATTTAAGAAACACTTGTTAAACATTTATAATGAGTCAAGTACTGTAAGTGCTGAGGTTCCATAGAGGAAAGAAAAGGAAGACTTAGCTTTTAACCAGGTCACAGTACAGAGGAGACAGAGGTTGAAAATAATTATGATTAAATACTAAAATGGCTATAGTGGACATATATATGTACATATGAGAACCTTCTACCTTGAGAAGGCTTCCTGGAGGAGGTGACATCCCATGTGGATCATTGAGGACAGATGGAGGCACAGGTGGCACTGAAGGGGAGGTGGATGGAAAGAGGCTTCTTTTGCAGGGAAAATATCATGAAGAAACATACCAGGGCATTGAAGGTGACAGGTGTGTTGAGAATGATGTGAGGGGTGTCTGTCTTGCCCAGGTTGCTTCTCAGATGTGTTCCTGCTGGGTCAGTTAGACCAATGGGCCATTTTGTTCCTGTAGCTTCTGCTACTTCTACAGGAGATCCCATCAGGCATGAGTGGATGGGAACATGGCGCTGGCAATAGGCAAAGGTCAGCACTAAAGGTTAAGGAAGGCCAAGCAAGAACAGCTCAGGAGGACTGGTCATAGCAACAGGGTGAGGCATGAGATGCCAAGAAAAGATATGTGCTCAGACCAGCTCAGACTTGGTAATCAGACTGAGGTCAGACAAAGTTACACAAGGCAGAATCCAGGTCAGTGTCCCAAGAGAACTATAAGACTCTTGCCATCTAGAGTAATGGACAGCACAACTCTTTCCTTCTAGCCCCATTCATCTTAGACCTTAAAGGGGTGAATCTATGAGTCTGTGCTGCTCTCCTAGAGTGAGTTCTGCATTCTTTACGTTTTCTCAGAGACTTCTTTTGTCTGTCCTACAATGCATTTAGTCTTAAGGCAAACTGTGACAAGCTGGTTGGTTTGCCTTCTAGGTTAGGTAGAGATTCACTGCTCATAGTCCTTAGAAACCTTTTTAAATGAAAGTTTTCCAAGGCTAAATCTGGATACTTATCTCCCCTACCCTGATCCTACATCTTGACTCAAATTCTTGTGACCAATGACATTAATTTCTGAGTCTGAGTCTGATTCTGAGCCTGGATGGGGATTACATCTATAGCTTTGATTCCAGGATTCAGTTCTAACAGAGCTAATCTATTTATTAATAGTGTTGACACCACAGCAGAATCAAAGGGAAGAGTTAAAGAATGTTGCCAGTCATGCAGCCATAACTCTACTCCTTAATTTTTTGATTGGCTCATCAAATCCAAAGGTGTTGTTTTCCTTTGACTTTCTTGGGTAAGCACCCATCCACCATAGTGTTTTCAGGATATGGACCAGCTTTGAGAAAACCAGCTGTTTTGCTACAAAAGGGGTGTATGAAAGTGAGATTATACATTTCCTGTGATCCTTTGAAAATGAGGGAGGGTCTATTTTTTAAATAGAGCTTACTTTTAAAAAACTCAAATCAAAAAATCAGCTGTAAGTTTCTATCTCCTACAAAGACTCTTCTTGGAAATAGCCTGTTAAATCTTTATCTGCTTGTCATCTATCTTCTGTTTTACAGATGATGTCTGTAGGTGACTTAGAAAAACATCCCAGCTTTTTTCCTTCCAAGTAGACTATCATAGAGATAATATTTCTTCTAGCTTTTTATCCTATTTGAGAGTGATTATCATTCCTCTCCAGATGTTTTGAGATAACTTCTTTCCTTTTCCCATTTTCGATTCTTAAAAAAAATATTTCTTATCCTTGTGTAATTTAACAAATTATATCCCATCTTTTCTTATACTTCCATTTTCAAATTTAAGTCTTTGCTATCTCTTTTCAATCTCTCTTTTCAATGCTTTCATAATGATATTGAAATTATAGAGGTAATTTACATTACTTCCTCTTATAGCATTGAAGCATACACAGATATTTCAAGGGCACAGGAAGTTCTTGTGGACTATTTTAAAATATGCTCTAACTTTCCTGATTTCTAGTTGAAAGGTATTTAAAATATAATCTTCCATTTCTCTAAAGTCTCAGAAAATTCTGACTCAATACTACTTAAATAAAATGTTTACTTCTATAAGGAGCACAACATTGAGTAATTTCTTTTTAAGCTATCCATCCATTTCTTTTATTTACAGCTGAACTCTATTTGGTTGAAGTGTCTCCTTCTTTAATATTAAGAGTACTATATTAATGTATATTGAAAAAAAAGGTTATATTTCTAATCTGTGGCTATATTGTTTTTCTTATAAGACATTAATAGCTTTGGTGGAAAATTTCTGAAGAGAAGCTCTTGAGAGGGAGGTTTTATTACATTCATCAAACATTTACTAAGCACAGACTATGTTCACCTTTGAGTAACAGAGTCTAAGATGATTAAGACTCCATCCTTTTTCTCAGGCTGCTCATAAGAGATTTGTATGGTTAAAAAAAGGAATGATGCTAAAGCTGAAACTCCAGTACTTCGGCCACCTCATGAGAAGAGTTGACTCATTGGAAAAGACTCTGGTGCTGGGTGGGATTGGGGGCAGGAGGAGAAGGGGACAACAGAGGATAAGATGGCTGGATGGCATCACGGACTCGATGGACGTGAGTTTGAGTGGACTCTGGGAGTTGGTGATGGACAGGGAGGCCTGGCATGCTGCAATTCATGGGGTCGCAAAGAGTTGGACATGACTGAGAAACTGAACTGAACTGAATCATTTAATGTATTTGTTTCAAGTTACTGGATAAATTAATATTTTACAGCAGATAGAAATTCATTAAAATGACCCTATCTGCCTACTTTTTGGATTCCTTGTATCTGAAGAAAGGTAAAATATAGAAATGATGCATTTAGGAACATTTGTGTGGAGGCCTGGTGCGCTGCAATTCATGGGGTCACAGAGTCAGACATGACTGAATGACTGAACTGAACTGATGTTGGAGGATAGTAAAGCAAGAATTGCCAATAAAAGTGAAAATGTCAGAACTATGAGAGAAAAAAATGATGCATTATGGTAGTTCTGTGCACAAGAAGATTCTTAAGGAGGTTGGTATAATCAAGAAAACCTGTGTGGAAGAGGTGGTCCTTAAAATGAGGCTAAAAAGTAAAAATAATGGCAAGTAGAGGTTGGACAGAAGGTGAAGGAAGAATAGAGAGGTAGGATTCTACCAGGCAGAGTGGAAAGAATGAATATGGGTTTAGTCATGAATATGGGAAAGTAAAAGATATGTTTGAGGGATAAGGATTAGTCCATTTTCTTGTAATATGAGATACTTGGATTTGATTGGATAGGGAGTTAAGGGTCACATAATAGAAAGCTTTGGATGCTAAATTAAGGGATTTATATTTTTTTTCAGTGGGGGAATCATTAAAGGTATTTGCACAGAGAAGTGACATATGTGAAGGCCTATTTATTTTATATTTTATATATCTTGTTAGATATAACTTTATGGGGGAAATTATAAATGTTGCATATTAAAATAACTGTGACAACCAAAAGGATTTGTGGTCATTTTTCTGCAGTGTAAAATTTTCTTATGTATTATGATGACTGCAGTTATATTTTAAATTCTCAAAACGTGCTTCCACAATCATGAAATGAGGATGGAAAGGTATACTTAAAGGAAGATGTTTTTTCCTTAAAAAGTAAGTTACTGATACTCTGCTTTGAAGAGAGAATCTAATTGAAGAGGTAGCCAGTGATAAACTATGGATTCACTTGAGGATTGGATAGTTATTCTCAGCCTCACAAACATAAAAGCTTCTAATGTCATAAAGATGTTAAAAATGATATAATGAGCAGAAAGGAAAAACTGCCAGGTTAGGAACTGACAAGGGGAAATACAACTAAAATAAAGCAGAGTGATTAGAGTTAAGCACGAGAAAGACCATCTTTTAATCACTGAAATGATTTAGTAAAATGTACTATTTAAGATTTTACTCCTTTTAGACAAGAAATCTACACCAGCTTGTTTTCCCCTTGTCATTCGTTTGTGATAGGCAAGATTTCACAAATCTTTCCTGAACACAAACTCAGTGCCAGGCACCAGACTTGTATGGGAGATTCCACTTGTCTAGATTCCATTAGGTATAAGAAAGAGAGATACTTTCTTATAATTGGTGGAGGATGATCCTTTAAGCAGAAAATGGTACTCTTATATGATGAAATTCTATGTTTTCTAAATAATCTGAACATGCTTTAAGGGAGTACATATTCACTGATTTATTGACCAAATGCTGAAATACCTGCAGTGAATCTCACCAATGTGTGTAGGGAAAAACAGGGAAGATAGGTTGGTGAGCAGAGCATCAGACCAGGAAGTGAGCCTTTCCAATGGTCAGTGTTTTATCACTCACCTTTTATAAAACTGGGTGTTTTGCAAGTCTGATTCTGTAAAGAAGTTCAAAATGAAACAAAAAATAATCCATGATAAAATATGCTTGCTAGACAAACAATGAGGTATTCTGGGTAATTCTAGTGGAAAACAGAAGAGGTGTTTTAAAAGCATTCATTAAGAAAGCATGTATTGCCTTAGAAAGCACATGAAAGAAATTAGTGGCCATAAACAAACCAATGGCAAGAAGAAACAAATCATACGGGAAATAATTCTGAAAGATTTACCTTTAAAAAAGGAGCATGAAATAAAGAAAGAAAGGAGCATCCTCTTTTCCAAGACAATCTCACATGTGAGAATCTTTCTGAAAAAATAAGGAATATTTATTGGTGTTGGTGAATGATTTTGAGAGTAAAAGGCATTCTATCACTAGGAGCTAAGTTCTCTCTAACATAGATTCACAGCTGCCATCTAAACATCCTTCAGGGCAGAATATGGTCTAGTTGTCTCCTTTTCTGCAGAAAACACCCAGTTGCTAATTTTCACCAAAGCTCTAAATGATTAACCATTTTCATCAAGAACAAGCAGTCCAGTGGTAGTTTGACTTCATATTGGCACAACTGTAGCAAAGAGATAAGACTTTTTAAACTGAGAGTTTAGACTAAGTATCCATAAATGTGCTTATAATTGACATTAAGAGTTTTGATTTCTAATTATTAAAATGTCAGGTATAGATTTTTTTCCCTTGGTCCTTGTCTTGTCATAGTAAAATAATTAAGATGACAGGCCAGGAAAGCTCAGGCAGGCAGCACTTATTAACAATCAACATGAAAATACACTTCGGAGATGTGAAAGCAGACCAACTCCTGTGTGAGTGGTCCTGCCCTGTTTAAGGTTTTTCTTTTTAAATCCTTATTCCCTCCCCCAGGCAGTCCTCTGAACCTGACATGTTTTTGTCCCATGTCAAAGAGGACTTGTATACAAGACCAATCAGGAAATGGGCCTGTTGTTTTGCGCTGGCTTTTTCCTTTCTTTCACTTGCATTTTCAGTTCAGTTCAGTCGCTCAGTCGTGTCCAACTCTCTGTGACCCCATGAATCGCAGCACGCCAGGCCTCCCTGTTCATCACCATCTCTCGGAGTTCACTCAGACTCACGTCCATCGAGTCCGTGATGCCATCCAGCCATCTCATCCTCTGTCGTCCTTTTCTCCTACTGCCCCCAGTCCCGCCCAGCATCAGAGTTTTTTCCAATGAATCAACTCTTCTCATGAGGTGGCCAAAGTACTGGAGTTTCAGCTTTAGCATTATTCCTTCCAAAGAAATCCCAGGGCTGATCTCCTTCAGAATGGACTGGTTGGATCTCCTTGCAGTCCAAGGTACTCGCAAGAATCTTCTCCAACACCACAGTTCAAAAGCATCAATTCTTCGGCGCTCAGCCTTCTTCACAGTCCAACTCTCACATCCATACATGACCACAGGAAAAACCATAGCCTTGACTAGACGGACCTTAGTCGGCAAAGTAATGTCTCTGCTTTTGAATATACTATCTAGGCTGGTCATAACTTTTCTTCCAAGGAGTAAGCGTCTTTTAATTTCATGGCTGCAGTCACCATCTGCAGTGATTCTGGAGCCCCCCAAAATAAAGTCTGACCTGCCATTTTGGAATCTTTAACTACCTAACATAAGTATTTCCTTTTCTCCTGCCTAGTATGTTAATCAGAACAGGTAATTGCAGATACAGTAAACCCAGGGGAGTGCTGCAACCCTGTTGTACTATGAGCTGGCCATTTGGATCATTTCTACTATTAGGTGCTTCAGTTAACAGGAATATTGTATCAGTGTAGATGCTACTGATTTACTGATTCATGTTAAAAAAAAGTGATTCAGTTTTAACACATTAAAGAATGGTAAGACAGACTTTATTAAAGACCATTGCAATAGGCGTAGGGACATTGCAGTAGGGCTTGTTCAGTGGGGGAAGAATATATAACTCCAAATATAAGGAAAAGTGAGAAATTTATAACCTAGGGGCAGAGTGGAGGTCAGTGGATGGAAAATTACTAAGCAGAAACATCAAAAGTAGGGGGAGATTTTAGCTAAACTGACCATGGTGTGAAAGCATTGGTTGCTCAGTCCTGTCTGACCCTTTGCAACTCTGTGGACTGTATCCTGGCCAGGCTCCTCTGACCATGGGATTTCCCAGGCAAGAGTACTGGAGTGGGTTGCCATTTCCTTCTCCAGGAGATCTTCTCAAACCAGGTATTGAACCCATGTCTCTTGCATGGCAGTCAGATTCTTTACCATCTGAGCCACCAAGGAAGCCCCAAAGTCTGACTGTTAAGTTTCTGTTAAGGATTCTTGTTGAAGGCAGGCCAAGGTGATCAGACTCACTTGGAAGATAATAGGAGATGAGGAACACAATCAGATATTGAGGGTGACCAGCTATTAAGGATGAGGGATTATGGCTAAACTGACTTACCAAGATTCTTGCTAGAATTAGAAAATGCAGTGACACACAGAAACCCAGAAGTCAAGGCTTAGTTAAAAAAAGTTCAGGGGAGCCTGACTAAGGTTTGGTTAAGGAAAGACAGTCACTGGATATGGTGTGTGTATGTGTGTGCGTGCACAAGCATGCACACGTGCACACTTGAGATCATTTCAAACACTAGCAATAAATAGCTGATCAAAATGATAGGCTTGGATTAAGAGCAGCCTTAAAGTAGACAGAACAACCAGCACTGGCTGTGTATTAGGAGTTGGTTTTACTCTAACAGATAAAATAACAGTGTTTTAAATAAAAGAGGAATTTAATCCTCTCCCATGTAATGCTGGGGGCTGGCTGAAGGCCAAGGCTGGCAGGCAGCACAATTAGCAGGCTTTGTCACAGGTTGTAAGGGTCATTAATACTCCACTTAAAGGAGATATTCATTCACTGTGCTTTATCTTCATGAGCTGTTGTACAATCCATGCCTGAGATTCCATGCTAATGGTGGCATGACCTAAAATTAGTTTTTTTTTTTTAAAAGAAGAAAGCAAACAGTAAATAAAGCAATACAACTGGCATCAGTAAGTTTGCTCGCTACTGCTCATTTATTTTCCTACCACATTAGTTACATTGTGAACTTATTAAATATATGGTGACAAGTTAATTAATGAAGCTCAGCAAGACAGAGCTAAATTAGCACTCCTAGGCTAAACAGTGTTCAAAAGCACTAATTTCTAGAATTTTTGAGTTGTGATGAAACCACTGACATTATATAAGCTTTCAAATTGTATTATTAATCACACCACATGATAATTTTAGAAACCTATGCATTCTTTCTATCATAAATAGAATAACATATATGAGAAGTTTTTTTTAGATATAAAATTTAAATTTTAATAACTGAACATACGTTTCAGTTCAGTTCAGTTCAGTTACTCAGTCGTGTCCAACTCTTTGTGACCCCATGAGTTGCAGCATGCCAGGCCTCCCTGTCTATCACCAACTCCTGGAGTTCACTCAGATTCACGTCCATCGAGTCAGTGATGCCATCCAGCCATCTCATCCTCTATCGTCCCCTTGTCCTCTTGCCCCCAATCCCTCCCAGCATCAAAATCTTTTCCAATGAGTCAACTCTTCACATGAGGTGGCCAAAGTACTGGAGTTTCAGCTTTAGCATCATTCCTTCCAAAGAAATCCCAGGGCTGATCTCCTTCAGAATGGACTGGTTGGATCTCCTTGCAGTCCAAGGGACTCCCAAGAGTAAGTAAATACTTTCAGCTATTATATAAATATTTTATGGTCTAATATATTAAAGTGTTCTTATTTTGATTATGTGGTAAAACAAATACAAGGTCTTCCTGGGTGGCTCAATGGTAAAGAATCCATCTGCCAATGCAGGAGACATGGGTTTGATCCCTGGGTCAGGAAGATCCCCTGAAGAAGGAAATGGCAGCCTACTCCAGTATTCTTGTGTTGAAAATCCCATGGACAAGACCCTGGTGGTCTATAGTTCATAGGGTTGCAAAAGGATCAGACATGACTTAGCAACTAAACAACAAAAATAATACAAATATAAACTCAAATATATATGAGGTATTGATGTTTCCGTTTGTTGGGTTCTAAATAAGTTCAAGTCAATACATTTAGTTCAAGACAAGTAAGATTTATGGAGCAAGTATCAAATGCCAGAATTTATGCTCAGCACTGTATAGATAAAAATCATCAAAATTCCATTGAACTCACAGCTTTGGTTGTAAAATAGAAGCAATCATTNAGTTTTCTAAAGAACTGCCTTACTATTATCCATAGTGGCTGCACCAATTTACATTCCCACCAACAGTATAGGTGGTTTACTTTTCTTCACATCCTCTCCAGCATTTTTTATTTGTAGACTTTTTAATGATGGCCATTCTGACCAGTGTGAAGTGGTACTTCATTGTAGTTTGATTTACATTTCTCTAATAATTAGCCATGATGAGCATCTTTTCATGTACATGCTGACCATCTGTATATCTTCTTTGGAAAAATGTCTATTCAGATCTCCTGCCTTTTTGCATCCTTAGATTATTTTTTGTTGTTTTATATAGGATATTTGTATTTATTTTCATGAGTTATATTGGCTTGTAATTTTTCTCTTTTGTTCTCTGTCTTATTTTTTAAAATTGAACTTTTAATTTTGTATTGGAATATAGCTGATTAACAATGTTGTGATATTTTCATGTGGACAGTAAAAAGACTCAGTCATACATATACTTGTACCCATTCTCTCCCAAATTCCCTCCCACTCAGGCTGCCACATAACACTGAACACTTTCCTGTGCTATACAGTAGACCCTTGTTGGTTATTCATTTTAAATATAGCATTGTCAGGTTTTGATATCAATGTTATATTCAACCAATGGAAAGACTTGGGGAGTATTCCTTCTTTTTCTGTTTTCTGGGAGACTTTGTTTAAGGCTGATATGTTTAGTTTCTTGAAGTTTTTTTTTTTACAAATCATTTAGGTTTAGTGTTTTCCTTGTGGAAGGATTTCAAACTACTGCTTCAGTTTTCTTAACAATTATAGGAAAATTCAATTTTTTCTTAAGCCAGTATGAGTACTGTATGTTTTGCTAGGAATTTTTCCATTTTGCAAGATTTCAAGTTAATGGGCATTAAATTGTTTACAGAATTCTTTATTTTCTTTTAGAATGTCTTCTGCATCTACACTTTTATTTCATTTATTCCATTCTAGTACTATTATTTATACGTCTCTTCTCTCTTGATCACTTTTGCCCGAGGTTCCCTATCTTGTTAGTCTTTTCAAAGAGCAATCTTTTGTTGTTACCAATTCCTTCAGTTATAAATATTTTTATTTCATGAATTTCTGCTGTAACTACCTTTCCTTCTCTTTCTTTGGATTGGTTTTGCTGTTCTTTTAGTAACTTCCTAACTGGAAATCTAGATTACAAGCCAATCTTTTATAATATGTGAACAAAGCTACCAATTTTACTGCAAGGGTTGTGTGTGCTGGGTCACTTCAGTTGTGTCCAAGTCTTTGTGATCCTACGGATTCTAGCCTGACAGGCTCCTCTGTCCATGTGATTTGCCAGGTGAGAATACTGGAGCGGGTTGCCACGCCCTTCTCCACCTACAAGGTTTACTATGTAGCATTTTTATTATTATTCAATTCTAAATTTTAAAATTCCCATTGTGTTTTCTTCTTGAATCCATGAAATTATTTACAATATATTTTAAAAGCCTCACTGTGTTAGTACCTTCTGTTATTAATTTTTAACTTAATTGTGTTGTCAGAAAATATACTTTATATAATATTGATATTTTGAAATTCATTGATTCTTGGCCTAGTATTAATTGTTGTAAATGTTCATGTGTGCTTCAGAATAATGTCTACTGCTTTAATCTTGAGATCAGAACTTGAAATATGTCATTTGGGTCAAGCTTATTAACTGTGTTCAAATATTTTTGAATTTTCATCTCTGATTTATTAATAATTGAAGGATATGTTTAAAGTCTCTATGATGATGAATTTTAAAATTTGTTCCTATAATTTTGTCAATTTTGTTTTATATATTTCAGGCTTTTTTTAGGTGCATTAAATTTAGAATATTCCTATCTTTCTTATGAATTGTGTTTTTATCATTACAAATCAATATTCTTATCATTAAAAATTTTTTGTCCTAAAGTTTGTTGTGTCTGGTGTTAATATAACTATGCATTTTTCTGATATATACTTTCCTTTTACTTTCAAACTTGCCATATTCTTATGCATTAAAAGTAACTCTTACAAAACACATATACATACACACATATACGTGTATATATATATACATACACACACACACACACACACACACATGATCTGACAACCTCTCTTCTTGTCAAATGACAAGTTAGTCCATTAATATTTATTATGATTAACTTAAGAGATTCTCAAGAAATATATAGTCTTTTAAAATTTCTTATTCTATAATGCCTCATCTTGATTTTCCCTATTGGAAGATAATGGTGCAAGAGTTAGCTATTAACAATACTACAGTATCACTACAATATTATCACAATATTAATATTGCAATATATGATAATAATATTGTAGTCTATGATAACAATATTGCAATATATGATAACCAAATCAATACGTTATACACCTTAAAGTTATACAATGTTATATGTCAATGATATCTCAATAAATCTGGACAAAAAGAAGATATTGGACTGTTATGGAATGAGAAAAGAATATTTCTTTTGAAATTGTTAGTATCTATCACACTGAAAAAGAGGTTAAAAGGAATACAATTATGGTTCCACAAACAGATGCAGAAGACCCAAGTTTGATCCCTGGGTTGGGAAGATCCCTTGGGAGAGGGCATGACAACCTACTCCAGTATTCTTGCCCGGAGAATCCCAAGGACAGAGGAGCCTGGTGGGCTACG
Organism: Neotragus pygmaeus; assembly: GCA_006410875.1. Classification (NCBI taxonomy): domain Eukaryota; kingdom Metazoa; phylum Chordata; class Mammalia; order Artiodactyla; family Bovidae; genus Neotragus; species Neotragus pygmaeus. The sequence continues at coordinate 522,369 of SJYV01052099.1, read as the reverse complement.
GACCATAGGGTCACCAAGACAGGACAAGCACAGGTCACCTGGACAGGACAAGCAACTGAGGATGCACACACAGAACTCCCGAGACTGGCTGTGTTGCTGAGTGCAGGGAGTACACAGATGAGTTAGATGAACTGGGTTTACATGAAACTGACAATATTGAAAGGGAAGGAGTTACTCAAACACCCAAGCATAATGTGACATTAGAAGATCAGACGTGGCCTGTGGTCTTGAGTTGCTCACAGGTTAGTGGTTTAGAGATAGGAAAAGGATTCAGTGCTGGACTAACGGTTGCCTGAGTAGGTGCTCTGGAGGGGGAAATCTGGGATGCTTATTGCAGAGGGTCTCAGAGCACTGGAGGGCATTCATTCATCATTTACCTAAATTTTACCATGTACTACATCGTGCCAGACACTGTCTCAGACATTGGGGTTATAACAATGAACAAGATAGACAAAGTTCCTATCCTTAGAAGACTTAGTTGAGAGTGTGTGAACATGTGGGGCAGATATTAAATGCATGGACACGTAAGTGAACCCACACTGCCAAAAAAGAAAGCCAGGGTAACAAGTGGGACTGCTGTTGGGAAAGGCTTCTCTATGGAGGTGAAATCTCAGCTGAATGAAGATAGTTAGTTGTGGGAAGACTTGGGGGATGAATGTTTCAGGTGGAGGAATCATCTCTTCCAAATTCCATAAACAGGCCTCATCTTGGCATGTTTGGGGCAGAAAGCCTGCAGTGACTTTTGGGAAGTGGTTGGTTTTCATTTCTGCAGAACTGATTTAGAGATTAGCAAGCCTTTCCTGCTGTGTGTAACTGGAGGACAACCATGGCTTTTCCCAAGCTCCTCTGGGGAGCGCTGGACTTCTGGGCAGTCACATTACTGTGTGAAGCTGAACTTATGACATTAGAATGCAATTTAATAAGCCTCGGAGATGCCGGTTGAGGTAGATACACTCTCTCGCTTGCCCCATTCCTCGGGCTGTGCTTTGATCTGTGCCAATTTTCAGAATAATATAGAGGAAACTGCAAACTCAAATAGGAAACTTAGACTCTATCATTTTATTTTTTCCATTTTATAGCTTTTCCTTCTGTCCAGGCTCTGTTCTGACAAGCCAAAGCTTTTTTGGCAAATCGGCTGAAAAGTAAACTTAAAACAAATGAATATGATTATAGGAAGCCAGCCTACCAGGATTACTCTATTAGAGAACTTGTTTAGACAAAACCTATTTTCTTATTGCTGCAACTGACAAAACTGAAGGAAAATTACTCATGTTTGAAAGCAAAGTATAGTAAAGTGCTATAGTGTACCACTAGCTTTGTCAAAGGAAAGATAAACAAACTACAGGCAACAATGTGTTGCTGAAAATACTAGGTCAGATGTTTATTTAAAAAGAAGAAAATCCCAGAAATGAATGACAGCTTGATTCCAAAGGTGGAGAATATAAAAGCTTTATAAAGAATAGTATACCATGGTTTTGAATATGGACTTTGTAATTGGGTCAATATACCAATAAAGTATAATTTTTTGGGAAAAAAAAGCATACTGTTTTCTCAAGAAAGAAGTTAGACCAAGCTACATTTTTAATCCAATGTTAATCTCTAACTAGAGAACTGATTTAAAGAACTGATATTCTTTGTAGCTTGGTTTAAAAATAAGGCAAATTAAAAAAAAATTGGCCATCAGAAGTTTTCTTGTTGATTATGGAACCAATGAATAGTGGATAAAACTGATGATTTGGAAAAATTTATTAAAACCTATATTCAGTGTGACCAAGTGTTCTGACATGCCCAAAGATAGTCCTCCTTCACATTTCATTCCACTACAATTATTAACAATAGCTCCCTTTCATTCTCAAAAGTATTTCCCTAGTTAGAGTAGATCCTGGAAGTCACAGTTCTTTCCAGGATGCAGTCTATCTGTCTAGCAACTGTATCTTTCTGCATAATTTCCGTATCTGCTTCATTCATCCATTCACAAATACTTCTGAAAAGTGCAATACCAGATATTTTTCCAGTCCTTGAAATTACAAAAAAAGAATAAAAAACAAGAAACAAGTATATTCCTTGAAGTGCTCAGAGTGTATAAGGATTAGTGCAAGATGGACATAAATTGTTTTTTTCAATTCAGTGCATCAGTGAGATCACACCACGTTTTCAGCACTGACTAGGTCCCAAGGAGATAAAGGGATGAGCAAGACAAGGTCTTTGTCTTCAAGAAGGAGTCATACTGGTTGATCTGCTTGTCTCTACCTATTAATAAGATGGTTGAAAGCCTCCAATGCCTTCTCATTTCACCTGGAATAAATTCTGAGCTCCTTGTCTTGGATGTGAAGCCTTTATTTGCCCCTGCTTGCCTCTGTGACCTGATTTCACCCTCCTCTTCCCCTAGTTCACTAAGCTTCAGATACACTGGCCTTTTTCTCTGTTCTTGGCATGGTCTGAGCTTGTCCTTGCCTCAGGGCCTTTGCACTTTCCTCTTCCTCTACATTTAAACTCTTTCCCCTATCATCCTGTGGCTGGCCCCTTTGCATCATTTGTGTCTAGGCTCAAACGTGACCTCTTCCAAGAGGCTTTCCCTCAACTCATTATCTCCCCTCCGTATGTTTTGCCTTGGTTTATTTGCTACAAAGCCTTTATCACCTCTGAAAGTAATTCTGAAGTATGCATTGCTCTTTGGGGTTGTGTTTTCATGATAAAATGTAAGCAGACTCTTATCTGTCTTGTGTGTGCTCAGTCACTCAGTCATGTCTGACTCCTTGCAGTCCCATAGACTGTAGCCCACAAGGCTCCTCTGTCCATAGAATTCTGCAGGAGAGAATACTGCAGTGGGTTGCCATTTCCTCCTCCAGGGGATCTTCCCGACCCAGGGGTGTTACCACATCTCGGCATCTCCTGCGTTGGCAGGCAGATTCCTTACCACTGAGTCACGTGTCTTGCATGTGTGCTAAGTTGCTCTAGTTATGTCTGACTCTTTGCGATCCATAGACTGCAGCTTGCCAGGCTCCTCTGTCCATGGGATTCTCCATGCAAGGATACTAGAGTGGCTTGCTATGTCCACCTCCAGGAGATCTACCCAACTCAGGGATCAAACCTGCGTCTCTTATATCTCCTGAATTGGCAGGCAGAGTCTTTTACCTAGCAACACCTGGGAAGCTCATACCACCTGTCTTGACATTGCCAAATTCTTATATCTAGAGCAGTGCCTGACACATAGTAGGTGCTCAATAAATATTTTTGGATGAATGAATAGGTGCACTTTGTGACTCATTGAACTTATGCTAACTTGCAGTTAAACAAGTACTCTTTAAAATTAAAAAAAATATTGAATTGCTTTAAAATGTGTTAGTTTCAGGTGTACAGCACAATGATTCAGTTATAAACATATATCTATTGTTTTCCAGATTATTTTCCCTTATCAGTTCAGTTCAGTTCAGTTGCTCAGTCATGTCCGACTCTGTGACCCCATGAATCGCAGCCCGCCAGGCCTCCCTGTCCATCCACCATCTCCCAGAGTTCACTCAAACTCATGTCCATCGAATCGGTGATGCCATCCAGCCATCTCATCCTCTGTCGTCCCCTTCTCCTCCTGCCCCCAATCCCTCCCAGCATCAGGGTCTTTTCCAATGAGTCAACTCTTCGCATGAGGTGGCCAAAGTACTGGAGTTTCAGCTTTAGCATCAGTCTTATAAAATATTGAATATACTTCTCTGTGCTATACAGTAGCTCCTTTTTGTTTATTTCATATTAATACATAAAAATATGTGTATATATTAACCCCAAACTCATAATCTATCCCTTCACCTTCCCCTTTTTCTTTAGTAACCGTAAATTTCAATGAAAGTGAAAGTGAAGTTGCTCAGTCATGTCCGACTCTTTGCAACCCTGTGGACTGTAGCCTACCACACTCCTGGGATTTTCCATGGGATTTTCCAGGCAAGAGTACTAGAGTGGGTTGCGATTTCCTTTTCCAGGGGATCTTCCCGACCCAGGGATCAAACCTGGGTCTCCCACGTTGTAGGCAGATGCTTTACCATCTGAGCCACCAGGGACGTTTCAACAAGCGTCCTTAAAAACCTTTCCGCAGCCTCGTGTCTTCCTCCTTTCACGTGACCTTTTTGTACACTGAGTTCTTGAGCTTGTTACGCTCAGTCCTTTATCTTGACAAAAGAGTTATTTTATGTAACCTGCTCCAATACTCCAAGGTTGACTTTTGAAACTCACACTGGTTCAGGACTGCTCTGGCTGTTGCCTTCTGTGCCTCCCTGCTCTAATAAAATACAAACTGGAGGAGATTTTCAGTTATTTCTCTTACCTTCTTTCATATCTGAAGAATGAGTACCAATCCATTTCAGTCAAGAGGGGCCAATGAGAAATCCGTGGCTTTAGCCAGGCAGTGGCAGGGCTGTGCTCAGAATTACAAGATGACACTCCTGTTTATTAGTAAACAGGATATAAATTTTGAGTATTTAGTGCTGTAACAGCGATGGTGTGTCTGTTCTCTTTGGAGGCAGGGCTGTTGATATCGGTGAGAGATGCCTCATTCGTTATCAGTTCAAAATTAATTGGTCAGTGAGGGGATAAGGTTTGCAGTGTGGGCTGCATCACCCTCTTGCTTTAGTCAGAACAGCTTATTTGAACTATGCATAAGCTTTGTTATCCCTTTACATGGAATAATCTTTTATTTCCTCTAAAACAACACCTTAGCTTCTCAATGAAGTGCTATGGACATGACTATGGATAAAAAGAAGTGTCGTGATTTCAAACGTGGTGTCAAACATGGGTAGTGTCTTGAATGATAGTGATTTGTTTTTTTTACATGTTCTCTCAACAGTTCTTTCAGGTACACAGAGCAGGATTAACACATTTCTGAGATGAGTTGTAGGATTTGAAGTCCATAAGGCCAGAAAATAGCAAAGCAAGAGCTCATTTTGTGTCTTCTGAGGCCAGATTGTAATTTCCATCACATCACACTTTTTCCCTCTGCAAAGAATAAAGGAGGCAGGAGGAGGTGTAGGCAAGGAAAGCAGAAATAAACAGGTCTGATGCCTGTAGCCTTGGAAAGATTAAGTAGGAAGAGCTTCAGACCACAGCATAGTTCTGAGAAACTTCCAGTTAGTCAGTGGGGAATCCTTGACTAAATCCTTTAGAGCAAGAGTTGGTAAACCATGGCCTATGGAACAGATCTAGCCTGCTGCCTTCTTTTGTAAAGAAAACTTTATTGGAATACAGTCACACCCTTTCATTTACATTTCACCCTTGGCTGTTTTTCATGATAAAATGGCAGAGTTGAGTAGTTGCAACAGAGAATGAAGGGCTGGAAAAATATAAAATCTAAAATACTTATCACTTTAGAGAAAAAAATACTTAAACTTTTAAACTTAACTTTGCTTTAGAATAATCCCATGTTGGATAGGAACTGCCCCACCAAGTTCAGTTGTTTTCTGAGAACAGCTCTAGGAAAATGTGGTCTTGGTGCAAATGTTGCCCCTGGGTGGATACAAAAGTGTGAGAGTTGGAGGTTTTTAGGGAGTTATGTTCTTCATAGAAAGTTCTGTTAAAGGTAGATTTGTAACACAATCCAGCCATTGATTAAGTATTCTGATTGTAAGTGGGATCGCCAACCCGTTGCACTGGAAATGGAAATCACTTCAAACGCTACTTAAGTAGAAAGGCTGACTTAATAGACTGCATAGTAGGAATTATTTTCCTGGGATTTGACTTGATGTACTCTTTCTTAGTTGATAAAGCAGAGTTGTTGAGAGAGGTACAGGGTGATGTTGGAAAGAACACTGAATGGTTGGAAAACTGGGGACCTTGTCCAATGTTGGCTATTAATTACCTCGCTGGCCTCAATGTGTCACATCTGGGCTTCAGCAGTCCCATTTATAAAATATGAGGTTTAGACTGCTGCTGCTTAGTTGCTTCAGTCGTGTCCAACTCTGTGTGACCCTATGGACTGTAGCCCACAGGCTTCTCTGTCCAAGGCATTCTTTAGGCAAGAATACTGGAGTGGGTTGCCATGCCCTCCTCCAGGGGATCTTCCTGAGTTTTAGACTACAGGACTGTTAATTCTTCTAACTGTAATGAGTTTAATACAGAGACGTACTAACCATAGAGGTGGATCTGAGCTAATGGTGATCATTTGGTAGATCAAGATGAGGGATGATTTTAAGGTTGCCGCGAACAGAAGGATGCCTCTGCCAGCTGGTATTAAGAAGCCTTTATTGGGCGAGCGCTCCCGGGCAGAACTCCCTGGGAACCGCGGGCGGGAGTCTGCAAAGAAGGGCGGGCGGATCAAGGGTTTTATGGAATGGGGCAGCTTGCTAGTGGGGTTTATTCCAAAAAAGGTAATGACTTAGGGTCGCTACGGGGGTTGGGCTACATAGGGTACTGTGTCAGCGTCTGATTGGTCTCGATAGCGGTGCGGTTAGGGTTGCTTCAGGGACTGGCCCCTCCTTATCTTCCTGTAGGAACTTTTCACCGTGCCCGCGGTCTCACAATGATGACCTAGTATGGATGGGAGGTATTACCTACCTAGTGTGGAAGAAACTGTAGCAAGGAGAGATTTGGAATCTTTAACACAAATTGTCCCTTTTAAATTTCAGAATAGGCAAGATTCTATTTATGAAGATGTTCGATTACATGAAACTGTGGTCTAGCAAGTGGAAACACTCCTTAATATAGACAATGGCAACTTTTCTGGCAGTCTAGTGGTTAGAACTCAGCACTTTCACTGTAATTGCCTTGGGTTCACTCCCTGCTTGAGGGAAGTAAGATCCCACAAGGTTCTTGGTCAAAAAAAAGAAAAAGAAAAAAAAAAAGCTAGATGATGGTGCTAATAGCCTCACAGAGCCTATCTGGTGGCTGCAGGAAGGCCATTTTGTGCTGGATCATAGAGGAAGGGTTTTTCTTCCCGCTTCTTGACCAGATCTGTTCCATCTTAGAGGAGAAAGTCAGAGGAGCTTGTATTTATCATCTGTGTGTGCCCATGAGAGTCAGTGGGGAGGAGTTAAACTGAGGCACAGGAAACTCAGGAAACACCACTGCCTACAAGAAATCCCGACACTGAAAATTTGTATATGTGTAATATAGATTTTCCTTGTTTGAACTTCTCATATAGCTCTGTGTAGCAGTATCAGTGTCAAACCCTAGATTTTCCCTGGAGAGATGGAAGTAGTTCATAAGAAAGGAGAACAGTTCTTTCAGTTCTTAGACAAAGGGTTGCTAAACTTAGGCAATAAAAATACAGGATGTCCCAGTTAAACTTGAATGCAGAGAAACACTGAATAATTCTTTTAGTATCAGTAAAATACAAATATATTTGTATTAATGCTGAGTGAGACCTGCCTCCTGGGAGAGTTAATGAAGAGATATTGATACTAGGTGGCATCACCAACTCAATGGACATGAGTTTGGGTGAACTCCAGGAGTTGGTGATGGACAGGGAGGCCTGGTGTGCTGTGGTTCACAGGGTCACAAAGAGTCGGACACGACTGAGTGACTGAACTGAACTGAACTGAAAAAAGTTGAAAAGAGTGAGTGGACTGTGGCTAGAACTGGGGTGGCTGTGGTCATTTTAATGTCTGTCTTTAGTGTCTTTTCTCATCCTCTAGCTAGCATGTGATATATTTTTAAAATGGTAAAGTAAGAAATAAAGGTTTAACCCCACCCTTAGAACGATCAGAGTTTATTTGAGGAGGGCTTCACTGGTGGCTCAACGGGTGAAGAATCTGCTGCAATGCAGGAGATCCTTGATCGAACCCAGGTTCCATCCCTGGGTCAGAAAGATCCCCTAGAGGAGGGAATGGCAACCCACTCCAGTATTCTTGGCTGGTGAATTTCATGGACAGAGGCACCTGGGATCTACAGTCCAGGTTGCAAAGAGTCAGACACAACTGAGCAATTGTATATTGACTAGAGCTTTAAGTTCAGTTGTAACTACCGAGCTGACCCAGATCCATATCAAACATTGTGGTAACTGGGTTTTTTGAGTCGTAGTGAGAGTGAGATAGATTGCTCACTAAGAATGCCCACTTCATAGCTGAACTAAGAATGTATTCTATCATTTTATGGGAAAATGTTCTGGAAGTATAAATATCACTTTTTAGACTTTTTTTCTGAATCCCACTGAATGACAAAATATGAAAATTTTTAGTTGATTCCAAGCTTCAATGAGAAATGTCACCCTTAGAATTTTTTAGCCAGCAAATAGACATAGATAATACTATAACTTGGAGGAGCATGGGGTACTAGAAAGCTTTCCTTTTACCCATTAGAGAAGGCCACAGTGAAAAAGTGAAAAACAAAACAAAACAATAACTTTCCATCAGGTGCAGAATAACATTACAAAGTTTCTTTTTCAATACCTTTTTCTATTATTGTTCATTGAAACTTTGTGCTTATATCAGTTAGCATAATTTTGACAAGCTTCAAAATATCTGCAACTATAATTGAAGGATTCCACCTTTAATAAAATAAAATTTAATTTACACTGGGTAGTAGGGCGTGCTAGACATAAAGATTGTGAGCATGTTATAAAAAATAGGCCATTTAACTGAGTTTCATCACCTAAGTTGCATAAAGATATTAACTAGAAAGTTAACCTTCACAAGGTTAGAAGCTGCTGGCAAAGTTCCTAAACTCAATGAAAACCCATGAGATCTTTATTCCTTTTATTTCACACTATATCTCTCTTCATCCAATAACTCTTGTCCCAAGCCATGTTCTTCCATTTCCAATTCCCCATTCTTTTATTGGCATGCAATTAGCCTCATAGTCAAAGTTATGGTTTTTCCAGTAGTCATATATGAATGTGAGAGTTGGACCCATAAAGAAAACTGAGAACTGAAGAATTGATGCGTTTGAACTGTGGTGTTAGAGAAGACTCTTGAGAGTCCCTTGGACTGCAGGGAGATCAAACAAGTCAGTCCTAAGGGAGATCAACCCTGAATATTCATTGGAAGGACTGATCCTGAAGCTGAAACTCCAATACACTGGCCACCTGATGCAAAGAACTGACTCACTGGAAAAGACCCTGATGCTGGCAAAGATTGAAGGCAGGAGAAGGGGATGACCAAGGATGAGATGGTTGGATGGCATCACCAACTCGATGGACATGAGTTTGAGCAAGCTCTGGGAATTGGTGATGGACAAAAAGGCCTGGTGTGTTGCAGTCCATGGGTTCACAGAGAGTTGGACACGACTGAATGACTGAACTGACTAAATTAGCCTCATAATTGAGTCACATTGAGCTTAACACGAGGACTTGCATTTCTCATCATATGTTACTTTAAAAGATCATATTATCAGCTTATCTTACTGTCTTCTCAGCTTAGAATCTGCCTGGCTTTTATAGGTAATGTTCGATACATTCTGTCTGTTTTGTTGTGATATCCTCTTCTCTTCCAGTCTCTGTCAAGGGCTGTTTTGCAGGTATCTGGAATTATTCCAAAGTTTGTGGTATAAAACAACTGTTTTATTATGTGCACTCATCCTGTGGGTGAGGAATTCGGACTATAAATAGTGGAGATGACTTATTTCTGCTTTCACATGTCTGGGACTCAGATGAGAAGACTCTAACGATTGGGCATGGCTTCAATAGCTGATGGTCTGAATTACCCGGGGTCTTCACTCATATATGTGGTGCCAGGGCTGGGGTGCCTCAGATACTGCACTAAGCTGAGACTATCATCTAGAATCAGTGCATGTGGCTGTTTGTGTGACTTGGTGACCTCAGGTGGTCATACTTCTTACAAAGAAGCTTGGGGTTGCAAGTGCAAGTTTTCCATAGCTCAAGGCAGAGGTTGCATGGCCTTGTGTGACCTAGCTTCAGAAGACATACAGCATTGCTTCCTTTGTACTTTATTAAAGAAAGTAGTCAACTAGCCTGTTCTGATTCAAGGAAATATAGCTAGTTAACTAGCCTGCCCTGAAAATATAGACTTCACTCTTTGATAGGAGGAACACTCAAGAATTTGTAGTCATGGTTTAGAATTGCCACACGCAGTAAACTTTAGGTGGGCTTCTTGTCTATACAAGAGGCCAGAGGATCAGCCACATGGGCATACTAGACATTGTACTGGACATTGTTCATGCATGTCATCTTATTTGGGAAGAAAAAAACTTTTATGGATACAGGAAGCTAAGCATGCATTGAATTTGTGGATACAGATGGAGCGAAAAACACACACACGTAAAGATATGCAGAGAGACAGACATAGAGAGAGAGGGTGTGAGAGAGATCTAGAAGTGCAAGAAATAGAGACAAATTTCTTAAGAATAAGGTCCAAGAACCCTTCAAGGGATGCACATCCTCTGAAATTGGAAACATTCTGTCTGTGTATTTGTGCACTTTGGGGAGAGTTTTATTCTTGTATCCTTGAGATCTGCCACCTCCAAAAGTTTAAGAAATATCAGTTTGAGGCAAGAAGGTGGAAGACTTGAGTTGTGTGAGAAAAGATGCAGTGTATATTTTGTTTCAAGGAAAAATTCAGATAGTTGTTGGAAATAAAATAGGTAAATCAGGCAGGGTGTTGATACAGACTCAGGTATACAAGAACTAGGACATTTACGATTTTTCTATGCAACAGTTTAAATCTTGCTCTAAATCCTCCCTCTGCTGAGTCACCTGCCCCTGACACCTACTTGGGGATGAGCTGATGCTTTGATTTTCTTCAGAGCCAGATGTGAGCGTGGCCCCTGTCTGCGGTCCCCACTGGTCACTAAAGGCCACTTGTAGGCTTATGCTAGATGGTTTCTTCAGGTCCAGTGACTGCTGCTTCAAGACCATGGTTGGAGCTGAGAATCCTTGGGAGGTTGGAAATTGGCAGCCTAGGAGTCTTCCTTCCAAGATCTTACTGTTTCTCATGAAGAAGGGAATCTCAGGATCCACCAACACTGATCTCCTTCTGCCTTCAGGTGAACTCGCTCTATTATCTCCCTCACACTCTCAGAATCATGATCTCCCCCTCCCTCCTCCTTCTGCTCACATGATACAATCTTTCAATGATGTTCAGTTCAGTTCAGTCACTCAGTCGTGTCTTACTCTTTCCGACCCCATGGACTGCAGCATGCCAGGCTTCCTTATCCATCACCAATTCCTGGAGCTTGCCCAAACTCATGTCCATCAAGTTGGTGATGCCATCCAACCATTTCATCCTTGGTCATCCCCTTCCCCTCCTGCCTTAAATCTTTCCCAGCATCAGGGTCATTTTCAACGAGTCAGTTCTTTGCTTCAGGTGGCCAAAGTATTGGAGTTTCAGCTTCAGTATAAGTCCTTCCAAATTCAGGACTGATTTTCTTTAGGATTGACTGGTTTGATCTCCCTGCAGTCCAAGGGACTCTCAAAAGTCTTATCCAACACCACAGTTCAAAAGCATCAACTCTTTGATGCTCAGACTGCTTTATGGGCCAACTCTCACATCCATACACGGCTACTGAAAAAACCATAACTTTGACTAGATGACTTCGTTGGAAGCAATGTCTCTCTCTGCTTTTTAATATACTGTCTAGGCTGGTCATAGCTTTTTTTCCAAGGAGCAAGTGTCTTTTAATTTCATGGCTGCAGTCACCATCTGCAGTGANCATCCATACATGACTCCTGGAAAAACCATAGCTTTGACTAGACAGAGCTTTGTTGGCAAAGTAATGTCTCTGCTTTTTAATATGCTGTCTAGGTTGGCCATAACTTTTCTTCCAAGGAGCAAGCATCTTTTAATTTCATGGCTGTGCAGTCACCATCTGCAGTGATTTTGGAGCCCCCCAAAATAAAATCTGTCACTGTTTCCACTGTTTCCCCTTCTATTTGCCATGAAGTGATGGGACCAGATGCCATGATCTTAGTTTTCTGAATGTTGAGTTTTAAGCCAACTTTTTCACTCTCCTCTTTCACTTTCATCAGGAGGCTCTTTAGTTCTTCTTTGCTTTCTGCCATAAGGGTGGTGTCATCTGCATATCTGAGGTTATTGATATTTCTCCCAGCAATCTCGATTCCAGGTTGTGTTTCATCCAGCCCAGCGTTTCTCAGGATGTACTCTGCATAGAAGTTAAATAAGCCTGTGCCCCAGGTCACTAGGCATCAAAGCCCAGGTGCAATCCAAACCTGACTCCATTGTACTGCTATGGTCAAGGAGAATGGGAACCTTCTTGACCCCCAGGTTCCAGGGTGAGTGGTGCAGAGCCATGTCTCTCTCTCAGTGTGTGGGCATCCACAAGCCCTCTGAGCCAGCAGAATCCAGGGCCTCCCATAGCCCTGTGTGATGGTTCAGCCCCCAATGAATCTTCTTGCCCCACACACGCACCCCTCCAACTCCCCTTCCCCTCCCAGGGGGCTCTGTGATTTCCCACCAGCTCAATTCTAGTCTCTGGCCCAAGTCCTCAGCTCCTTCATGGAGTTGGGATAACCAGGTCACGTGGAACCCAGTGATCACACAGCCCCCCAGGGAGGGTCACAGTCCCACCTCTCAAGCCCACTGTGCAACCCCTGCTCTTGTTGTCCCTTTCAACTTCAGGGATTTTACAGATTCAGCCCCACGCAGACTCTGTGCAGACCCTGGTCAGAGCAGTAGATCTGTGGGCTCAAGGGATCCAAGCTACTTTACCCGGGAGGTCTTGGTGGGAGGGGCATCTCAAAGCCCTCCCTTCCCCAGTGAATCGGCCTCCTGGTTATCCCAGGTCCCCTTCTGCCTCGGCCCACCCAGCCCCCCAGCTTTCTGCCAGCCACAGCAGCCTCTCTGATTTCAGGGCAGCCAGGAGCTCTGGGTCCTGAGTAGACAGATCTCCAGACTTGTCAACGTGAAAGGAGGGGAACAGGGTTGCGGGACTAAGCTCCAGTCCCCATTCAGCATCTCCATCCTCCTCGGACAGTGACCTGGCTCAAAGCGGGACAGAGTCCCTACCTCTGGAGTAACTCTGTTGCTGGGTCCTTGGTCACACTCTCAGGCTCACCTATCACGTGACAACTTCTTCAGATCTTTGTCACCTACCTAGAGATTCCTTAATGGATGCAGCGCCATCTCAAATGACCTTTCCTCACCTCACCCTGGTGCCTAAGATGGTAAAGAATCCACCTGGAATTTGGGAGATCTGGGTTCCATCCCTGGGTTGGGAAGATCTCCTGGAGGAAGGCATGGCATCCCACTCCAGTATTCTTGCCTAGTGAATCCAAAGGACAGATGAGCCTGGTGGGCTACAGTCCATGGGGATCACAAAGAGCTGGACATGACTAAGTGACTAAGCACACACACCCTAGAGCACTTTGTCCAACCTTCCCTTCCCTACCTGCCTGCTTCTTTCTTAACCCCTTAGGTCTCTGCTTAAGTTCCTTGAACCCATAATCAAAATCAGGCCTCCCTATTAGGTATTCTGTTAGACACACACATACACCCCCCACGCACACACCCCCCACACATACACACACATGAGTTTTCACTAGTCAGCAGTAGTCACTGGAGCGGTTGAGTCTCACTCCATGAAGTTTTCTCCCATGCCAGTGGCAGCTCCTGGTACTGGAATGTTTGATGAATGAATGAGTGGGGAGCTGCCCAGGGGAACTCAGTCCCAGGAGTAGTCTCATTATTGTATCCCAAAGTCATCCCAAGAAACCCCACCAGGAATACTCAGGCCAAGGTCTTAGGTGAGGTCACCACCTCTGTATAATGACTTTTCTAAGACAGAAGGGGCAGCTTTATTCTAGCTTTGGGGCTGACAGTTCTAATCACTCCTGCTGCAATGGGACTCAGACCCCAGAGTTGGAATGGTTTGGGGGGTAACGGTCCCTCCCTCGCCTTTCTAACCCAACTCCTGCTTCCCAAGGTGCAAAGCTACCCCTTGGTCCTTGTGTCCCTCTGACCAGAGCCCCTGTCCTCATAATGACACTGTCAGCATCTCAGGGACCCCCTTAGAAGGTGCTATGGGTCAAATCGTGTCCCTCAAAATGATATGATGAAGTGTTAATACCACTTAACTCCAGTGGTACTTGTGAACATGACCTTATAGGAAACTAGAGCTTTTGTGGATATAATCAAGTTAAGATGGGGCCATACTGGATTAGGGAGGATGCTTAACCCAATTTCACTAGCATCTTTATAAGAAGAGGAGAGACAAATGCCACGTGATGACAGAGGCAGAGATGAGTGATGCATCTGTGAGTCAGAGGGTGTCAAGGATTGCCAACAACCTCCAGGAACAAGAGAGGCCAGGAAGGATTCTTCTCGAGAGATATCGGGGGAGCCTGGCCCTCCTGACACCCTTGATTTCAGACTTCCAGCCTCCAGAATCGAGAGAATAAACTGTCATTTTAAGCCACCAACTTTGTGGTACTCAATACAGCAGCTCCAGAAAACTAAAACAGGCAACTGTGGGCTCAAGGGCCAGAAGCCAATGTGGAGAAAGGCCCTGTGCTTTGCCTGGAGCCAGGTGTGCGAGCCCCTCCCATCAGAGGATGGTGGGGTGCTGCTGGGTCTGAAATGGGAGGATAATGCAGCCGTCTGGAGGCTGTCGGGTGCAGGGCTGCCCAGGACACGTCCTCAGTGTGCATTGGGAATGGGCTGGGGCCAGCTTGTCTGAGGACCGTGACAGTCTCTGGAGAGTGTGCTATGAGCCTGTCTCTCCAGAGACCACACCATCTAGAAGCGACACCAGCTTCTTTCCCACAAAGCCTCTTTGCTCAGCATCTCATGAAAGACTTGAGCCAACGCCAGCCACATAGAGCAGAGAAGGCAACAAGAGGCATGTTACTGGGAATGAAAGGGGCACGACTTAAGCTTTGGACAAAAGGATTGATTCCAATAACATTGTTGTTGTTGTTTAGTGGCTAAGTTGTGTCCAGTTCTTTGCAACTCCATGAACTGGAGCATGCCAGGCTTCCCTGTCCTTCACTATCTCCCAGTGTTTGCTCAGACTCACTGGCAATGTCCATTGCGTTGATGATGCCATTCAACCATCTCATCCTCTGTCATCCCTTTGTCCTCCTGCCCTCAGTCTTTGCCACCACCAGGATCTTTTCCAATGAGTTGGCTCTTTGCATCAAATGGCCAAAGTATTGGAGTTTCAACATCAGTCCTTCTAATGAATATTCAGGGTTGATTTCCTCTACACATATATTGAGCGTTTATTCTACAGCAGGCACTTACATACACACATTATCTGAGTCCCTTCTCCCATGGATATGTCTCATCCTCCCCACTTCATACCTGAGTAAACAGGGCCCAGAAGAAATTGATTTAAGTTCGTTCCCCTGGCTAGTGATGATAGAACCAGAATTCAAGGCTAGGTCTTTGTGACTCCAAGCCCATCATGTTGTCCTGACTCCTCAGGGGTGAGAAGGGCACCCCAAGGGCACCCCAAGGACACCCAAAGAAGACATGCATCCACATGCATGGACTGAGATAGCTCAGTAAGTTGAAACAAGGGGTCAGCCTTGGGGCTGTGCTCAGGAGACCATGGGGTGGACCAGGGACAGAGTTGCCTGCGATGTCAGCTGCCCTAGGGGCCCCACCCCACACAGGCCTAAGCCAGTGAGTGCCTGACCGGGAGGCAGACCCAGGGCCTCCCAAGCCTGGAGTGCTGCTGGGAGGTCAAGGAAGCTCCATGAATCTCACAGCCTACTCCACTCCAGGGTGTACCTGAGTTTCTACCTGTGGCCTCCAGGTCCAAGCCTGACAGCCCCCGTTTACCAGGCTTGTCTCTTTCTGGAGTCTCAGGCTGGAGCCTGCCCAATTTTCTGTAATCCCAGTCTATACCAGGGGACATCCTGCTTCAGACACATTCCCATGTCTCTTTGATCTTTGCTGTCTTTGAACTTGAGTGTAGCAGACAACTCTAGACTTATCTGTCCCAATTCCTCTTATTCTAAAACTTGCCCTTTCAAGGGACTTCCCTGGTGGCTAAGATTCCACACTCCCAAAGCAGGGCGTCCAATCTCTGGTCAGGGAGCTAGATCTCACGTGCTGCAGCTAAAGATCCCACATGCCACAACTAAGACCAGGCTCGGCCAAATACGTGAATATGTAAAGAAATAAAAATAAAACTTGCCCTTCCAGGGATGGGCGGCCTGGCCGCCATGTTCAAGAGGCTGTATAGTACGGCAGCCAGGCTCGCAGATGTTAGGATCAGACTCCTGGGTTCCAAGTCCAACTCAGTCACACACTAGATGTGTGACCTTAAGTGTGCCTCTTCAACTCTCTGTGTCTCACCTGTAAGCGAGGCTGATAATTATAGTGCTTACTTCGTCATCATTATCCTCCTTGTCATTAGTATTACTATGAACATGTTACTCCTTCCATAGCTGATTGGACCAGAGATGAACACCTGATCCAGCCTGGGCCAGTCAGGTTCTCAGTCTCAGGAATGTGGGATGTGTGCTCAGGACACAAGGCTCAGCCAGGTGACGTGAAAGCACAGAGTCCAGGACACAGCCCCATTTGTCCACAGGCCTGGAGAAGCAGGGAGAGCCAAGTGCGGACAGAAGAACGAGACAGGCACACAGTGATGCTCGACCAAGGGGCCATTTGGCTCCAGACAGAGCGAAACGGAGGGTGAGGCTGCCTGAGCCCCCAGAGTTCTCTGACCCTGTCCCTAGGCTGTGTTTTCTGTCCTTGAAAATAAATCTCCTTTGAGCGTAAGCCAAATAGGGTGGGTTTGGTTATTTGAGCCCCAAAGGGGAGACATCATCTCAGCCCTAGAAAGCCAAAAAGGGGAAAGTGGACGAAAGAATCTGAGTCCCATCGGTGTGGCCACGTGTGCGTGTTTACATGTCACGTTTCCAGCACAAGCAAGGCCCTGACATCTCACCCATCCTCCCTGGCTGACTTTTCTAGCGAATCTAGGTCCACGCTTTCCCCAAAATGGCATGGGGAGCAGTGGCCTGCTGAAGGGAGGGAGATGGATGTCCAGCAGCCTACCGCTTCAGCCTAGCTGGGGAAGACCATCTGTCCTCTCCAAGTAGCCCTGGTCTCCGCCCTGCACTGGCTGGCAGTGTGACCCCAGCTGGGCCACCTGTCCTCCCACCACCCGAGTGTCTCATGTTCACTGTGAACAGGTGTGCCCTGCCTGCCTCTCTCACAAAGGAGGCTCCAGGGGAGGGGGAGGGACTCAGATCTCTCAGCCCAGAGAAGGGGACGAGCCTNGGCTGGCAGTGTGACCCCAGCTGGGCCACCTGTCCTCCCACCACCCGAGTGTCTCATGTTCCCTGTGGACAGGTGTGCCCTGCCTGCCTCTCTCACAAAGGAGGCTCCAGGGGAGGGGGAGGGACTCAGATCTCTCAGCCCAGAGAAGGGGACGAGCCTCATGGACAGGGAGACAGGGACAGGTCATCCACCAGGAGAGAGACCCTCCCTCCACACACAGAACCATCCCTCAGGTGCTGCCACCTTCCTCAAGGCCCNTGATGGCATCATGGACTCGATGGATGTGAGTCTGAGTGAACTCTAGGAGTTGGTGATGGACAGGGAGGCCTGGTGTGCTGTGATTCACGGGGTCGCAAAGAGTCGGACACGACTGAGTGACTGAACTGAAGTGAAGTGAAGTGCCCAGTAAATCATGGTTACTACTGGGCTGGCCAAAAGGTTAGTCTGGGCTTTTCTGTAACATCTTATGGAAAAACCCAAAAGCACTTTTTTGCCAACCCAATGTTATGATCACCATTACCCGTCTACTTCTGAGAGATGAAGTTATAGTACTAATGGTAATGAGTGATCAGCTGCCTACTCGACACTTTATTCTTTGTCCCTTTAGCCCTCACCACTTACTCTACAGAAGCCACTTTCTTAAAATGACCTCCAAGCTGATGAATTTAGTGTAATTTTCTTATTTTTCATTCCCTGATAGCTCTCTGAGCCTTTTACTTTCTGCCCCATGCAATTGCTTGACACATGAGATGACATGCTCTTCTAATTCTTGCACATCTCCTGGGGCTTTCTGTGGCTCTTTTCCCCACTTCTGCACCCTCAGTGTAGAGGTGACCTAAGAATCTGATCTAGAGATCCTCATTCTCATACACCAGAGTAGTTCTTCATATCCAATTGCTACCTTTTTCTTCCCAAGTCATGACTTAAAACTAGAAAAGAAGGAAGCTGATCTGTGTCCTTCAGTTTCCCATCAACAACTATAAAAAATATACAATTGGAAATCTAGCTGCTGCTGCTGCTGCTAAGTCACTTCACTCGTGTCCGACTCTGTGCGACCCCATAGATGGCAGCCCACCAGGCTCCCCAGACCCTGGGATTCTCCAGGCAAGAACTCTGGAGTGGTTGCCATTTCCTTTTCCAATGCATGAAAGTGAAGATTGAAAGTAAAGTCGCTCAGTCGTGCCTGACTCCCAGTGACGCCATGGACTGCAGCCCACCAGGCTCCTCTGCCCATGGAATTTTTCAGGCAAGAGCACTGGAGTGGGGTGCCATTGGAAATCTAGAGAGGCACACAAAACATAACTTATCAAGAATGGAATTCTTATAGAGAACTCAATTTCTACTGAGGGAATTAGGAAGAGTTTTGAATTTTGCCTAAAATACCCATTCCTAAAATTAATCTTACATGTGCTTTTTCGGGTTAGCTTATATGATATTCATTTCTACATCTTGAATAATTCATGTACCACTGACCAGCACAATACAATATTTCACTTTAAGCATACATCTACATTTCTTAACTCTGCTCTCAATTCTAATTACTACACTCAATTTCTGTTTCTCGAAGGGAAAAGGAATCCTGCACAGAACTGAACAACAGATAATGAACTCCATTAAGTAGGGCTGACTGAGTAGGTCTGTCTAAGAAGCTTTAAGTCTTAATTGAATTTTCTTTCCTGAGTTAGAAGTTTCATAAACTCTTAAATAGGCAAAAGTTTATCCACAGATCTAGCAGCCGGGGAGGTGGGAGGCACAGCACTGTGAGCCAGAAAGGAGGGGAAGGCTCTTCCCTCCTGCTCAGTCCTGGTGTGCACCTGTTTCTAACCGATCGTTTTCATAAACTGTTTGGAAAAGGGGAAAGAGAAGAGCATATTGGGTGACTGCCTTATCTTGTATCTTAACACATGTTCTCCCAGCACCATGGGAGAGAAGAGTCTTCTATGTTTAAGAAGTCAAGAGATTCACAGAGTATTTTGAGAGCCTCTTGAAAAGTGAAAAAAAGCATTTTTCACTCGATCGTGTCTAACACTGTGACCCCATCGACTATAGCCTGCCAGGTTCCTCTGTCTGTGTAATTCTCTGGGCAAGAATACTGGAATGGGTAGCCATTCCCTTCTCCAGGGGAATCTTTCTTATCCAGGGATCAAACCTGGTCTCTCACATCACAGGCAAGTTCTTTACTGTCTGAGCCACCAGGGGAATCTCCTTAGGAGACCTGATATACTGAGCTGTGCTGCAGAGAAGTAGGGAGAAGGAAAGCTGTCCACATAGTTTCCTCCCTGGATTTCTGCTTTGGGCACAAGTTTCAGGGTGCTGCAGTAGAAGAGGGGGTCAGGCAGCTTTTGGTCAGGTAGCAAAGGAGAAAGTATTTCTTTCTGTGCAAAGTGGGGGCCTGAACAGGAGTGTCCTCATGGCACATAATAGATACTTCGTAATGGTTGAATCAATGGGCAAATGGGAAGAAATGGTTCTTTAACTTTAATTTTCAGAAACATTGAGGCTGTCAGTGCTTACTGGTCCTGACTTGATTGGTGTTACAGTCAATAATCTGAAAGTGATGGATTTAAAAGGAAGTGATTGCTCTCTTTCCTTCCATCTCACTGCCCTTTCTGATCAGATTTTCGAACTACTCCATTGTGAAAATTTTCTGGCTTCCAGAACTCTCTATATTAGATCCTTTTATGAGGACAAGAAACTCTCTGATGTTGTTTACTCACTGATATCTCTATTTCTTATTCCTAAGACCCTGCCCAGTCTTCTATATACAGTTATATTCATGTTTTCTGTGATCCTTTTGCTTCTATATTTTGTAAAATATGAGTTATTTTGCATGTACAATAATCGA
Source organism: Neotragus pygmaeus (assembly GCA_006410875.1). Taxonomy (NCBI): domain Eukaryota; kingdom Metazoa; phylum Chordata; class Mammalia; order Artiodactyla; family Bovidae; genus Neotragus; species Neotragus pygmaeus. The sequence continues at coordinate 502,398 of SJYV01052099.1, read as the reverse complement.
CACTGCATTGTGATACAAATCATCTCGCTCTTATTATTATTTTAATTTTTTTCCTCTGCGTAGTATGATCTACTGTATGACTGAGTGAACATCTAATACTTATCTTTATTTTTTATTTTTTTGAGTATCCTTAGATATATTTTATTAGCAGCAAGGAATGATAGGCCAAAAACCAGGAGCTAATACAAAAGAAGAACAGGATTTTGAAAACAATATTGCATTAGACAAAAGTTTGTACAGGCACTCTTTTATATTCTAAAGTAGCCTGTAGAGCAGGGCACCATCAGCCCTAAGAACTGACTTGAGCTCTGAGTATAACTCATGGAAGCAAGTGTTAAAGAGATCTGCATTTTTCCAGGTCTTAGAATTAGTGCCTGTGTCTGGTTTGTTCTAAGCCCCTTCCTGGAGGTCCTGCATAACTGCAATTAGAACTGCTGTTCATTTTGCTTTCACACTGGATGTGGGTAATACCTATCTTTAATTGCTGCACAGTCCTCCTTGAGGACACACCCACTATATTGCATTCACTCCCTCCTCAGTGTTGGACGCCAGATTGCCATTGACATCCCACTCCAAAAATGGTGTTGTGGTGAGCATCCTGGTGTTTGTCCCCTTATGGCCATGTGGGATTAATAACACATATGTGTAAAATTTTATATTGAACTTAACTAACGGCAGTCCTTTCCTCCCCAGGGTGGCTCTGCGGTCTTTCTCCCCACCAGCAGTGATAAGGGCTGCTACATTCTGTCTTGGTGTTTCTCCCAGCTTGGTATTATCTACTTCTAACCTTTTTGCTGGTCCAATGGCTCTAAAGTGATATCCCATTATAGCTTTAACTTACATTTTTTTAACAACTTTTTTTTTTAGCCGTGCTATGCAGCTTGAGGGATCTTAGTTCCCAGACCAGGGATTGAACCCCAGGCCCTTGGCAGTAAAACCACCAAGTCCTAACCACTGGACCACCAGGATAGTCTCTACATTTTAAAATCAACGTATTTTCCACAAATGGTTTCTCTTTATATGTGAGCTTTTTATATTTCATATTCTATAAATTGAATATTTCTTTTTCTTTTTGCCTATTCTCTGTTGGAATTATGGTCTTCTCCTTGTTGATTGCAGGAATGTCAGGTGAGTTTCAGACATTGCTAATATTTTTTTTCCAAATTTGTTATATCTCTGTTAACTTGGTCTGTGACATTTTTTGTTGAACAAAAATCTTTAATTTTTATAAAATCAAATTTATTATTTTGGCCTTATATTTTATACCTCTGGGATAAAAAGCTTTATTAAAATAATCTATGACAATAATAAAAGGATCAGAGAAAATGTTTTTGATAGTTTTATGTCAAATAATGAACTAGAGAATTGAACATGAATCTCTTCTAATGACATTAGTCTTCTCCATTACTATGAGTGACTAAAGATTTCTATGGACCCAAGTGAAGAGTAAGATTTGCTTGCAGCATGTGTTAAAGAGCTTTCTCACCTAAGTGGAGAAGGTCTTTTGAAGAAATACTCGTATTCCCCATAAGCTCTAGCTATCTGACTCAGGGTGGCCTGGCAAAGAAGCTTGGGTCTGCCCAGGGACTGAAGGGTTTAAATGCTGCTATGTCCTCATACAGCTTCCCCTGAGCGACTTCATTTTTTGCATCCAGCCTTATTAAAGAGAGATAATGAAAAAAGACTGCACTGTGAACGTTCCCACAGTGGTTTATACTTACTAGATTTTTTTTTTTGTACCAATTGTTATGGACTGAATGTTTGTATTAGCCACAAATTTGTATATTGAAATCTTAACCCTCAGGATGGTGATAATAGGAGGTAGGGATTTGGAAAGGTGGTTAGCTCATGAGGATGGAGCCCTCATGAATAGGATTAATATACTTACAAAAGAGATGCCAGGGAGCTTTCTTGCCCTCTCTACCATGTGAGGTCACAATACTGCCAGTTGTCTACAGTCTGGAAGAGAGTCCTTACCAGCACCTGACCATGCTGGACTCTGATCTCAGACTTTTAGCTGCCCTATCTATGGTATTCTGTTATAAGCTTGAACGATACCAGTCATTCACTCAGCCAGAAAAAAAATGTAGATTGATCTCCAAGGAAACTGGTTGGTGGGCAAATTCAAATTTTAGCCACAGTTGCAATGAGGGGTACAGTTAGGTGATGTAGTACATTGAATTTATGTCTATTCAAACCCTCAGAAATTTACCTTATTTGAAAATGGGAGAATTGAAGATGTCATTGATTAAGGACCTTGAGGTGAAATTATTCTGGATTTTGGGTAGATCCTAAATCCAATGACTTGAGAAGAGGACTCAGAGACACACACGAGAAGGTGGCCATGTGAAGATGGAGGTAAAGACTAGAGTGACATTGACACAAGTAAAGGAATGTCAGGAGCCACCAGAGGCTGGAAGAGAAAAGAAGGGACACTTCTCCAGAGCCTTCAGAGGAATTATGGCCCACTGAAATGTTGATTTTTGACATCTGGTCTTCAGAACTATGGGGGAGTAAATTCCTGTTGTCTTAAGCCAGCAACTATGTGGTAATTTGTGACATCAACCTTAGGAGACTAATTCAGGTGGAATGATGACATGGTAAAATTTCAGGCTGCAGATGTCCATTGGTTAGTGGACCAGAATGAGGAGGTACTAGAGACTTTTGAGTAACCCACCTGCCAAGAAATTTCTTTCTGTTTTAATTATTGCCCTTCAGAAAGTCACCTGGTTTTGAGGTAAAGACTCTAACACCCAAGGTCCCCTCAAGTGATGGGCTAATTCTCCACTATTTAGATCAGAGACTTTGGCCACAATTTAACTCCAGCTTCACCAAATGGCAACCCACTCCAGTGTTCTTGCCTGGAGAATCCCAGGGACGGGGGAGCTTGGTGGGCTGCTGTCTATGGGGTCGCACAGAGTCGGACATGACTGAAGAGACTTAGTAGTAGTAGTAGTCAGCCGGTGCCCCAGCATCCCATCTGGGAGATGATCCCCAAATTTCTCTCTTCATATGAACCTTTCTCTTTCTTTTCCTTTATAGAGTATTTAAGTTGCAGTGAAGGTGAGGAGAGAAAAAAAATCTAGGGGATAAATCTTATGTGATCCTTGGGGAAGGAGTTTACACAGAAGCATCCCAGGGGCACCATTAATTTATGTGGCAGTTATTTATTGAAAAGTATGGAAGACTGAGCGGATTTTCAGCATTTAAAACACTGTATGGTCTTTATGAACAACTGGCACAATTTTCTAGAAGTCTTCAGGGAAAGACTTCTGGCCCACCCCACTTCCTCACTACAGCCCTGGCTTGGTCTTCAGTTTCAGCTCTTCCTTCATAGAGCATTCTCCCCTGGATCCTGGTTGAGCTTGTTGTGCTGGCAGTAGCCTGACTCTTCTAGCCAGCCCAGACTGCATACTCCCCAACCCTTCCTGGGAATTCTGTTCCCTCTTTCTCCTCCCCCTTTGATGCTGTTAGACCTTTCCTTTACAGATGATTTTTCACCCTTTATTTTCCTGATTAATATACCCTAGGGCACAAGAGCCAGAATTATATATAATGCCTAAAACCACGAACTTTGGAGTTCTATGGTCTGAGCTTGAATTCCAGCTCTGCCACCTACTATGTGCTATCTTAAGACGGATGCTTAACACTGCCAAAGAGATATTTTCAATGGTAACATAAACCTAAGAACTGAACTGACTTACTTCACTCTGTACAGTATACTGACACATATATATGGAATTTAGAAAGATAGTAATGATGACCCTGCATGTGAGACAACAAAAGAGACACAGACATATAGAACGGACTTTTGGCCTCTGAGGGAGAGGGAGAGGGTGGGATGATTTGGGTGAATGGCACTGAAGCATGTATACTATCATGTAAGAAACGAGGTGCCGGTCTATGTTCGATGCAGGATGCAGGATGCTTGGGGCTGGTGCACGGGGATGATCCAGAGAGACGTTGTGGGGTGGGGGGTGGGAGGGGGATTCAGGATTGGGAGCTCGTGTACACCTGTGGTGGATTCATGTCGATGTGTGGCAAAGCCAATAGAGTATTGTAAAGTAAAATAAAGTAAAAAAAAAAAAGAACTGAACTGAACAAAACAATGCCTCATAGAGTGTTCCTGAGGATTAAATGAGACACATGCAAATACTTGGCAGGCAGATCCTGGCATAGTGCCAGATACTTAAAATAGTAACTGTTACTCTCATATGTTGCCTCTTCTCTACATATTTTGTCAAAAGTATTGTTCAGTCCTCTTATTTGTTGTTTATCTTTAAATACAGCTTCATTATCCTTCTACAAGGTCCCCAATCAGAGATACTTGATATTTATTTGCAAGGTAAAGGCAGCCTCCCATCTCCCTCTGGGTAATCCTTATCCTTTTGTTTGTTTGTTTGTTTTCATTACTGCTCACATATGAGGCCTCTCATATATACTTTCACCTGGAAATAAATGCCCTTGCTGGGGAGCTGTTCTTTTGATTTGACACTAACTTTTACGCAGAAAGGTGTTTTATGGTTGTCTTCTCCAGTGTAAAAGAGTAGTGACATAAATTAGACCTCAAGAACAATGCACACCAAAACAAACAAGCAAATCATAAATCTGTAACCTGCTTGGGTTGGTAAAGACCAGGCTCTGTACTTAAATTCCCCTTGTGTTTCAAAACCTTCAGAAATGTTAAATGAGTAAACTCTCATAGCAGCTCTTTCAGACAAGCCTTTAGTTAAACATAGTTTCTCTCATGATATTTGAATCCAAGTTTGTCCTGGAGACTCACTGGCTGTCCTGTGATCCTGTCCCAGAGTTACACATCTCCTCTCCAAAGAAGGCCTGAGGAGATGCTGGAGGCAACTGATGGAAGGGCTTGATCATTGTTCAGTAGAGAAAATAAAGTCTAATAAATAACATATAGGACTGGGAACCTGGCCATATCTGAATTCCAATCTTTTTTTAGCCTTGTAAGCAGGAAACTTACTAGATGATTTCACTCCTGGAGCTTGTTCATATAACTGCTTTCTTCTTCCCACGGATTCCACTCTGCTACAACCTCCTACTGGATTGTGTAGTCATTCCCTTCTCAGGGGTAGGGTAGATGGTGGTGGAAATCCCTACCCAGGGATTGAACCTGGGTCTCCTGCATTGCAGGTGAGTTCTTTGCCATCTGAGCTACCAGGGAAGTCCAAAGCAATTATCCTCCAATAATAATAATAAAAAAATACATCAAAGATGGAAAAAAAAAAAGAGAGAGAGACAAAGACATGCAGCAGCAACATGAGGGCAGGATCTGTGTTTTTTGTCGCTGTTTATCCCTGGTCCCTGTGTGTGTGTGTGTGTGCTCACTAGTGCATTTGTGCACATTTCTCTTCATTTCTCTCCCTCTTTCTCTCTGCTTATTGATCCTGTATCTGACATTTAACCCTCCAATATTCATTCAATCAATGTCTATAGACTGGCTACCACTCTCTGTGGGAGCCTTTGCTGTCCACCAGGAATTCAGATAAAATAGGAGAAGAAATCTCTCCTTCAATTCTTAATGAACTATTAGAAAAAAAATCTTTGGCTTTATTTTATTTTTTTTTTTTGCTTTTCATTATGATATTTTTAGGCATGCAGAAAATGTGGAGAAAAGAGTGAAACAAATTTCAATGCGCCTATTACCCAAGTTCAAAGTGGATTAGCAAATGGCCAGTCTTGTTTCCTGTTTACCTTGATCTCCTGCCTTGTCGTCCCTTGCCCCCACATCTGCACTAGATGACTGTGAAGGTGATCCCAGGCACTATGTGAAGAGAGAGTGCTTGTCTTGTCAGTGCTCCGTCTTTTGGGGCCTTAGCAGTACCAAATTCTTGCCTTTGTGTCTTGGATTTTGAAAACTGTAGAGGGCTGATGAGAGGCCCTCAGTCAGACCAGGCCTCCAGAAGACCCATTACCCCCAGTGCTTTTGTTTTCAGAGAACTCTGCACCTCCAGCAAATTATGGGGACAGGGCAATGGCCTTGGGTTGGGCATGGGGCAGGGCATGGCCAATGACTGCTCTGCTCTCCTGAGTGTATGAGAGCCCAGGAGGGCCGCCCTGCCTGGCCAGATGCTGTGGCTCCTTCTGGCCTTCCTCCCAACAACCTCCCAGCTCCTGTAGGATTAAGTCTGACTCAAAGTCTCAGGTCCATTCTGACACGGATTCTGGGCCTTTGCCTTTTCTCATTTTGTCATTAAGACCGTGGTGCTTGAGCTTGAGGCCACTTTGACAGGGAGGGAGCTTGAGAAATGAGTGTGAGAGTAATAAACATAGTAATAATAATAATAAATCCAATTCTTATTTTTTTCTTTTTTTTTAATTTTTAATTTTACTTTATTTTACTTTACAATACTGTATTGGTTTTGCCATATATTGACATGAATCCACCACAGGTGTACATGAGTTCCCAATCCTGAATCCCCGCTCCCAACTCCCACCCCATGTCATCTCTCTGGATCATCCACATGCACCAGCCCCAAGCATCTTGTATCCTGTATTGAACATAGACTGGCGATTCGTTTCTTACATGATAGTATACATGTTTCAATTCCATTCTCCCANATATTTATATGAATTATGATATAGAAGTAAAATCACCATAAATAAAATGATAAAGTACTTAGCCATCTGGAGGGTTGGGAGGGCTTATGGCTTGTTATAAAAGGCATGAAAATAAAATGTGTTTGTAAACTGAGTGGATGGCATCAGAGAACCAAGGAGTTCTATACAATACAAAGGGTGTCATGTGAAAAGTTGATGTAGACAACATATTCATATTGACAAGGAATTTGTTTTTATTATAACTGAGAAATGCTCATTGTAGGAAAAGCCTAAGGAAACAAGTTTTTTGAATGATGTATTTTGATTCAACTATTCCTTTACTAGGATGATGAAACAAGGGATCATGTGGAAGTGTGTCCTGAGGCTGGGGTTGTTATTCAGGAACTTTCTCAACGCATTTCACTAACTGGAGGTGCTGCCCTGATCGCAGATTATGGTCATGACGGGACTAAGACTGACACCTTCAGAGGGTTTCGTGGCCACAGGCTTCATGATGTCCTGACTGCCCCGGGAACAGCAGACCTAACAGCTGATGTGGACTTCAGTTACTTGGGTAGAATGTCCCAGGGGAAAGTAGCTTCCCTGGGTCCAGTAGAACAGCAAACTTTTTAAAGAAATATGGGCATTGACGTCCGGCTGAAGATTCTTTTAGATAAAACAGATGAGCCATCACTGAGGCAGCAGTTACTTCAGGGGTATAACATGTTAATGAATCCTATGAAGATGGGAGAAAGATTTAACTTTCTTGCCTTGGTACCTCATCAGAGACTTCATGGTGGAAATCATCAGACACATGCACGTCAGTCTAAACCCTCTCCATCACCTGTAGCTGGGTTTGGTGAACTTGCTTGGCGATGATATTTCAGTTTGGACTTTTCACCCCCAAGTTGGCCTATAGTGTGCTCTTTAGTCCCTTTATTAGAAAGTAATCTCCTCATGGATAGAGACTCGGTTTTGTCCTCTGTTACATTTTCAGCACCCCATATGGCAGGAGCTGAATGTACAGACATTATTGAATGAATGGATGTCTGTGACTCAGTAGTTGAACTGCAGCACAGAAAAACTGACCCCATATGAGAAGCAGTCATCCCTTCATGTTTCAGGTTAGGAGCATTAGTTAACATTTTGGGTTTTCACTTTAAAGAGAAGAAAGCTGAAAGTGTTGAGAACTTTTCAGTGACATATTCTGGAAACAGGTAGTCACTGGTTGATCATCGCACACAGTATGGTTATAAAGATCATTGCTGCAATGTTGGCCAAGCTCCAGAGCCCCACCTCTCTCTTGTGAAGGAGATGCCTATGGCAGCCCTGAAGCAGGTGACAGAGGAACCTCTAATCTGGGGACCAGAAGAAAGTCAGAGTCAGCTGCAACCAAGAATAGCAAATACTTTATGCAATGAGAACTAAACTCTACCATGATTTTGTGTGGGATTTTGGCATTGTAAGTACTATGTATTACAAAAAATTTCACAGCTATTTTCATGAAGGGCTGATTTTTATAAAAATGGATCACATCAATGTTTCTTATAGCATCTGTGTTTATGGATATCCTGATCACTTGAACCAGGCTTCTATACAAATACATCACCACAGTTTAGAAGAAGAAGAAAGATAAAATGAAAGTGAAAATTCTCCCTGGGCAAAAGTGCTCAAGATTTAGAGTTATAAGTCTCAAGTTTCAAAGCCTTGACAAGCATCATAGGGCTAAAGGAGAATTGAAGCTCATGGAATAAAGTAGGATCTCTCTGCATGGCAGAGCGATGGACAAACAGAAGCTACTTAGCCTTCTTTTCTACAGTCAGACCTTCTCTCTCTCTCTCTCTCTCTTTTTTTTTGTTTTTTAAACCTTGAGTATCATATTTCAGGGGAATCTGTTTCGCTATACTGTTTGGTGCCCAGGCAGAAACAAACCTTTCTAAGATGGCTTTAGGAAGATGTGCTGGTTACCTGGACTTTCTAACTCTGAGCATTAGAACCTTGATTATAATAAAGAGAATTCAGCCTTATGTAGCTCAGGTCTACACCTCTCTCTGTTTTTAGGTTGCGTCTATAATCACTAAGTTCTTATTCATCAATCTCAAAAATTTCAAAGTTCAGCCAAAATACTTGAAAATTGAGTTCTAAAGAAATAGTTCTCTTAAATATGCTCTGCAGAATGCTAACTGATTTACTTGTCTAAAAGCCTGGTGTAGTAGAGAAAAGCATTGATTTTGGAAAGAGAAGATCTGGATTTATATGCTAGCTCTGTTGCTGGGTGAGTTACTTTACCTCTCACTCTCAGCTCCTGTTTCCCCATTTATAAAATTGGGACATAAATATCTTCCTCCAAATGGTTTTTTAAAAAGATTGAAGTATAGTTAATTTACAATGTTTCAGGTGTACAGCAAAGTGATTCAACTATAAATATGTAAATATATACATATATTCATATACATATGTATACATATACAAGCTTCCCAGATGGCGTTAGTGGTAAAGAATCTGCCTGCCAATATAGGAGATGCAACAGATGTGGGTTCGATCCCTGAATCAGGAAGATCCCCTGGAGAAGGAAATGGCAACCCACTTCAGTATCCTTGCCTGGAAAATTCCATGAACAGAGGAGCCTGGCTGGCTACAGTCCATGTAGTCACAAAGACTTGGATATTACTGATATATATATTCTTTTTCAGATTCTTTTCCTTTATGGGTTATTATGAAATATTGAATATAGTTCCCTGTGCTATGTAGTAGGATTTGATGTTTATTTTATATATAGTAGTATGTATCTGTTCATCTCAAACTTCTAATTTATCCCTCCTCCTCGTTCTCCTTTGGTAATCATAAATTCATTTTCAATGTCTATGAGTCTATTTCTGCTTTGTAAATAAGTTGATCTGCATCATTTTTTTAGAGTCCACATATAAGTGATATTGTATGATATTTGTCTTTCTCTGACTGACTTCACTTAGTATGATAGTCTCTAGGTCCATCCAAGTTGCTGCAGATGACATTATTTCACTCTTTTTTTTTTTAATGACTGAGTAGTATTTCATTGTATATATGTACCACATCTTCCTTATCCATTCATCTGTAGATGGACACTTAGGTTGCTTCCATGTCTTGGCTGCTGTAAATAGTGCTTCCATAAACATTGAAGCGTAGGCTTTCTTTTTTTTTTTTGAAATATAGTTTTGTATTTTCTGTATATATTCCCAGAAGTGGGATTGCTGGATCATTTGGTAACTCTATTTTTAGTTTTTAAAGGAACCTCCATACTGTTTCCATCATGGCTGCACCAATTTACATTCCTATCGACAGTGTAGGAGCGTTCCCTTCAAAAGGATTTTTGTGTGGATTAAATCAGAGAAAGTAGGATGATGACTGAGTTTAGTGTTTGGTATATATTAAGCACTCAACACATGAAAAAAAAAAAAGTTGGGGGGCAGGAGGGAGTCTCCTGAAGTGGATATTGTCTTTTTGGCAATTTTTCCTGATTCCACTGTAAAAACATCATCTGTCATGAAGTGGCTCATTCTGGTGACCACTCACCTTCTCTCTAGCAGTGATAACCTGGGGTTTTTATTGTTGTTGATCACTTCGTGATCTGTTTGCTTCATCTGGACAGGTGGTTAGTCCTGCAGTTGTCTTCTTATGAAGTTCTGTGCTCTGTAATCCCCTCCTCTAGCTTTGCCTGCTTACATCTGAAAACTATATAAACTCGGGAAGCTGTGTCTGATACACAGAAAGGGGGCTGTTTAGCATGTTAATTTGAATCTGCTTGCTTCTGAATTTTTTATTTCACATGAGTTTAGTTCTGTGGGTCTAATTTCATGCTTTGGGGACATAAGAATTTATTATTGCTGCCATGTGTTATTCCATCACTTGGCACAGTGCTCAGCATATAGAGATGACCTAATATTATTAATATTATTTAAATCTATAGGAGGGCTAAGAGTCTTCATAGGAAACCAGAGCCAAAACTCAAATGTAATATGGCAAGTCCCAGCACCAACCCACCAGAAAGCAGAGGCAAATGTATTTAGAAAATTCATTTCTGCTTATGGATAACGAGGATTCTTTTTTTTTTTTTAATTTTACTTTATTTTACTTTACAATACTGTATTGGTTTTGCCATACATCAACATGAATCCGCTTCTAATAAGATATGTGACTGCAGAGATGTGAAGGAAGCCTGCGATCATTCAGCTCCTGTGAAAACTACATTATATCACTGGGGGGAANTTTAATTTTACTTTATTTTACTTTACAATACTGTATTGGTTTTGCCATACATCAACATGAATCCGCTTCTAATAAGATATGTGACTGCAGAGATGTGAAGGAAGCCTGCGATCATTCAGCTCCTGTGAAAACTACATTATATCACTGGGGGGAAAGATATAACTCCCACACAAGGAGTAAGCTGGAAGAAAATTGAACATTTAAATTATTAAAGGTACTTGACTCGGAGACTTTGATCCTGGCTAAGCTTTCAGAGTATGCAAACAAACAACCAGATAAGAAAGTGTAAATGACCTAGTCAATCAACTATCAGATAGCATCACCAAATGAACAGCACTGATCATCCTTCAGAAAACTTATCAGAGTGCAGGGAGAGGTTATTGAAGCATTAAGGCATGCCTAACTCCTATCACTTATATATACCCACTCTTAACTGGGCTAGTAATTTCATTCTACCTGACACATAACACGGAAAACCTTAAAAAAAAAACAACAAGTCAACTTCAGCAAACTACCAACAGTAACAATGAAAAACAAGAGAGAGGTAAGGTGTGGCTCAAAAACAAGATTTCAGTGTTGAGGAGCTTTATCCTTTGAATTGTACTAGAAAGAAAAATGAAAACTAGCTTATAAAGATACAGAGAATGAATGCCTGTGTTAATGCCATTACATTGAACTCTGTTATCTTGTTTTGTAGCAAATGCTCCATAAGAATATGGCAACTTGAAATCAAGAGATTGATTCATTAGTTTACTCTGAACCTCCTTCCTATAATGTAATGGATCTGGAGATACTGAGATAAATGGAAGTCCTTGCTTTAAAGGAGCTCATAATTTATTTGAGAAGGCAATGTAATCAGGTAAATTGTAATACAATGTCATAAGTGCCACCATGCATATGAGGGAAAAAAGGTGATGTCCTGCAAGGTTTGGAAATGACTTCATTTTTTAAAAAAATGAAATTATTTTGTAGAAGAATTTTAGCTCAAGTGTACTTTGTTATTTGAAATACATTATATTCTTTTAACCATGTCCTAACCTGATAAGTAAAAGTTTGCAGTATTTAAATGCAATATTCATTCTCCTGTCCTTTAAGCTAAAGAGAGAGCACATGTGAGTGAATCTCATTTCAGCATAGAATTGTGCCCAAGAATTGGTTGGTGATAGAATCATGAGTTAGAAAGACTGAGGCGGTCACATAGGCTGAACTCCCACCTGACACATGACTGTCCTTTTCCACGTGTGCATGCGTGTCTCTACCTCCTCCTGGACAACTCCAAGGGCAAGCAGTCCCTCACTGTGAATCAGCTCCTGTAGGAGCAGCCTTCTTTATACTGAGCAAATTCACTGTCTGGTCATTTCCCTGTTGCTATTCCATTCTCTGGAAAGTGAGAGTAGAGCATAGTTTACCACCCACAGGATACTCTTAAAATATAATCACAGCTCTACTCACACTTTCTCTTAAAAAGATAAGATATCTTTGATTCCTTTAGACATTTGTTTTGGAGCATTATTTCTAGATTCCTCACTCCAGGTGCAAATCTTTATCTTCTCTGGGATATTATGCCCTCTTTTCCACTGTATCCTACCCTAGGCTTTGTATGTGGCATTTATCACTCTGCGTGGGGTCGCAAAGATTCAGACACAACTAAGCGACTTCACTCACAGAGCGTCCTTGGTAGTCTGCGTGGCTGGCTTCTCTTCTCCTGGAAGTTGCCACTCATTTGCTTCTCCCTTGGCTCCCAAATAGTGTTGAGTAGCCTTTCTCTGTGAATTTTTCCTCTTTCTTATAAACCTCTTTAATACTTATACTTTTAACTCCAATGAGTAGCTAATAGATCCAACTGACCAAATATAAAACTCTCCTTTTCTAAGCTAGTTATGCATAAGTAACTTCATAGAGCAGACTATGAGGTCCATTAGGTTCCTTACCAATTAACTCAGAGGATATTAACATCAGAGGCAAGGAAGTGTCCATCCAACACCCATCCCCAGTGTCAGGGAACCAGGAACCAAGTACAAAATACAGTGCTGCTTTAGTCTCCAAGCGCAGCGCTGAGCTGGCTGAAAATGCATGCGTGCATGCTCAGTCATGTCTAACTCTTCATAACCCCATGGACTGTAGCCTGCTAGGGTCCTCTGCCCATGAAACTTTCCAGGCAAGAATACTGAAGTAGGTTACCGTTTCCTCCTCCAGGGGATCTTCCCTGACCTAGGGATTGAAACCATGTCTCCTGCACATCCCCTATAAGGCAGATGAAATCTTTACCCCTGACACTGCGGAAGCCCTGCTTAAGATGTGACCTGGCTAATATCTTCATCCCTGAGGTCATATGAAGGAGACAAAGTGCTCAAAGAAAGAAACAGTGACTTGTCACCCCTCTGGTTCATTTGTTAATATACTTCTGTATCTGCTTGGGTGGAAGAGGAAAGTAGGACATACAAGCGACTCTACCCACATTTGAAAGCTGTATTCCTAGAAAATATGCCCTCTAAGTATCATAGAATCTGACCATCTAGAGCAAGAGCTCCCCATCTTGGAGGCAGAGGGACACAGTTCCTTTGTTTAGAGAACAGGGTAGAGAATAGTGCTGTCCTGTGGTCACCTGCTTACTTGTCTTTATCCCTCACAAAAATGGAGTTTCTTGAGGTACTTGAAGACTGAGTGTTTTGGAGAAAAATGCATATATCTTCTATGAGGTAGTGCAGTAGTAAATATTTACCAGACACTCAGTAGTACTTCGGATAAGGCAATGGCACCCCATTCCAGTACTCTTGCCTGGAAAATTCCATGGATGGAGGAGCCTGGTAAGCTGTAGTCCATGGGGTTGCTGAGTCGGACACAACTCAGTGACTTCACTTTCACTTTTCACTTTCATGCACTGGAGAAGGAAATGCCAACCCACTCCAGTGCTCTTGCCTGGAGAATCCCAGGGACGGGGGAGCCTGGCGGGCTGCTGTCTATGGGGTTGCACAGAGTCGGNAACTCAGTGACTTCACTTTCACTTTTCACTTTCATGCACTGGAGAAGGAAATGCCAACCCACTCCAGTGCTCTTGCCTGGAGAATCCCAGGGACGGGGGAGCCTGGCGGGCTGCTGTCTATGGGGTTGCACAGAGTCGGACATGACTGAAGCGACTTAGCAGCAACAGCAGCAGTAGTACTTGCTAAATGAATTGTACACTCCTCATCTTCTAGTCTGTTAGAGTAACTCTCCACATGTTGCATCTGGAATTAAACGAAACTCCTCATGTATAAAATGCCCCACAACAAAACTCTCCTGGCTGTTGCTTCCTGATATGGTTACTTAGCCTCCTTGTGAGGGCATGTTACTTCCGCTTGTGTTCAGAAGCTGGTCTAGCATTAACCAGCTGCTTTATAAAATGATGGTTTCCGTGCCCTGAATGGATACCCTGTAAGAATGGAGGCACAGCCTGTGCCAGTGGACTCCACAACCATCCCCTCCATCAAACTTTCTTCTCTTCTATAAACAGTTTACAATGTAGATTTACTAGAGCAGAGCTATTTCAAAAACTATGCCGTGTCATATAATAACTTAATGTTATTTTATGCACTTTATCATAAATAGCTCTTGCTTTTCCATCTATTATAGTTCATTTGTTCCACCAACAATTATTGAATGACTATGATGTATTTAGCACAGCAGAAGAAAAAGTATTTAAGCATAGAATTTGACACAAAGTAAGGATTTAATAAATATTTCTTTAAAATGATATAATTTAATCTTCACAACAATACTTTGAGGTAAAAATTACTATTACTACATTACTGATGACCTAATAGAAATGCTGTGAGTCTAGGTAATTAACTCAAAGCCATAAAAAGACCAGATTTATGAGCTATGACTCTGATTTCAGTGCTTATTCCATTTATCACAATTGCTTTATGCCTTGAGATGAGCAGTAAAGAGTAGGCTAATATCAAGTTGTAGTGGGTCTAGACTGCTGGATTAAGGGAGCTTGGATTTTATTCAATATTCAGTATTTCAGTGAATGATTGGCTAAAATAGTTTTTCTCATCCTTACTTGAACTTCAGTTTTACTGAAGTTCAGTGAACTTTTATCAAAAGTTTTTGATAAAAAAAATTAGTCATCATCAGATTTTCCTTTGTAGATTCTGATTTAGTGGGTCTCAGGTTTGGCCTGGAATTCTGTATCCTTAGTGAAAGTGAAAGTGTTAGTCCCTCAGTTGTGTCTGACTCTTTGTGACTCCATGGACTGTAGCCTGCTAGGCTCCTCTGTCCATGGAATAATACTCCAGGCAAGAGAATTCCACTTCAATACAATTCTCCAGTCCACCCCAGGAGTGGGTTGCTGTTTCCTTTTCCATGGTATCTTCCTTACTCAGGGGTTGAATCCGGGTCTCCTCTATTGCAGGCAGATTCTTTACCACTGAGCCATCAGGGAAGACTATTCTTTATGGGCTCCCCCTAATTAGCTTCTGATAAGGCAAACTTAGAAAACCCTGGGCCAAATGATTTGTTTGCTCTTTATAATCTTGCTGTCATTTTTCTTGACTAGATTGACATATAATCAGATGCCACTGAAAGAAAGCACAGTGTTGGATAAACAGGCCTTCTGTGAGAGTCCACAGGAGCAGCCTGATTGCCAGTGAGCTCTGGGTTTCATGGGCTACCCTCAGCAGTTATTGCTGCCAACATTGCAGATCCTCTAGGCCACTTGATGTCAGGGATGACTGTGGTCACTGCACCTCGTAGTGAATCTCAGGGGATGGCTGCACCCTCACCTTGAAGTACCAGCTTTGGCAAGCTCTCCACTGACAAGTACACTTGATGATGCCTGACACGTAGGATGAAGTATTGATGATGACACATCAGAAGCTCATTCTAAAAGAGGCACTTCTAAAGAGCTCTTCAGAGTGAGACTGCAGAGGGAGGCTGCAGAGAGACGGTGCTCTTTGCAGTTGGGAAAAATGCAGCATAAGCAGACATGCCTCTTTGAAGAGTCTGACTGTTTTAATACATTTGTTTAAAGTGACACTGTGTTTAATGTGTGAGAAATCTCTTGAGGGGAAAAAGTCATACACCCAAATGAGGGTAAGGAAGTAGAATGTGTCTGAAACTCTCCTTTGTGATTTGTTCAGCTGAGCCCGGGATGTGTGGAGGAAATCACCTTTGCTGTTTGGCCAGTGTTAAAAAATATTCATGACACTTGTTAAAAATGGTAAGACAGACTTTATTTAAGACTATGTTTCTAAGTGCAGGGACCCCTCCAGTGGGATGTTCCAAAGTGGGGAGAGCTTGGGCTCAACTCTGCACATATCCTGCGCAAGTGGAAATTTATTGACATAACAAGATTCTCACTAAAGACAGGCTAGGATGATCAGACATACATGGAAGATAGTGGAGGATGAGGAACCTGATCAGATATGAGAGTGATCAGATAAGGAGGAGGAGGGATTCTTGCTAAACTGACATAGTAGGACTCTTGCTAAAAACCAGAGTTTACAAGAAAGTACCCACATGGGCCTAGGAGAAGTTTCAATGGCCTGAGTAAAGGCTTGGTCAAGCAAAGAAACTTTGCCATCAGTGTTACTGAAAAGAGAAAAGAGACTTTTTCATCTTCTCCATGAATTGTGTCTCAAATTCCTTGAATTCTTCCTTGAATGCTATGCTTAAGTTGCAACTGGCATCAGAAGCCAGTTCCCCAAAATTAGTATGGCTCCTGTGTGATGAGCAGGAAAGGGTTAATGCTTTCCTTTACTGGCCTTAAGCCAGTTGCTGCAGCCCAAGAGTTGTCACAGCCATGCCATTGTCAGAAGATTTTTCATGACATGAAAAACAGAGAGACAATGCCTCCTAGGTGTAGAAACCATTGGACTTTCGGAGTCATGTGTCAGAGTATATGGCTTCAACTACAGAAAGAACAATTTACATTTTTTTTTCTTGTGGTAATAAAATGATCTCCTACTTAGAGTCATATTTTTGGCACTGCATTTAGAAAACAGATGTAAAGAAAAAGAATAATTGATAAAGTGAAAGAGAAGCCATATTAGCAGTAGAAATGGCATTTTTACAGTTAAGAATCTTATCACAATCTATTAAGTAAACTCAGTCAACCAGGAACTGTGCCTGCCTGGTACAGGTTTAAATGATCACATAAACATGAATATATTTTCAATGAACTGTTTTTTAATTGTGTACTTATCTTAGTCATAATATTTTTGGTTCCTTCTTTCTTTGCTTCTACCCTCTCCTCTATTTAAGAACATTTCTACAAGCAAAAAACCCCAAATCCAGGAGGAATTAGGTAACTATGTAGCAGTCACTAATATAGAATCAAGTAGTCTTGGGCATCCTGACTACATGTTCCATGAGCCCACCACCTCAGAAGTGGGCGTGAACATGAATTATTCCTATGTTGGAAGTACCAGGAGTCAAAAGTAGAATTAGGGTTTAGGAACTCTTTTATTCTTGAATCCACACTTTAAAAAATTTCATCTGATACTTTGTTAGCTCCATGATTTTTTTTGCAGTTGATATTATAGCCTATATAAATATTTGATGTTAAAACATCATCTTTGCATATTGTAGAGCTCCACTGCAGAGTAGGAAACATATCTGCCACTTGATAAACATTTAGTGAATAACAGTAAATTCTGGAGAAACTGTATTTGTTGTATCGGACACAGCTAACATAGGATGAAAAACCTTAAATGGGCTCACTAGCACTAGAACACACTTCTACCATTGTCATATTTAAGGGGCAAAATGATCTGACAAAGTTTACATTATCTGATACATTCCTCAAAAGGTTTATATTTGTATAAATCAGGATATCCTTTTGTCGATCAAAAAGATTCTATGGACTTCCTCTGAAAAGACATCACCCAAATAGTCAGTGATTTCTCCTTCTGTGGATGGAGTCATACATAATGAATGTTCTCTGATGGCTGCAGGAGTTGTACAGCTATAATTAATGTTATAGAACCCAGTGGAGTTCATTTAATCAAGTCTGTAATGGTGGTATTGACTATAAAATCTAATGAAGTGATAGTAAACATAGTTGATTTGAGATTGGAGTGGGAGTGTTCAAAGGCATGTTTGATGCCATTTGTAGCCTAAAATGTTGTTAAGGACAAAGGCACAAATGGTTTGGATAATGGAAAACCTCCTTGTTTTCGTTTTGAAAGTCTTTTCTACTGTTTTTGAGTTGAGAAAAGTCCTAAAAGCCACTATTAAAAACCTGTTAGCTCTCCATGGAAACAGGGCATCTCATACTCTGAAGAATCAAAACCAAACTTGGATCTTCATGAATTTCATCTGAGATTTGAAAAATAGGCTCTTGTAAAATCTGTCTGCTCTTACTGGACACTTAGTCATAAAGTGAAAATAATTGACTAGACATGGTTATCCAAAGGTTAAGAGTCTGGATGAGTGCCTGCTTCACATTGAGAAGGAAAGAACTGATTGTGAATTTATCAGAAGGATTAAGAAATATACGGAAATTTCTCAAGAAATAAGATAAAGAAAAAAATTAAAAAAAATGTTTAAAAAGGGAGCATGTGTATGCTGGAGATATAACAGAAAAAAGATATTGTATTAGTTGAGGAGTCAGGATGAAAGTCTTCAGTCTAGGGGAAGTGCCTGTGTGAACTTTAAAGAGTAAATGACCTACACGCAAACTGTGACCAATAAACTGGATCTGTGCCTCAAGAAAATAGTGAAACCAAAATCAAGATAATAGAGTGAGAGGCATGGAATAAAATTACTCAATACATTGGAATATGAAGCAGTTATCTGCAAATATTAATATATGGAATAGATAGCTTGGAAAGTTTCACTGAAGGAGAGAAAAAGTTTGGGAGATAATTTCAGAAGTAATGTAATAGTTTATTTCCATGGTATTAAAGGATGCTCATAGTCTTAACATCCAAATCCATTAATGGAAATAAAGTTTCACAAGCATTTGCAGAGGCTAGAAAAGAGCAAAGAGGAATAAAGAGCTTAGACACACGATTTCTCCATCTTCCCATGACAGCATTTCTCTGGTTAAAAAACTGTCTTCATTTACAGTATCCTGAATTAGAATAAAAATCTCACACTTCCTCCTGTTTTTGAAATAGCCAAATATCCATAACCACCCATCAAGATCTCAGTTATATTTTTATTCAGAAGATTATAATTTTTGAAGCAAAAGTAAAATCTTACATCTTGATTAGCTTGTTGACGAGTGTTTCCAATATTAAGTCAGATAAAGCTGACCAAGGACAGGAGAAGCAGTAATAAAACTATCCTCAGGAAACTTCCAGGTGTTACCTAATTTGTCTGTCCATCCTTCCTCCCTCCGTTCCAGGAAGATACAGGACACCCAGTGAAACTGGAAGTCCAAGTAAATGTTAGTAACTTTTGGAGTATAAGTATAGTACCTATAATATTTGAAACATACTTATAATAAAAAACTATTCACTGCACACTTGATAGTCAGATTCACCTGGGCATCCTGCATTGTTTTTCATTTTTTTTCCTTTACTGTAACAAAACACATATAACATAAACACTATTATCTTAACCATTTAACGAGCATAATGGTATTAAGTATATACATATTGTTGTGCAACCACCATCCCTCTTCAAAAGTCTTCATCTTGCAAAATTGAAGATTTATGTCCATGAAACAATGATTCAGTTTCTCTTTTTCAAAGCCCTGGCAACCACCATTGTACTTTTTTGTCTCTCTTTGTCTTTGACCACTTTAAGTACCTCATACAAGTGGAATCATACAGTATTTGTCTCTTTTGTAACTGGATGGTTTCATTTAGCATAATGTTTTTAAGACTCATTCATGTCATAGCATATATTAGAATTTCCTTTTTTAAGGCAGAATAATATTCTACCATGTGCATATATTAGAGAAGGAAATGGCAACCCACTCCAGTATTTTTGCCTAGAGAATCCCAGGGACAGAGGAGTCTGGTGGGCTGCCACCTATGGGGTCGCACAGAGTCGGACACGACTGAAGTGACTTAGCAGCATGTGCATATATGCCTCATTTTGCTTATCCATTTATCCATCAGTGGATACTTGGGCTGCTTCTACATTTTAGCTATTGTGAATAATGTTGCTATGAACACGAATGTACAAAAATCTTGTTAAGACCCTGCTTTTAATTCTTTTGCGTAGACACCCAAAAGTGGAATTAAGGGATTATATGTTTTTAAATGAAAATTTACTTAAATTTTTAATTTTTGAGAAGCTGCCTCATAGTACCATTATCCACTGTAGTTGTAATGTTTTCACATTTCCACCAACAGTGTACAAGGGCCCCAAGTTTTCCACAACCTTGTCAACACTTTTTTTTTATGGTACCTATCCTAATTAGTGTGAAGTGGTCTCTCTTTGTAGTTTTGATTTGCATTTCCCTAATGATTAGTGATGGTGAACATCTTTCATATGTCTCTTGACCATTTGAATATCTTTTTTGGAGAAATGTCTGTTCAAGTCCTTTGCCCATTTGAATCCAGTAGTTTGTCTTTTTTCTTAAGTTTTAGAAGTTCTCTGTATATTCTAAATATTAATCCTTTATCAGATATGTGCTTTGTAAATATTTTCTCCCACCCAGTGGGTTGCCTTTTGACACTGTGGATAATATCTTTTGATGCACTTGTTTTTAATATTTGTGAAGTTCAATTTGTCTAGTTTTACTTTTGTTGCACATGCTTTTGGCGTCATATCCAAGAAATCACTGTCAAATCCAGTGTCATGAGGTGTTTGCCCTATATTTTCTTCTAAGAGTTTTTTGATTTTAGCTCTTATGTTTAGGTCTTTGGTCTATTTGAGTTCATTTTTGTATGTAGTGTTATGTAAGAGTTTATCTTCATTCTTTTGCACTCCATGTGGATGTTAAGTTTTCATAGCACCATTTTTTGAAAAGATAGGTCTTGGCACCCTGCCCAAAGTCATTTGCCCATATATGTTAGGTTTATTTTTAAAATACATATTTCTGTGTCTTCCCTGGTGGCTCAGTGGTAAAAGAATCTGCCTGCCAGTGCAAGAAATATAGGTTTGATCCTTGGTTCGTGAAGACCTAACACGCTGCAGAACACCTAAGCCTGCGCACCACAATTATTAAGCCTGTGCTCTATAGCCAAATATCGTTTTCCAATTCATGAGCATGGGCTGTCTTGTCATTAATTTATACCTCTAATTTCAGCAATATTTAAAGCTTTCATTGTGCAAGTCTTTCATATCCTTGGTTAACTCTTAAGCATTTTATTCTTTGTGATGTTCTTGTAAATTATTTTCTTAATTTCCTTTTCAAATTGTTCATTGTTAGTGTATAGATATGTAATTGACTTTTGTGTATTGACTACTACTTTGCTGAATTTGTTTACTAGTTCTAACAGTTTTTTTTGTGTATTTGAAGTATTTAGGGATTTCTCTATAAAAGATCATATTATCTGTGAACGGAGATTATTTTGCTGCTTTCCTTTTTAATTTGGATGCCTTTATCTCTTCTTGCCTAATGACTTTGGGTAGAACTTCTAGTATTATGCTGAGTAGAAGTGATGAAAACAAAAATCCTTGGTTTATTCCTGATCTTAGAGGAAAAGCTTTCAGTTTTCATTACTGAGTATGACGTAACATATAGGTTTTAAATATATTCCTTTATTGTATTGCATTCTTCTATTCTTAGTTTGTTGAGTATTTTTATAATGAAAGCGTTGTATTTTGTCAAAGATTTTCCCACATCATTTGAGATGACCATGTTTTTCTTTCCCTTTCATTTTGTTAATGTCATGTATTGCACTGATTAACTTTAATATGTTAAACTATCCTTGCATTTCAAGAATAAATACTACTTGACCATGTTATACTATTGCCTAATTTCATGTCTTTAATTTTTTTGCTTGCTTTTGTTTATATGACACTGAGGTCAGTCTAAAGACAAAACATTGCCTATTACCTTCGATGGGAAGAAGAATAAATGTTACTTGNACTATTGCCTAATTTCATGTCTTTAATTTTTTTGCTTGCTTTTGTTTATATGACACTGAGGTCAGTCTAAAGACAAAACATTGCCTATTACCTTCGATGGGAAGAAGAATAAATGTTACTTGTACACTGCTTTAGGACAAAGTCAACCATTTGTTAGTTCTGAGCAATGACCAAATAAATAAAACTATTTCAAGAGGAATTTATCTTTAATTTTATTGGTCTTTATATTTTATTTGAAGTCTTATCTATTTAACATTATATTAAAACTTGTAATTTTGACTTTTTGAATTCATTTAACTTTGTTTTTATCTTCCTTAGATCTTTTAGTATTGGATCTCTTAATATTTTTGATATATTGAAAAATCCTTCTCTTTCATTCTTGGTCTCTCACATATTTAATTAATTTCTGGTTTGCTTTTATAATAGCCACCAAGAAGCACAGTAGGAGATAGCAGAGGGAAAATTCTCCCCATAAATCAGAAGGATCAGGTCCTTTTTCCTCAACTGAAATCTCAGATGCTTCCTAATGTTTCTCCTAGAACTTTCAGCTTGGATTTTAAAAAGCCTTGTCTCAGAAGACATGGAAGACCAATAATCTACCTTTTTCAAGGGTTATAATTCTTGTGCAGATGATATAATCAGCATTTTACACTTTCCTCACTTTATATGACATTTTCTGGCTTAAAATTTCTGGATTCTTCTCTTTTACCCCCTCTCTCCCACTCTCTGGATGTGAACACACACACACACACACACACACACACACACACACACACACCCCAAGTCATTCCCCTGTAGAGACACTGCTTCTCTGGCAGCCCTTTCAAGGAGTGGTTGTTCTCTTCCCATAACCTTCACACAACTGGTACTGGATGTGAGAAAGGCATTACCCTGAACTTCTCTCCTCCTCATTTCTAGTTCCCCACCCCCTACTTTGTTGCTCACGACATCAGATTATATTAGCTACTCTTCCTTTGGTTACTCTCGTCTGCTGATCCTGGTGTCAATTTCCCTCATATTCAGAAGATTTTTGCTCTTGGCTCACTGTCCCTTTCTTTAATGTAATTGTTATGTTACTTGTCTGTTGTTGGGCCAGTTACATAATTTGTGAGTTCAACATAAAATGAAAATATGAAAGTTTGTTCAAAAATTAGTAAGAATTTCAAGGCAGTGACAGCAAAGCATTAAACCAAGTACAGGACTCTTTAAGCACAGGTCCCTGTGTGGTTACACAGGTCATGTCCACGAAGCTGGTCTTACTTGGTTGGGAACCATTATTCACCTGCCCTCTAATTTTCATGGATGATGGAGCTTGTGATCTGTTTCTGTGACTGAGGAATATTGGAGTAACTGCTTCCGGCCTCTGTTGTTACTCTTTGAACCTTTTTTTTATAGGCAGTAAAGAGCAGCAGAGCTGATTAGTAAGAGATTACATCCCTTGGGCCACTTTTCATCAGCAGGTGGGCTTAAGAGAAACTGCTCCTGCCTCTTCTTTACCCTTTTGGATTCCTTCTGATTGGGCTCAGGGAAATCACCTTTCATTTCCAGTTTTCATGCAATGAACTAGTTCATTGTCCCAACATTTCAGGCCAATAATTTGGGTTCAACATTCTAAATTAAGTAGAGAGAGATTATGACACCCTACTTTTGCTCTCATATTCAAGTCATGTTCATCAGCACAGTTTCCCCAACAATCCTATGCATTGACAGCTTCTGGGCACTTATTTAAACCACAAGTAAAGCTGATACTTCGATCCCCATGTGGCTCATATTTTGTCAATATTCCCTACTAATATTAAAACATCCAAACTTGCAATATGATAATTTCAATTTAGGCTCCTTGGCGATAAAGTTTTGTCCTGAAATATGCTCAAATACTTCCCCAGTTGCTATTTTTTTCCTAATAGTCTCCTTTAAGAAATTTGAATTGAAAAAAAAAACAAAAACACATGTCTGCCCACATTTATAGTTTTAGACTTTCCTATCTCTGACTGGCAGGGAAAACAATTTTGGCAGAGGTGAGGATGAGTTGACCCTCTTTGTTTCTGACAACCTCAGGGAAGGAAAAACATGACTGATAATAAGAGGTGGTTGCTTCAGGGCCAGCCCAGCTGACAGTCTCAGTCAAGCAATGGCTTCGGTCTTAGGGTCTTTTCTGACAAGTAATAATCTCTGAGCAAGCATGAAAGACAACACCAACCATTTGTGTTTTAAGAAATAAGGAAAACTTCTCTTTATCATTGCCTAAACCTCTAATGTATTTTCTCTGTTTAGGTTGAGGGACTTTCAAGAATCTGCCCTGTGAAGTGCGTTGTATTTAGTTGCAGGGTATTGTTAGGGTGGTAATTCATTATATGACAGACATTTCTGTTCATCCAGAAGGAGGCAAATAATTTTTCAGATATTAGAATCAGTAATATTTTTATTCCATATAGGTGTCATATTTACTTTTATATTATAGACACTGATTATCATTTTGCATTGGCCAAAAGAAAACAAAGCTCCAAAATCTCTACCCCACCTCTCACAAGGGTTCTACATGGTGTAAGTGAATTTAATTCTGTCTTTATCTTACCTTTTCTCCTTCTCCCCCCGCCACCTTTCTCATCTTCAACTGCTTGTTTTAGATTTTATGCATTTGTCATTGCATTTCAACATGTCACTTTAAATCCTTACTACAATAGGGAAAGGTATGTATACATAAAGATATGTATAAATAAAAAAGGAATTAATGAAAACACAGCACAAGATTATTTGATCTTTACACATAGAATTTAAATCACAGAGTTTTGAAATCTTGTGGATATGACAAGAGGCACTGGAAATTTAAATTTTTAATCCCAGATTCCATTACTTGTCACTTCTGTGGCCTTGTAAATGTCTCATAAATATAGATTTCTGCTCTGAAAAAGATTTAAAAATTTGACCTGATGTTCAGAGGCAATGTGAGGACTAATTTGTTCATGTGCAGTATAAATTTTAAAGCTTAGATTCATGGATAGGNCCCAAAGATGTAGGACAGAAGGTATAGAGCCATGATAGGCTTTGAGGATGTAGGGGATGATGGGGGAGAGGTGGAGACTGCATTAGGGAAAAAAAAAAATCTTATGTATATATAAATATGCTAATGAACACAAGCAGTTAAATTTTAACACAAGCAGTTAAATTTTGAACACTGTCAAATTGAAATCAGCTCCACTTAACAAATCACTGATGTTCAATGGAGTGAACTGGAAAACGTGTGGAAATCTCACATGATTGTCATTAGGCAATCATGACGTAGGATTAGTTGAAGAATAGAAATGAAATATTATGTTTGTTAACCCATCAGGTGGTACTCCTATAACATTACACATCTGCTATTATTCAGGCTTACTCTGCAATTACCTAATTGTGTGATTTCTACTGTCTCAGTAATCTTATAAGATTTTATCATTTACCCTGTCTCAGATGTGAGGTAATTCCTGTGTTTCAATATACAGGATTGTGTAACAGCAGACTCATCAACACCTACTCGCACCCCATTTTTGGAACTGCTTTACAGATATATCCTTCTCTTTTCTATAAAAATCTTTATTTTTAATCTCACTAATAAAGGACTTCATTCATTAACTATTTTGTATTTTAGGTCTTAGTCCCAAATCACCTTTTCCCCACAGACAATTTAGATCATCTAGATACAAATAACTTTTTCCGTTCTAAAGAAAGTATTGGATGATTATAGGCTATCACATATCAAATGATTGGGATTACGAGTGTTTGAAAAATTTTCTTTTGCTCCATTTCTTTAAAGTGAGCTCCTCTCATTAGGTTAGAGGAGATCAGGCACAGACCTTTTTGTGGGGGGAAGTGTAAGAACTGTTTGAGCAGAAACAGAGTCACAGGCTTAGAGAATGAACTTGTGGTTGCGGGGGGGGAAGAGTGATAGGATGGGATGATTAGGGAGTTTGGGCCGACACATACACACTGGTATATTTAAAATGGATATACAACAAGATCCTACTGTATAGCAAAGGATACTCTCCTCAATGTTATGGCAACCTGGATGGGAGGGGAGTTTCGGGGAGAATGGATACATGTATATGTATGGCTGAGTCCCTTTGCTGTCCACCTGAAACTATCACAACATTNTTTAAAATGGATATACAACAAGATCCTACTGTATAGCAAAGGATACTCTCCTCAATGTTATGGCAACCTGGATGGGAGGGGAGTTTCGGGGAGAATGGATACATGTATATGTATGGCTGAGTCCCTTTGCTGTCCACCTGAAACTATCACAACATTGTTAATTGGCTATTAGTTCAGTTCGGTTGAGTTGCTTAGTCGTGCCTGACTATTTGTGACCCCACAGACTACAGCACACCAGGCTTCCCTGTCCATCACCAACTGCTGGAGGCTGTTCAAACTCATGTCCATCAAGCTGCTTTATTGACTATGTCAATATCATCCAACCAGCTCATCTTCTGTTGTCCCCTTCTCCTCCTGACTTCAGGGAAAAGGAGCATCCTTCAGCATCAGGGTCTTTTCCAGTAAGTCAGTTCTTTGCATCAGGTGGCCAAAGGATTGGGGCTTCAGCTTCAGCATCCATCCTTCCAATGAATATTCAGGACTCATTTCCTTAAGGATGGGCTTGTTTGATCTCTGTACAGTCTAAGGGACTCTCAAGAGTCTTCTCCAACACCACAGTTCAAAAGCATTTTTTCAGTGCTCAGCTTTCTTTATGGTCCAACTCACATCCATACTTGACTACTGGAAAAACCATAGCTTTGACTAGATGGACCTTTGCTGGCAAAGTAATGTCTGTGTTTTTTAATATGCTGTCTAGGTTGGTCATCAGAGAATGCNTTCAGTGCTCAGCTTTCTTTATGGTCCAACTCACATCCATACTTGACTACTGGAAAAACCATAGCTTTGACTAGATGGACCTTTGCTGGCAAAGTAATGTCTGTGTTTTTTAATATGCTGTCTAGGTTGGTCATCAGAGAATGCAATGGCACCCCACTCCAGTACTCTTGCCTGGAAAATCCCATGGATGGAGGAGCCTGGAAGGCTGCAGTCCATGGGGTCACTGAGGGTCAGACATGACTGAGTGACTTCACTTTCACTTTTCACTTTCATGCATTGGAGAAGGGAATGGCAACCCACTTCAGTGTTCTTGCCTGGAGAATCCCAGGAACGGGGGAGCCTGGTGGGCTGCCGTCCATGGGGTTGCACAGAGTCGGACACGACTGACGTGACTTAGCAGCAGCAGTGGCAGATTGGTCATAGCTTTTCTTCCAAGGAGTAAGCGTCTTTTAATTTCATAGCAGCAATTACCATCTGCAGTGATTTCTGAGCCCAAGAAAATAAAGTCGCTCACCATTTCCATTCTTTCCCCATCTATTTGCCATGAAGTGATGGGACCAGATGCCATAATCTTTGTTTTCTGAATGTTGAGTTTTAAGCCAACATTTTCACTTTCCTCTTTCACTTTCATTAAGAGACTCTTCTGTTCCTCTTCGCTTTCTGCCGTAGAGTGGTGTCCTATGCATATCTGAAGATATTTATATTTCTCCCAGCAATCTTGATTCCAGCCTGCACTTCATCCCGTCTGGTGTTTTGCGTGATGTAGTCTGCATATAAGTTAAATCAGCAGCGTGACAGATTACAGTCTTGACATACTCCTTTCCCAATTTGGAACCAGCTTGTTGTTCCATGTCCATTTCTAACTTTTGTTTCTTGACCTGCATACAGATTTCTCAGGAGGCAGGTCAGGTGGTCTGGTAGTCCCATCTCTTGAAAAATTTTCCACAGTTTGTTGTGATTCACACAAAGGATTTGACATAGTCAATAAAGTAGAAACAGATCCTTTTCTGGAACTCTCTTGCTTTTTCTATTATTCAGTGGATGTTGGCAATTTGATATATCTGGTTCCTTTGGTTTTTCTAAAGCTAGCTTGAACATCTGGAAGTTCACGGTTCACATACTATTGAAGCCTGGCTTGGAGAATTTTGAGCTTTACTTTGCTAGTGTGTGGGATGTGTACAATTGTGTGGTAGTTTGAGCATTCTTTGGCATGGACTTTCTTTGGTATTGGAATGAAAATATACCTTTCCCAGTCCTGTGGCCACTGCTGAGTTTTCCAAATTTGCTGGCATATTGAGTGCAACACATTAACAGCATTAGCTTTTAGGACTTGAAATAGCTTAGTGGGAATTCCATCACCTCCACTAGCTTTGTTTAGAGTGATGCTTCCTAAGGCCCATGTGACTTCAGACTCTGGAATGTCTGGCTCTAGGTGAGTGATTACACCATCATGGTTATTTGGGCCATGAAGATCTTTTTTGTATAGTTCTGTGTATTCTTGCCATCTTTAAAAAAATATCTTCTGCTTCTGTTAGGTCCATACCATTTCTGTCCTTTATTGTGCCCCATCTTTGCATGAAATGCTCCCTTGGTATCTCTAATTTTCTTGAAGAGATCTTTAGTCTTTCTCATTCTATTGTTTTCCTCTGTTCCTTTCCATTGATCACTGAGTAGGGCTTTCTTATCTCTCCTTGCTATTCTTTGGAATTCTGCATTCAGATGGGTATATCTTTCCTTTTCTNAGATCTTTAGTCTTTCTCATTCTATTGTTTTCCTCTGTTCCTTTCCATTGATCACTGAGTAGGGCTTTCTTATCTCTCCTTGCTATTCTTTGGAATTCTGCATTCAGATGGGTATATCTTTCCTTTTCTCCTTTGCCTTTCGCTTCTCTTCATAAGGCCTCCTCAGACAACCATTTTGCATTTCTTTTTCTTGGGGATGGTCTTGATCACTGCCTCCTGTACAATTGCAGGGTTGGGGTGATGCAAGGGATATGTGCCCAGGGAGCAAATTTAAGCAGGCATTCCCTTTCAGGGTGGTGCAAGTGAGTGTCATTTCTGAAGGCTTCTGTTCAATCCTGAGCTTGCTGTGCCTCCTTGAATACTGCACACCCTAGACGCCTTGCTTACTTTACTCCAGTCTTGTCTTCCAGTTGTCAACTAATCATGTTGTGTTGAGCCCATAAAACCCTCACAGTTTTGTTTTTACTCCTCAGTCCCAAATGAAGTTGTCTGTTGGATCCTCCAGTACGCCCAGTATCTATTTGTCTTTCATGACTGCGTCAGTTTCCTCCTGAATGCTCGCTACTTCTGTCTTTACATCCCGCAGGACTTGGCATGGACCCATGTTTGTTTGTCCATCTTCAAATTTCAAAATCGTTGAAGAAAAGGGCGATGTTATATTTGTGTTTGTGTTCTTAGCACCCTAGCCCAGGGTCTGTACCTATCAGGTCCTCAATAAATAGCGAGTAAACAAAAAAGCACCACACTCAGAAAGCACTCTATGTGTAAAAGCAGTCATTCTCAACTCAACCACATTTAAAGAAGCAGATCTCCTTCCAGATGCAAATGAACCCTAATTGTGTTCCACATAGGGATGATCTGACATTACTATCTGTTGACTGTGCAAATGAAATAAAGTAAAAAAAAAAATTATTTCTAGGAAAGAGATACCTAAAATGTCAGGCATATTATTATCTAAGGCTTAGCCAGCTGTCAGCTAATTACCTTAGCCACAGGTTCTAAAGTAAACACAGATGCAGCAGAAGTAATTACCACCAGAAAGCAAAAACACTTCCTCCCCTGACTGGAAGNTTATTATCTAAGGCTTAGCCAGCTGTCAGCTAATTACCTTAGCCACAGGTTCTAAAGTAAACACAGATGCAGCAGAAGTAATTACCACCAGAAAGCAAAAACACTTCCTCCCCTGACTGGAAGGCAGCCCTGGGGGCCCCTTTGTGAAGGAATGAAGACAGGCTGGAGAAAGTCCTGCAGATAGACTGGAACAGGGAAGCACTCAGATATCTTGATGGGAGGCTGAGAAGGCAGCGCAAGAAGAGGAACTTTTGATGAGAGGGCCATAGTAGCTTCTTGCCCTGAGTGGAGGGACTACCATGTGAAAGCAGAATTTAGGATCGTTTTGAGTTATTACAGAGACCACTACCAGCAGTTATAAAACAAAACAAACAAAAAAAATCAAACGACAAAAAAGCAAAACATGTATTGAACACCAATCTATTTGAACTGTGGTGTTGGAGAAGACCCTCGAGAGTCCCTTGGACAACAAGATCAAACCAGTTAATCCTAAAGGAAATCAACCCTGAATATTCATTGGAAGGACTGATGCTGAAGCTGAAACTCTTAATACTTTGGTCAGCTGATATGAAGAACTAACTTATTGTAGAAGATGCTGATGATGGTAAAGATTGAGGGCAGGAGGAGAAGCGGGTGACAGAGGATGAGATGGTTGGATAGTATCACTGACTCAACGGACTTGAGTTTGAGCACACTGCAGGAGATAGTGAAGAATGGGGAAACCTGGCATGCGGCAGTCCATGGGGTTGCAAAGAGTAGGACATGACTGAGTAATTGAACAACAATAACAACTATTATCAGAAAAAAAAAAAAAACCCAACTGTACGTTTCTTAAACTAGCCCCTTCTCAATTGGGCACTATAACCCTGACTGATGAGGAAACCAAAAGTGAAGAGAGTTGCATTACTTGTCCAATGCTGAGCACAAGATTCAAGCTGTTGTCCCAGAGGCTGTGCTCTGTCTTCTGTGTTACTCTGGACAGAAGACAGACCACAGGCTCGGGGACACGGAACTCCCAGTCTACGCTTGCATTGGCGGAGTTCCTTACAGTTTACAGGGCACTTCTGTGCCTGTGATAACAGGAAACTTTTGAAGCAGATGTAAAAAGAAACTAAATCCTACCACAGGACTGACTTGTTCAGACTCCTGTGGCCAAGTGTCAGCTGAGGCTGGCCCCTGGTTTTAAGTGATTTTGTAGCTCTGCCTAGGCACTTACCAGCAGGGACTTTTACAGGGTGTTGGGAGACTGGATTGGGTGGCAAGCTAACAGTCCCAAGATTCTGTGATCCTCAATTGCTTACATTTAACTCCTGGTTTTATAACATCCATCACAGAACAGTAAATGAATAAAGGAAGAGTTATTTTAGTGAAGGAGCTATATCATAATAGTGTTGAGTATAGTAAGACCTTGAGATGGAGTAATAGTATACAGGCAGCAGCAGTGGATCTATAAAGAGGACAGAGGGCACATACAATATAAAATACAAAGTTTGTATAAAACAGTAGACAACAAGAATAAAAAACTAAAAAGAAAACATGTGGAAAATGATGTAAAAATTTTGTGGAAGGTGATTCCTTGTAAAATGGAATGTGAAACTATTCTAGATGGTAGAATATACTTTGCAATGAATTTCTAAGATCATAAGGATTTTACTGTGCGGATCACAAGAAACTGTGGAAAATTCTGAGAGAAATGGAAATAGCAGACCAACTGACCTGCCTCTTGAGAAACCTATATGCAGGTCAGGAAGCAACAGTTAAAACTGGACATGGAACAACAGACTGGTTCTAAATAGGGAAAGGGGTATGTCAAGGCTGTATAATGTCACCCTGCTTATTTAACTTATATGCAGAGTACATCATGAGAAACACTGGGCTGGAAGAAGCACAAGCTGGAATCAAGACTGCTGGGAGAAATATCAATAGCCTCAGATATGCAGATGACACCACCCTTATGGCAGAAAGTGAAGAGGAACTAAAAAGCCTCTTGATGAAAGTGAAAGTGGAGAGTGAAAGAGTTGGCTAAAAGCTCAACATTCAGAAGACGAAGATCATGGCATCCGGTCCCTCACTTCATGGGAACTAGATGGGGAAACAGTGTCAGACCTTATTTTGCGGGGCTCCAAAATCACTGCAGATGGTGATTGCAGCCATGAAATTAAAAGATGTTTACTCCTTGGAAGGAAAGTTATGACCAACCCTAGATAGCATATTCAAAAGCAGAGACGTTACTTTGCCAACAAAGGTCTGTCTAGTCAAGGGTATGGTTTTTCTAGTAGTCATGTGTGGATGTGAGAGCTGGACTGGGAAGAAAGCTGAGCACCGAAGAACTGATGCTTTTGAACTGTGGTGTTGGAGAAGACTCTTGAGAGTCCCTTGGACTGCAAGGAGATCCATCCTATTTGTTTGTATATAAATATAAAAAATTATATACATATATTCATTCACCTTGTATCTATTTCATTCAATGGTTAATCTTTTCCATAATGAATTTTATGAGATATTTATATACTAAAGAAAAGATCACTTTTACCACTGCGTGTGTAGTGAAAANTATTTCTGTTTTGCAAACAAGTTCATCTGTACCATTTTTCTAGATTTCACATAAGGGATATGATATATTTATCTTTCTCTTTCTCACTTACTTCTCTCACTTTGACAGTCTCTAGGTCCATCCCTGTTGCTGTTGATAGCATTGTTTCATTCTATTTTATGGCTGAGTAATATTCCATTGTACATATATACCACATCTTCTTTATCCCTTCCTCTGTTGATGGACATTTAAGTTGCTTCCATGTCCAGGCTATTGAAAATTGTGCTGCAATTCACATTGTGGTGCATGTATTCTTAGAAATTATGGTTTTCTTCAGATATATGTCCAGGTGGGCTTCCCCAGTGACTCAGCTGGTAAAGCTGCCCAGTACACCTGGTTTTGATCCCTGGGTGGGGATAATAACTCAAAGGAGAGCACAGCAGCCCACCTCAGTATGCTTGCCTGGAGAATTCCCATGGACACAGGAACCTATAGGATTGCAAAGAATCAGACACGAATGAGCAACTAAGCACGCACATGGCAGCTGTAGTTTTATTTATTTTAAGGAACTTTCATAATGTTCTCCATAGTGGTTATACCAATTTATATCCCCACCAACAATATAAGAGGACTCTTTTTTCTCCATACCCTCTCTGGCATGCATTGTCTGTAGATATTTTGAAGATGGATAGACATTTCCCCAAAGAAGACATACAGATAGTAACAAAAAATTCATGAAAATATGCTCAATATCACTAATTCTTAGTGAAATGCAAATCAAAACTACAGTTGGGTAGCAATGACAACCCACTCAAGTATGCTTGCCTGGAGAATTCCATGGACAGAGGAGTCTGGCAGGCTACAGTCCATGGGGTCTCAAAGAGTTGGACATGACTGAGCAACTGTCACTCACTCTCCACTTACCTNAGTGAAATGCAAATCAAAACTACAGTTAGGTAGCAATGACAACCCACTCAAGTATGCTTGCCTGGAGAATTTCATGGACAGAGGAGTCTGGCAGGCTACAGTCCATGGGGTCTCAAAGAGTTGGACATGACTGAGCAACTGTCACTCACTCTCCACTTACCTAATTGGCCATTTTAAATTTATTTTTTCCTGTTTTTGTAATTATATTTGAAACTGAATTTTTCTGGTTCTTCCATTTCTGCTATTAAAATAAACATATATTTTCTTGAAATAAAATTCAAGCTATTTTTGTTGCATTTAGTAAGGATTGCCTTAATAAAATANTTTGGCCTCATGTGAAGAGTTGACTCATTGGAAAAGACTCTGATGCTGGGAGGGATTGGGAGCAGGAGGAGAAGGGGACGACAGAGGATGAGATGGCTGGATGGCATCACCGATTCGATGGATGTGAGTTTGAGTGAACTCCGGGAGTTGGTGATAGACAGGGAGGCCTGGCGTGCTGCAATTCATGGGGTCACAAAGAGTTGGACACGACTGAGTGATTGAACTGAACTGAACTGAAGGATTTTATGGTGAAAGGAATACTATAGATATTAATAAATGCTTAATTGGTGAATGACTTCAGTCTATACACACAGGCACACACACACACATATATATATGTTCGTTTTATTTCAAAGCTCTTTTCTATTGCATCTAATTTTTTCAAATAAAATTTTGTAGAAATTTTTTTGTGATTGTCTTGATTAGAGGTTAGACTTATTAGAAATATAGATTTCAAAACAGTTAAGCAATACCAAGAGGGAGATTGCCATTAAAACAGTGTATCTCTGACTTTGAGATCAAAGCAATCCAGGTAAAACCCACAGGTTTCTAGTCTGGAAATGCAGATTGGTTACCCTGGAGGTGATAGAACAAAGGACTCTGGAGAACAACATATAATCACTGACCATGTGAGACTGATTGGTATACGTCTTTATTATGACAGAGAAAAATAGAATGAAATATTTACATAAATGGTTAATGTATTCCTACCTTATGAAAGGGGTTAATCTAGGGATCAAAATTGCATTCAGAAGATTGGTGTGTCTTAAAACATAGATTGTGATATTCGCACTCACCATAATTTATAATCACATACTTTGTTGTGTCGTTACTTAATATTTGTCTCTTTATTTAGATTATTTTACTTGCTACCATCTATCCAGTGTCTACCAATATAGACTAACATGTAGTAGTCATTCAACAAACATCTGTTAAATGAATGAATTATTTCATTAAACAATGGCAGCAGGATGCAGTATAACTACCTATCCTGGGGACTAGAATTCTCTTGAGTACTGGTTAACACATTTTCCATCCTAAAAAATATAGGAGATGACATATATACTCTCTGGTTCCTTTTATAACCACAATCATCATGACCTCATATGTAGCAAATTATTGTTATACAACTGAGTAAATTGCAGGTGTTGTCACATCATTTACTTTCCAGATCTCTGGGGTCCCTGAAGATAGGGGCTGTGTGTGTTCATGGTCTCCGTGTCTTGTCCCCTGATGCTTAGCAGCAGTGCCAGATGTATGATGAATATTTGTTGAGTGAGTAAATGGTTACCTTACTGAGACTACAACCAGGTTCATGGATAGAAAATAATTGTACTGCTTCTTATGTCATGGCAGAAGTCTCTAATTAATGATGGAATTCTTTTCCACTGAGGAATGGGATCATGACCTCTTTCTCCACAAAAGCTCCAGGCAGCATATGTAATTTACTGGAGTTGATAAGTTGAAATCTGTTTTCTATCCCTATCTTATTAGTTGGGGCTGAGTAAGGATGTTACACTGGTTATGATTCAATAATAAATATTTATATACTATTTACTATTCTTTGTACTACATGTTGGAGATATGATCCTCACCTTTAAAAAGCTCATTCTATAGTGAGGAGGAAAGATCCCCAAATCCAACGTGATAATGTAGTAGGATATTTGCTATAATAAAAACGTATGTATCAAAAGTGGGAACATAGTGACGGTGAAACATATTAAGGGGCAGAGTTGTATTCATCTGGTACAGTGCACATAGTAGGTGGTGATGGTTTAGTCGCTAAGTCGTGTCCGACTCTTGTGACCCCCTTAGACTGTAGCCTGACAGGCTCCTCTGTCCATGGGATTCTCCAGGCAAGAATACTGGAGTGGGTTGCCATTTCCTTCTCCAGGGGGTCTTCCCAACACAGGAATTAAACCCAGGCCTTCTGCATTGCAGGCAGATTCTTTACCAAGTAAGCCACGAGGGAAGCCCATGGGGTGCACATGGTAAGGCCTTAATAAATATTTTTGAAAGAGTAGATGAGTACACAGTTTTTCTCAGTCTAGTCTGAATATACCCTGTAGGAATCTATCCCCACCCACCACTCCCTACTATGTACATTAAGCCTCAGAAATACCTAATTATTCATCTTTCTTTGAATTTTCTATGTGCCTTTGACTGAATTTCCCTTTCTTCTCCATCTTGAAAGCTAGCTCTCATTCTTTAAGACACAAATCCCCAGGTAAAGCAAATCGATAAGCCCACTGTACTCCTCTAGCCTTATGGTTCTCTATCCGTGCAAATCTTGTCTATTTTATTAAGACATTTTACATGGTTTCTCCTCACACAACTTTTTACTCTCTGGTTTTCTTCTTTCCATTTCATACTGTTTACAAATATTTTGTGAAGGTGAAGAGTTTAAGAAAGCTAATTATCTAACAAGTTCTAGAGGAGACAAATGACCCAGCAAAGGCAGATTTAGAGAAAATAATTAGACCAGACCCAATCATCACATGTCTATCTGATTCTAGAGCTGAGCAAATCTGAACAACCGATAAAAGACTCTTCTATGTTAGTTAACGAAGAGTCACGGATAGAGGATGTGGACTCCCCCGGCCCTGCCCTGTATATCTTTGCCGTTCTCCTCACTCTTGCATTTGCTCTGAGAAATAATCACTGTTAACACTCCTAAACCTGGGTTATCAGCAATTCTTGCCTACTTTACTCTCACTTTTTCTCTTTCTCAAATATTTGAGACAGAGCAGTCTACTGTCAATGATGAAAAATAAATACTGAATGCTAGATTAAGAAGAGCAGTGAACAAATACTCATAGAAGGTAAAACCGTCCACCACTATATGCCGACTCTATTATAGACAATAGAACATGTCAGAAAAAATATATTGCAGTGGGCATTTGGGAAACATTGAGATTCTAAAAGATGCATAAATATACATTCAACTATAAGACAATGATGAAACTCAGCTGGCTGGGTAGATATAAGAAAACCTTAAGCGCTAACTTTGCTGAAGCGGTGCAGTGACACTGCCTATATATTTCTACTTTGTAAATATGATGGTCAAAGAAAAAGTGAAAAAAGAGAGGAGACAATGATTTTGTGTCCCTGGAGCTGACATGTATTCAGGGGTATATTTAAAAGGCATGAGAGTGCTGTGGCCATGTCTCTTCTTGATAGTTTCTGTTTCTGTAACTCCCTGCATCCTGTCTATTGCTCTTCTATTTTCTTTGCAGTTGTGCTTAGTGCCAGATAAGGCTCTTCTCAAAAGCGGAAAGTAAGGTACTAGGAGGCAAGCACCACCGGGAGAAGGAAATAAATACAGTGCTACAAATTTTGCTGAGTGCTTCCTCTGTGCAAGCACTGGGTTAGGCATCAAAAACATAAAAAGGAAAAAATTTGAAGAAGCTTGTAATCTTGTTTGAGAGACAAGAGTGACATAGTTGAACTAATTAGAAATAGATATAAACAGTAGTATATTTTACTTTTAAGGAGCTATAAGTGTAGCTGAAGTAAAGAGAAGGGAGGGATTAGAGCTTGGTGGAGGGATAGAATAAAAAATCAGGAAAGAGATAAAGATTGAGAGTAGTTAGACAGGAACAATAATGTAGAGTTGCAGAGGATAGAAGATCAAATAAACATATCTTAATGTAGAATGAATAGATGTGTTAAGAGAAGAAAAAATTTAAATGATTTGATACAAAAAGGAGAAAGCTTTTTAAACTTGGAGAAATAATTATATATCTTGTTTATTTTTATAGAGTTTATTTAGAATTAATTGTGCCTTTAACTTATCCTTGAGCTTTGCAAGTGAAAAAAAATGGAAGTACTAGCCATCATTTATATTTTCTCATAAAACTATAACATTACAACTGGAAAAAACAAAAAGGAGTAAGATGAAAGTGAATTTCAAAGCAACTTTCAGGCTTTTGCTATTGTAACATGACAATTTGTTCACCAAACATCAGAAAACAATTTTATCACTTGTGCTTAGTGATATTCTATGAAGAAAATAATATTTTACAAATGTTAAAATTGTGTTAATCTTATAGACACAAATATAAATCTATTTTGGCTTGAAAATACATGACCCATAAATGAACATAACCTACTGTAAATGAATGATAATTTATGGACAGAAAGTCTTATTATAGGTGCAAGTTAGACTTTGTATATATAAGTTATCTATTGCTACATAACAAATTATCCCCAAATTCAGCAGCTGAAAGTAACAAATATTCATTATTTCAGTTTCTTGGATAAGAAATATGGGAGAAGCTTAGCTAGGTGGTTCTAATTCAGGCTGTTTTCTGTTGCAGTCAATTACAGTGAAAAATCTCAATAGGGGCTGCAGTCATCTGAAGGTTTGACAGGGGCTGGAGAAGTTACTTTCAAGATGGTTCACTCTCATCTGGCTGTTGGCCAGAGGCTTCAGCTCCTTGCTGGATATTGTAGAGAGGCCTTTCTTCCTCACTAGATGGACTCTACTTAGGGTTCTTTGAGTGAAATTGTATCTGGCTTTTTACAGACATATCCAAGAAAGAGGAAGGCAGAAATTATGTTCTTTTATGACTTAATCGCAGATATTTTACCCCATCATTTCTGTCATATACTATTTATTAAGAGTCACAAAGCCTAGCCCACACTCAAGGGGAGGGGAAATTAAGCTTTACCTCTTGAAGGGAGAAGTATCAAAAACCATCACCTACATTATCCTAAATATACATCTATTTGTATGAATCTGCTTAATAAATAAATGACAAACCTGTTTTATTTCCATCAACATTAAACATTCATGAAGGACTAGACCAAGTGTGCTGTTACATTTTACAGTAGAGAAGTCTTAGTCTTTCACATCCTTTAGAATACAAATTGCAATACCCTGTATTTTCACTACATTAGATTAAGTGGTTTAAATGTCTAAATAAGCATTGAAATTAACTAGATTAAAGCTTAATTATATTATTTACATCTGTGAGTTTTGCTCTTGTATATTAGAGAACAAGAAAGAATTATTTAAATATCCAAATCAAAACATTAGATAGAGCAAGTAAATGTCATTGAAGATTTTGTTAGATGCAAATTGACCTCTCTATGGAATGGGTAAACTTTTAACAGATAAGCACAAATGTATTTGTTTCTTTTTGCTTTAATAATATTTACAGTATTTTCTGAATATCTGAATTGCTTTTCTTTTAACTTTTAAATAAAAGAATTAGTCCTTAACAGATATGTGAATTAATAAAATACAGTCCTCAGCTTAGGTGATATGATGATTAATTTTATATATCTACTTTACTTTACCATGAGATGCCCAGATAGTTGGTCAAAAATTATTCTGGGTGTGTCTGTGATTTTGACTGAGATTAACATTTAAATCATTAGATGGAGTAAAACAAATTGTCTCTAATCTGAATGGGCCTTGTCCAATCAGTTGAAGGCTTGAATAGAGCAAAAAGCTGATCCTCCCCAGACTAAGAGAGAACTCTTTCTGTCTGTCTGCCTTAGAAGTAGAACATGCATTTCCGCCCCAACCCCCGTTTTAGGAGTAAAAACAGTCTTTTTCTGGATTTGAGCCTGCCAAACTGGAACTATACCACTGGGTTTCCTGGGTCTCCAGCTTGCTGACTCACCTGCAGATACCAGGACTTGCCAGCCTTCACAATCTCATGAATCAATTCTTTATAATAAAGCTCTATGTTCTATTGGTTTTGTTTCTGTGTAGAATCTGAATCCACATTTCTAAGTTATATATATATATATATATATATATATTTTTTTTTTTTT
>SJYV01052099.1:396463-462157 GCA_006410875.1 Neotragus pygmaeus | reverse complement strand
TTTTTTTTTTTTAAGTTCTATGTCAGTCAAAGCCACCATGAGTCGCAAGACACGTGTAGGCTGATGAGTCCTTGCTAGTTTAGACAGAATGGGCAGCCTAGTACCTATCTCTTCACTTCCTCGTAAATAGAAGAGTGGACTAGGTGATCTCTGTTTCCTCCCACTTCTGAAAATCTGATATGCCATGACTCTAAAACGACGTCCTCCCTGGATCTGGTCCTGACAGTTCAGGTTCATCCAGATGAAGATGACCTTGGCATGGAGGATCAAGTCCTCTACGTCTGGCACTTATTCAGGTGAGTGAAAGGTGAGCGAAAGAGGAAAGATCAGGGGGGGAAAAAAAAAGGCAAATGGAAAGTTTGTGGTCCTTGAATTAGTATGTGTGACAGCTCTGTGAAAAGATGAACCTCAGTGCCCAGTTTCTCTCATTCATGCTCAGGGGATTTGTTCTTATAAGTCCTATTAAGTAGGTAAATCCTCTGTGTATCTGAGAGAGCACAGACTAACAAACATCAATTTACTTGCTGCTGTTTGCATGCTATCTCTGTGGTAGGTGCCTACCTAATTCTCATGGAAGACATGCTTGCTGAACCTCGAATCTATATGCTGTCTTTCATTTGTTTAGTTTAAATAAACCACACACAATAGATTGCTAAGATACCAATATAAGATTGAAACAATATAGCAAGACCAAAAATTTATAAAGGGTAGCTCTTTATGCTAGGGTTATCACACTCCTACTGGATTTCAAAGCACAGAAAGAGAAGGATTACAGGCAACCAAATGGAATTAAGATCATATCACATGTTTAGAGAGGCAGAGCATGTGGAATTTAGGGTCGTGGAGATCTGGCTTTGAATCTCAGCCTTGTTAGGTGCAGGATCATTGACTAGAAAATCTCTCCAAGGCTCAGTTTTCTCAGCTGTAAAAAAAAAAAAGAAAAAAAAAAGGAGGGGGAACGAGTGGGGACTGTTAAGACCTACTTCATAAGTGAGTTGCAAGGGAATGGAACAGAAAAATTACACAATAAATAGCTACTTAAAAATTTCATTTTAGTTATCACATCTTTCTTTTATTAAGTTTGGGAGGAGTCTCTCATGCAGAAGTAAAGCTGTGTGTGTTGTGTGTCTTCATTTACAATTGCTCGGGAATGGCAACCCACTCCAGTGTTCTTGCCTGGAGAATCCCAGGAACGGGGGAGCCTAGTGGGCTGCCATCTATGGGGTCGCACAGAGTCAGACACAACTGAAGCGACTTAGCAGCAGCAGCAGGGATAACCTAGATTTTTCATTTACACTGTGGATGTCTGTTCAGAGTGAAATGGCAGGAGGAGGGACAGTGATATTGCATGTCTTTTCTCTCAAGGGAAGCCCAGGAGTTTCCTGAGAAAAGCCAGTAGCAGGTCATGTGAAAACTTACTAGGCAAGACTTTGGGATCTGTGTGTAAGTCCAGTCTCCTAGGAACTAAGCCACTAGGATGTTTTTCAAAGTTGAGGTTTGCCATCACTTTACAAACTCTGGGGAGGTCCCAGAGGCTATTCTCTGTGACACTATGTACCCTACTGCTTCTCTAGGGCAGTTCTACATTTACTCTATGATGTTTTAGAACTAATAAGCATAGCCCGTTGCATGGATGTTCTTGATCCCAAATCATTTAATTTAAGAATACTTAATTCTAGAACTAAAGCCACAACTTTTTTTTTTATAGCTTCTAGGCACTGTAAATTTCAGTTTTCTTTAAGTCCCAAACAAACTTGTTAATGTTTGTTGAAATATTATGTAGATCAGTTTATCAATAGAAGAGTTAATTTCCTTGACAATCCATCTCTGCAGATTTCATTTCACATGAGCACAAGAGTTAGTTAAGATGCGGGTTGCCTAGCATATATAATGTGAAAGTACATTGAAAAGAAGTCCTGTTGTTTCCCATCCCATCCCAACTGTGACTGAGCTATATATTTTTCTCATCTTAATAAGCACATTATAAAACGTCTTCCTCTCAGAGACAAAGAATGCTCAGGGTATTAAAAACATCAAAAGCAGAAAAAGTTAAGCAGCTGCAACAGGTACAGATCTAAGGCAAAGAACTACATCTCACCACAGAACCTCAGATCAAATATGCCTGCTTTTTCCTTTCGCCCTTTGGGGTCGTTCCTCTGATAAATAATTCACAGACTGCAGTGCAAAGTAGTTTGCATACTGACAAGATTAAAAAGAATGCTTTGTCTGGGTTAAATTTACAATGTGAAACCTTCCTTTAAAATGTCAAGAAGGTAATTAATTTAAGAAGGTTTGCCAAGCAGAGTCTCTGACCCTGTCAGAAAAATTTCATTTCCTGAGGGTGAAGGGGATGTTACATTTATCTTTCCCAAATGCCTGTTTTGGTTTCCATTTTAAGACCATTTTCTGCCTTCCTAATATGCTTTTTATAGCCCTTTTCTTTTCAAGCAAAAATTAAGCCAGTATTCTTTCCCGGTGGATTTTTAAAAAAGATATTAACAAACATAGCTTGCAAATTACCTCTGAATGGGAAGTTGAGTACAGGTCAGACCTTTTGACACAAACAGCAGAGGAACATTTTTCCACAGAGAGAGTTCTTCCCTGCCTGCACATGCAGACAAGCCTTTGGAGAAGCAGCAGGAAATGCATAAATTCAACAGCATGAAAATTCGCTTTTGGCATAGCAAAACATCCTGTCCCACATATGCTCTGTGGTGTGTGTTCTTATGAATGAATGCTGTGACAATCAGTGGGGTTTTTACAGCAGCTCTTTGAGCCAAGTTTACTGGTGTGAAATTTTATTATCAATTGTGTCCCTTTAGCTAACTCCTGGAGGCAGAATGGAAGAGATGAGACAATGCATTGCTGTTTGGAAACCTA
Source organism: Neotragus pygmaeus (assembly GCA_006410875.1). NCBI lineage: Eukaryota > Metazoa > Chordata > Mammalia > Artiodactyla > Bovidae > Neotragus > Neotragus pygmaeus. The sequence continues at coordinate 459,277 of SJYV01052099.1, read as the reverse complement.
ATCCAAAATTGACTTGTCATGTGTGTGCGCGCACACACACACGCATATACCAGAAAAAGAAAACGATTCATCGACCCACTAAAACCACGTTGCATGTCCCCTGAAGAGTAGGATTTGCCAGGACAGCAAAGCTAAGTAGACGTCACTTCGTTGATGCTAGTCGGGAAGAAATAATTTCATCCCTAGTTTTCTTTAGGAAACAAAGGTCAGCTGAAATGTGACATAATGCCAAATTAGAAGAGAAATAGCTCACAATGTATGAAATTTTAAATAAGAATCTCACGGTTTTAATGCAAATCTAAATCAGAAATGAGTTCAATAGAGATGCTTTTGAACGCTTAGCTGTCCTTTCTCGTTACCAGCTCTTGAACTTGGTGAATGAAGGGTTTGTGTTGCTACAGTTCAGTTTCCTGAGATCTGTCTTCTACATCTTGTGACATCTTGGTGGGGTCAGGATGTGCTATATCAGTTTGACATTTGTGTTTTCTGAGACTTGGCAAAAAAAAAAAAAAGCCACTGGACAAATCTCTCTGCATATTTCTCACTCATTACCATTACAACTTGGAAAAACTGATATCTCATTAAGGGCGTATATTGGATTCTATCTTTCATGGAGTCTACACTATTAATATGCTAATATTCAATGATCGTCCCTATTCTTTTCACTTTGGGTATCAGTTGTCCTTTTAAAAAGTACTGAAATTGCCTGTGTGTCTTTTGGCAAGTTGTGGTGTGTGCGCTCACTCAGTCTGTTTGACTCTTGGCGACCCTATGGACTGTAGCCCACCAGGCTCCTCTGTCCATGGGATTTCCCAGGCAAGAGTACTGGAGCAGGTTGCCATTTCCTCCTCCAAGCAATACAGTATAGATTAAAAGCAAAACGTGGTCTAGTACGAATTAGTATAAAATCAAATAATCTTACAGCTAAAAGTGCAACTTAAGTTCTAAAATATCTATATTTTCTATTACTTTAACGTTTATTTTAGAAAATCTCAAGCCATCAGTTTAGTTTTTTCAAAGAAAAGGATGGAGAAGAACCTCAGAAACTGACTTCAGAGAAATATTTAACTTAAAGATGCTAGTGTTAGATTGTTGGGTTGGCCAAAAAATTCATCTGGGGTATTCCATCAGATGCTGATGAACTTTAGAGCAAACCCAGTAGAAAGAAATATATGTCAGAGAGGAGTGTAAGTTTGGCTTATAGGACACCTCTGGAGGTTGGCCTGTTTTGTTTCTTTTTAAATTTATTTGGCTGTGTGGGGTTTTAGTTGCAGCATGTGGGCCCTTGGCATGTGGGATCTTAATTCCTGAACCAGGGATCAAACCCACCACTCCTGCACTGGAAGATGGATTCCTAACCACTGAACCACCAGAGAAGTCCCTAAGTGTTTTATTTAGTCAGTCGTATCCGGAATAGAAATGATCCAGATTCTCCAGGTGTTAATGGAAACTCTCAGACACTGGAACCATCATTCAAGGAAAGTCTTTCATTCAAGAAAAGGACAAATTTTAGGAAGGAAGAGGTAGTGAACATAGATTAAATTATTCCGAGATCAAGAAGAATGAACATTAAGGAAAGTACTCTGATCTTGATAATCAGAAGGGCACAAGTGGCCTTTGAGAAAACATCTCAGCAGCTTGTTAGCTTTGCAAATACGGTTTCAGGATATTTTAAAAAGTGGCCTGGGCTGAGGAATTAAATACAGGGAGTTTAAATTGCTTTTTGTAGCCAGAAAGAGAGAGTTCTGGAACAGTGAATCAGAGGGAGAGTAGAATTCCTAGAAGAATTTTTTTTCCCATTAAGATAGAGAATATGATTATATGTATGCATGCATGGTAAGTCTCTTCAGTCATGTCTGACTCTTTGTGACCCTATTGACTGTAGCATGCCAGGCTCCCCTCTTCATGAGATCTTCTAGGCAAGAATACTGAAGTGAGTTGCCATACCTTCCTCCAGGGGAGCTTCCCAATCTAGGGGTTGAACCCACGTCTCTTACCTCTCCTGCATTGACGGGTGAATTCTTTACCACTTGCGCAACCTGGGAAGCTCAATTATATATATAGGACAAGAGAAAGGAACCAGGATAGAGAGATATAAAAAATTCAAGAGAAAGATGGAACCATTAACAGATCAATATCTTGGGTGAAGCAAGAGGTGTAGGTCCAAGATCAAGAGAGAAAATGAAGAGACTTCCCTGTTGGTCCAGTGGTTAAGACTTGAACTTCCAATGTAAGGGTTATAGGCTCGATTCCTGACTAGGGAACTAAGATCCCACATGCTGCATGGTGTGGTTAAAAAAAAAGAAAAAAGAGAAAAAGGAGAGATACAGAGAGGAAAGTGAAGCCTTAGAGTGAAAAAGGGAATAGAACAGTTTTTGTTTTTTTTTTTCTCTGAGACAGGAGGGAGAAAAGATTAGTCAAGGATTGGAGGCAAGTAAATAGCAAGAAAAGAATTGAGAGGATGCTGAGCATTAAAAAATTGATGCTTTTGAACTGTGGTGTTGGAGAAGACTCTTGAGAGTCTCTTGGAGAGCATGGAGATCAAACCAGTCAGTCCTAAAGGAAATTCTAAATATTCATTGGAAGGACTGATGCTGAAGTTTCAATACTTGGCCTCCTGATGCAAAGAGCTGACTCATTAGAAAAGACTCCGATGCTGGGAAAGATTGAAGGCAGGAGGAGAAGGGGATGGCAGAGGACAAGATGGTAGAATGGCATCACTGACTCGAAGGACATGAGTTTGAGCAAACTCCAGGAGATGGTGAAGGGCAGGGAAGCCTGGTGTGCTGCAGTTCATGGGGTCTCAAAGAGTCAGACACGACTGAGTGACTGAAAAACAACAATTTAGTTGATATCAATTTTATCAGGAATGTAACTTGCATAGGAGACAGTTGATCTCAATTTTATCAGGAAGCACCAGAAGATAGTGTGAGAATTTGAGCAGAAGAAATTTGGACGAGATCCTGGAGAGTGAAAGAGATGATCCACCTTAGATATTTGAGATACTTGACTAGCAGCACAGGTAACAAAATGGAAGGGAGAGAGTGTGCCTTTAAAGTGATTCTTCTGTGCTTGTAATTTTCTCAGCAATGCTCAGCCATCTATAAGATAGATTGGATAAAGCAGACAATGGGCTTTTCTAAAGAGGAAGATAGAACTATGTGATAGAGAAAGACAGTGAGGGTGCTCAGCACGCTCTTGAAAGCATGGCTGATCATGCCATCCAGTTTGTGCGTAAAGAGACATGATCCAGGAAGGGGCTAATGGGCAGGAAGAACAGAACAGGAGAGGATTGGGGTTTGAAGGTGATGAGGATGAAGGTTAGGCTTGGGAACAGTGAGTGAATCATATGTGAAGAATGACAAAGCAGCCTAGAGGCAGAGAATGCTGAGATGCGGCTAGGCTTGAAAGTGAAAGTCACTTAGTCATGCCCGACTCTTTGCAACCCCCATGGACTATACAGTCCATGGAATTGTCCAGGCCAGAATACTGGAGTGGGTAGACTTTCCATTCTCTGGGGGATCTTCCCAACCCAGGTATCAAATCCAGGTCCCCCACATTGCAGGTGGATTCTTTACCAACTGAGCTACGAGGGAAGCCCAGGCAAGAATACTGGAGTGGGTTGCCATTTCCTTCTCCAGTGCATGCATGCATGCTAAGTCGCTTCGGTCATGACTCTATGCGACCCTGTGAACAGCAGCCCACCAGGCTCCTCTGTCCACGGGATTCTCTAGGCAAGAATATTGGAGTGGGTTGCCATTTCCTTTTCCCCTTTAGAGAGTAGCACTCATTTAATAAATATTTAAGCAGTGTCTCTTAAGTATAACAAACACTGGGTTTGGGAGCGAGCATGCAATTGACAGACCCAGTTTGTCCTTAAAATCTAGTGGGAAACACACACACCAAATTTTATATATATATATGTATATAATAAATTATGGTAAGATCTATGAAGAAAAGCATAATGATATTTTGATAGAGAAATGCTCAAAACAGTCCTACTTGGTCGTATTCGTGCTCCATTAGTGAGAGTGAGAACATTAACTCACAGTCTGAACAATCTTTTTAAAACATATATCAGAATATATTCTTCCCTTTTAAAAACTTACAGCTACCAGGGAAGCCCTTCATTTACTTTTAAAACCTTATATTTCTATTACTCTTAGGATAAGCTCTGAATTCCTTATCAAGGTCTAACTGACCCCATATGATCTGATTCCTTTGTGTTGTCGCTCAGTTAAGTTGTGTCATACTCTTTACAACCCCATGGACTGTAGCCTGCCAGGCTTCTCTGTCCATGGGATTTCCCAGGCAAGAATATCGGAGTGGGTTGCCATTTTCTTCTCCACGGGATCTTCCTGAGCCAAGGATGGAACCCATATCTCCTTCTTGGCTGGCAGATTCTTTACCACCGAGCCACCAGGGAAGCCCTATGAACTGATTCCTTAAATCTCTCCAAACTCTTCTCCATTTCCCATCTTTTTCACTCCAGTGACTCCATCCTTTCTGTGCCTGAAAGACGCCAATTGCCCTCCTACCACAGGCCTTGGGACATGGGCCTCCCAGGCCCTCTTGCACTCACTCCTCTGCTTCCTCTCAGCTTCCTCTCTTCTTTTCAGAGAGGCCCTCATTGATTTCCCTTGCTAGGCTATCTTTGATTCTTCTATCCTACTATTCACATCTCATCATCAGTGAGGCCTGCCATTTCAGCTTCTTAAATAAATCCTCTCAAATCCATATCGCCTAGTCTATCTTTACCATCACCATGTATCAGTTCAACCTGTCAATGTCTCATCTAACAATAATTTCTAGTCTTGTCATAAAAGACTGACAGAAGGTCAACCATCCTTTTTCTACAGGCAAAGTTTCAAGCTGAGATGTCTGATTCTAGACAGACCTTCCTAAGCATGACTACCAACTTATACTCAGCAAGAGGCAGACTTGCCCTTGAACTCTCACCTTCCCAATGGAAATGGAACAAGGAGTACAGAATGCCCATGCCTAGAAGTGTAGTTAAAGGTGTCAGGTTAGCATATTGGGTTGTGCAATGAAAAGGTTTCTTTGGGGCTTTGTTATCCAATACATCTGTATTCACAATCTAGCTTTCCCATTGACAAGCTGTGTGAACTTCCACTAGTACTGTAGATTCTTGGTATCTTGGTGTCCTCATAAATAAAATGGGAATAAGGCCTTATTTGCAAGACTGTTTTGAAGATAGTGTAAGTACCAAGCAGAGTGCCTGGTCCATCCTGGACATTCAGTGCTAAATTCCTTCTATTTTGTTTTTCTTAGATTTTGCATAGGAAACAAGGATGTAAATCCCCATACATTTTGAAATGTGGCCATTACTGGCACAAGGACTGCCCTTTGCAGTGACTCTGAATTCAATCCACATGCTCAATAAAGCAAGGATGGGCAAGTTGAGTTTGAAAGTTCTCAAAAACTGAAGAACATTACAAATGCTATTCCTTGTTTACACTATTGCATTATGCTTATTTCTACATCTCCAAGAATCATACTATTTCAGAGATGCAAGAAGAATCCTTAGAGGGTATTTTGGGGTATAATAAAAGTAATTCTGTGCCTGAGTCAGGAGATAAGGATGGGAGGTTTGGATTTGTAGTTAATGAGCCATATGCCTCATAGTCCTTGCTGCTTACCTCATTGAGTTGATAAGCCCTTGGTAGGATGAATCAAGGCTCCCCAAGAGCATGCCTGAGAGCCAGTAAATGGTTATTATTTTGACCAGTCATCAGGGTTTTCCTTTTTTTAATGTTTTCATACTTGCTTTTTTTCTAGTGTGTTTTATTAAAGTCACAAGGGCAGAGTTATCAGTGTAGGAGGTGAGGAAGTGTGTCTGGGGAAGCCAAGGAATTTGAGCAAGGAAGATAGTGAGCTTTGGAGACTGTGTGATACCACCTCTTCCATCAGCCTCCTCTGCAGAATGCCAGTGAAACCACTCAGCTCTACAGTCACTTTGGAAGTTGATTTTTGTACTTTCAGATGTTATGTGCAGTTGGCCACCAGCATAGTCTCTTCCTAGGAAATTTGGTAACATGTGGGTAACTCAAATGGCGAATTATGTAATACTTAAAGAAAGCACCTTAGAAGTGCTCATGACAATCAGAGACAAGCTGTTATTCTTTGCTTCAACACATTGACTTTGCAGATGAAAAATCTGAAGTGCACAAAGTTTGCATGATTTGGATGTGGGTCTAGGGACTCTCTGGTGTCTCAGTGGTAAAGAATTCACCTGCTAATGCAGGAGACACGGGTTCAATCCCTGGATCAGGAAGATCTTCTGGGAAAGGAAATGGCTACCCACTCCAGTATTCTTGCTGGTGTAATCCCATAGATAGAGGAGCCTGGTAGGCTACAGACCTCAGAGTCACAAAGAGTCAGACATGACTGAACACACAGCAGCCTTTTAGTACTTCATATATACCCCTGGCATTCAGGGCCTAGAGATTGTGTTGAAGGTATACTTACATGACAGGTATACTGTTATGTATACTGACAGGTATACTAAGATTTGCTTAGATGAAATGATTTCTTGGATTGTCTTTTGAGTGAACTGATAGAGAACATAGCTCCCTTCCTCAGTCCCTGGGACTTGTACCTCATTTTTTATGGTGGCAAACTAGGAACATGCTGAGTAAAAAATTGACAAGGGGTGTTCATATGTTTTTATCTTGCTCAAATCAGCTTAACAAATAAAAAGAGCAATATTAACTTTCTGTTTAAGTAGTATATAATTTGGGCTTGCCAGGTGGTACTAGTGGTAAAGAACCCACCTGTGAATACAGCAGATGTAAGAGACAAGGATTTGGTCCCTGGGTCTGGAAGATTCCCTGGAGGAGGAAATGGCAATCCACTCCAGTTTTTTTGCCTGGAGAATCCCCATGGACACAGGAGCCTGGCATGTACAGTTTATGTGGTCGCAAAGAGTCGGACATGATTTAGAGACTAAACTACCATCACCATTTTAGCCTGTTCCATGGAGATTTCTATGAGGACCCAGTGCTGTGTTTGCTGGGTTTAGTTGCTCAGTCGTGTTTGACTCTTTGCGACCCCATGGACTGTAGCCCGCTAGGCACCTCTGTCCAGGGGAATTCTCCAGGCAAGAATACTGGAGTGGGTTGCCATCTCCTCTTCCAGGCAATCTTCCCAACCCAGGGATTGAACATGGGTCTCCCACAATGTAGACAGATTCTTTACCGTCTGAGGCACCAGGGAAGCCCAAGCATTCAATATGTGTTATCAATTATTATTATTGTTGTTTTGCTGCTGTTGGTGATGCTGCTGGTGATGAAGAAATGCCTGTTTGGAGACTGTTTCCAACTCTCAGCCCAGTGCTCACTCCCAGAGTCAGTCTATTGTACCTTCTTTCTTTTGCAACTGACATGCAACTTATTCTTTTACAAAGCTATTGTTGATTTTATTATATCACAAATCCTAGAAAGGCAAATATGAGGGAATAGATTAGGATAAAACATGTCTGTAGCAAGCTTATGAAATTTTTAAAGAGCAAAATGAAAAATTAACACTCTTGATCAATCTAAAGTTATTATCACCACCAAAAGTGAGAATGATCAACTGGAACTGACAAATGATAAATAACCATCCAGCCTGATTACTTAGTACCAAAACTCTTCCAGGCCCTAACTGAGGCATTTAGTTAGGATTTAGTGAGGTATATTTCATTCATGCGTGCTCATTCTTCATTCAGAAAATCTTCACTGAGTGTCTTTTATATGAAGGCCCGGTTCTAGCTAACATTACAGCCTTCTTTTGTTTAGAACTATCCTGTAATGAAATGTGGGAGGAAAACCTTCTGAAGGAGAAGACACAGCTCTGTCTATAACACATACATAAAAAATTTCCTAACAAGGGGAAAATGAGAAACATTGAGGGAGGGAGGCAGAGTCAGAAGTCTCTAGAAATCTCTAGAAGTCTTCAGAAATCTCTAGATTTTATCCCCAATCTTCTGGGAGGAGGAGGAGTCTATACAGTGAGGCCCTGCAGGTGGTAATGGGCAGGAAACAGGGAGGGATTTCTAAGACAAGGGTATTGCAGGCCTTGGTGGCCTAGCAGTCATGTGGCTACTAGTTTTCTTTTATTCCTGCACTGTAGAAATTTTCTTTGTTAGAATGTGGCTTCAGAAATGTATTGTCCAATTTTGCACATCTCCCCATCTCTCCCCTGATCTCTTGTGCTGTTCTGAAGAAATTTCCAAAAGCCTGCTAAAGAAAAGTTCTCTGCCTTCAGCATTGGGGAATTCTAACACTCACTATTCATCAATCATTCAAGACTTTTCTTCCTTTCTTCCTTCCATCCCCTTCCAAACTCTCTTCTGCATCTCAGGATAGAAGCAGTTGAATTAGACCTTTCAGAATTCCATTTCCAGCAGGGTTCTGGGTTAGATTCTGCCAAAAAGAGGGACCGTGCAAGATTTGGAAGATAAGAGAAAGGAAAAGCCATTTTTCTCTGGTGGCAGCTGCAGGTAGACACATTGGCAGGCAGCAGACAGGAGATTTACAGCAGCTTCCAGGAGAGCTCCTGCAAATCACCTGCTTTGGTTTTGCAGTCAGAAGAGATTATCAGCAGGAATATTTCCCTATATTTCCCATTTACCCAAATTACCTGAAGGCCAACTGTGGCTTTTCTTTTACCTTAGGACCCTAATTCTCTAAGTGTTGTGCAAATCCTTGATTGTTAGCATTATATTGTAACTGAAAATAAAATTTTTTGAATCCATCATGCCAGGCTAAGTCTTGTAGTAAATCTCAGTGGCTTCATAATAATAATTTTATTTTTGGATAATGTCTTAGTCTAATGGAGATGGAGGTAGTAGGGATTTGGGAGTGAGGGACTCTGTTTCCAAGAGCCATTAGGAGACTTAAGCTGATGAAGTTCTGCTATGCATCTTCAGCATGGCTCTAGGAAGTCTTGGGCATTAGCCTCCAGCTGAAAGACATGGAAAGAAGGCTGAGTGAGGTGATTTCATGCATCAGGTCTACATTGGCACATATCACTTCTTCCCAGAGTCCACTAACTCATCACAAGCACCAATGCAGTTTCAAGAAGGGATGGAAAATTTGGAGGAACTGTTCGCCGTGGCTCCTTCCACTTGGCCCAAGCCTTAGATCTTGGTGTTTCTAGGAGTTCTGAAACCAGATCTTTCTCTCTATTTCTCTTTTCTCACTCTGCCCTTTTATTGCAAAGAGATCTTACCTATACTTATAACTTCACCTTCTACCTCTGCTCTTGCTTTCCTCTTTACCTGGAATGCCCTTTCCCTTTTTGTCCTTTTGATGAATGCCCTCCAAGGCATAAATTGTATCTCCTTTTTGAAATTGTCCATGAATATTCATTGTCTTTCTTACACATAGCAATAAAATACAAACTGCACGCTAAGTCGCTTCAGTCATGTCCAGCTCTTTCTGACCTTTTGTCCCATGGGGTTCTCCAGGCAAGAATACTGGAGTGGGTTGCCATGTTCTTCTCCACGGGACTCTTCCCCACCCATCTCCTGCAGCTGGCTCCTGCACTGCAGGTGGATTCTTTACTGCTGAGCCACTGGGGAAGCCCATAAAACACAAACATGTAGCTGAAAAACTCAGTCTGATGACAATACATATACATATTTGTTAGACACAGTTATTTGCTGTTTTCTTTTCTCATCAACATAAGTTCTTTGAGGGTAAGGAAGACACGTCATATATTCTGAGTGGCCCTGCACTGACTTCTCAAAACATAATAGGTGCTCGTTAAATATTGTTTAAATGAACTAATAGATCTGGCTGTCTAAATATTGACAGACTGGAATAATTGAATGCTAGTCCTAGTCATCTTCGCAAATATAATACAAATATTATTAATGTAAAATAGTACCTCTGTGGTTTGGTAATGACATGTCCATGGTCAGTATTTAAACATGAATGCAGAATGAATTGACTAATACTTTAAAGAATTTGTATTCATGTGCTAAAATAACTCTCCCATAACTCTACAACTTGCAAGATCCTTGTGCAGTTGGCTTTCATCACAATAGGTCATTAACGAGGTACATATTCAATCCTGGCTCAGAGATTTCCTGCCCTTTTCATCTGCCTTACGTGGATTCCATCCCTTACATTCTGTTCTCCTCCTCTTTCCTCGTTTAATCATCCCTCCTGCCTTCTCCCCTTGCCTAATTGATCACCATCTTTATTGAGCTTGAAAAGTTGTGACAAGAAGAGAGAAAGAAACAGGGGAAATCCATGGATGGACAGACATTTTTCCTTCATAAATTTCTATTCTGGAGTTCTCCTCTCTACCCCTAGGGTGTGATTTTTAACAGTTTTTTTTTTTTTTTTTAACAAGCTTTGGGTTTATTTAGGCAAGACATTACCAAGAAATATAATTGTGATGTAAACAATGTCTATAATTTGTCTTGGAGCCATTATTTTTTCTCTGAATTAGTACTAGATCAATACCCTAGTAAGTTGTCAACAGCATTGTATTGATGTCTCTGTAAACAAATAAATTAACATTTTATTTAGTTTCACTAGGTATTCAGCTTGGCAATGGGAGAGGGGTGTACAAAGAGATAAAAGTAAGTTCTTTGCCCTCAAATAATTTACAGCCTATAAATTTGAGATGTTGATAATTTATGCCTATGGAAAAATCACAGAACTTCCTTTACAAAATTCTCAAATTCTGCTTTAAGGTTCATTTCAAATCATATACTTTTCTGTTCCTTTTTGTTACTTCTTTGGTTTTTAACTGCATCTCCTCACAGAACTTTTCCCATTCCTACACTTGTATTGGCTTATTTAATAACTTACTCTACAAATATTTAGTGGGTGCCTACTCTGTGTGGGCCATTATAGCTTTTAGTGACACAGTAGAAGACAAAGTCCCTGGTCTCAAAAAAGTTGTGTTTCAATGAGAGAGAGAGACAGTAACCAACCAAACAAATGTAATAATGTCAGTAAGTGCCATCAAGAAAAAATAAAACAGTTTAAAATAATAAAAGGGCCAGGAAGTGCTATTTTAGAGAGAATGGTCTGGGAGGTTATCTCTGAGGAGATAACATTGAGTAGAGACATGATTGAAGTAGGAATTAACCATGACGAGAACATGCATCCTAGGTAGTCAACAGCATCCTAGGTAGAAGAAGCAGCAAATGTAAAGGGCCTGGGGCAAGCATGAGCTTGTCACATTTAGAGAACAGGTACAAAGGCTGTGTGACTAGAGCTTAATTAACAGAACTAACATGCATGACTTTTTGGTTCATCTAATCTTTTCACTAGATGGCATCACCGACTTGATGGATATGAGTCTGAGTGAACTCCGGGAGTTGGTGATGGACAGGGAGGCTTGGCGTGCTGCAGTTCACGGGGTCGCAAAGAGTCGGACATAACTGAGTGACTGAACTGAACTGAATTGAACTGAATCTTTTCACATCCATTATTTTATTTGTATATCACAGCAAGACGGCTATCATTTTCACCTTACAGATGAGAAAACTGAAGCTCAAAGCTTAACCAATGACTTGTCCAAAGAGATGGAACGTGGCTTTGGTCCCTAGGCTTAAGACTCCGTATCAAGTACTCTTCCCATACTCTTTCTTTNAGCAAGACGGCTATCATTTTCACTTTACAGATGAGAAAACTGAAGCTCAAAGCTTAACCAATGACTTGTCCAAAGAGATGGAACGTGGCTTTGGTCCCTAGGCTTAAGACTCCGTATCAAGTACTCTTCCCATACTCTTTCTTTGGCTCTGGGATGCCCTTAGGGAAGGGAAGTCGCTCAGTCGTGTCTGACTCTTTGCGACCCCATGAACTGTAGCCCACCAGGCTCCTCCGTCCATGGGATTTTCTGGGCAAGAGTACTGGAGTGGCTTGCCATTTCCTTCTCTAAGGGATCTTCCCCACCCAGGAATCGAACCCGGGTCTCCTGCATCGTAGGCAGACACTTTATCGTCTGAGCCACCAGGGATGCCCTTAGGACACTAGAAAGTCTAGAAAGTCACTTCCAGGGAAAAGAGGGCACAGAAGGGTCAGTAGCTACTCTGATCCTACTTGGATCATAAAGTCGGATTTGGGGAAGGTCTCTTATTATTCCAGAGTTTTCTTGGGCAGTGGGATAATCTCTAGGATGTTATCCTCAAAGAAAGAAACTTCCAGTCTAGGATAGATTACCAAAGTAAATTTAGTGAGCAGATCTCCAGTACTCCCACTGGCACTTTGTGTGCATCTGGCCTGGAGAGGAAGCTGAGCAAAGACATCTTGCTCAGGGTCCAGACAGACATGCTCATGTGGTCCTCAGAGAACTTTAGAGGAAGAATGAAATCATTGGATTTACACCCTTTCCTCACTTGTTAAATTAAGACAAAATATAGGTGATAAGATAACACGTGTAGAGATGAAGACAGACCTGGCATATGATGGTATTTATTCTTTCATGAGTGCTTCCCAGGTGGTGCAGTGGTGAAAAATTTGCCTGCCAATGCAGGAGACTCAGGACACATAGGTGTGATCCCTGAGTCAGAAAGATCCCTTGGAGTAGGAAATGACAGGCTACTCCAGTATTCTTGCCTGAAAAATCCTATGGACAGAGGAGCCTGAGGGGTTACAGTTCATGTGGTTGCAAAAGAGTCAAACATGACTGAGCACACACACATGGACGCATTCCTTCATAAAATATTTTTTGAGCATTTACTGTCAAACACTGTGATGGGTGCTGAAGATAAACAAGGTATAATCCCTCCCTTCAGTGAGGCTGGGGTCTAGAGGAAAATCAAATATATAAACATGATTATCACATGATAAAACTGCCTTAGAGGAGGTGTCTGGAGAACACGTTAAAAGAAAAACAAAAAAGAAAATTTGCCCCCATTCTCTACTATCTTGTTGAGAAAAAAATCTTGCAGCCCTGTTTCTGATGGAGAAAGTACTCATTTGGCAGAAAATTACTTTATTAGCTTTTTTCAAGTGACTTACTAAGACCTGAAGAATTTCTGAGGGTTCTTTGGATAGCCATTTGTATGTCACAGAAATAGTGTTCTTTCATTAGTAAAAGCAAATTCAAGGACTTAAATTCATGGAATAAGGACTTACTCTGATAAAACCACAGAAATGAGCTACCAATGGATAGCTTAAACTTTCCACTTTTGGTAATATTTAGGAATAAAATAGAAATGTATCTCTGCAGAGTGGGTGGGAAGATTTAAGGGGTAGACAGTCTTCCCAGTTGGCTCAGTGGTAATGAATCCATCTGTTAATGGGGGAGATGAAGGAGACATGGGTTCCATCCCTGGGTCAGGAAGATCCCCTGGAGGAAGGCAGGGCAACCCACTCGTCTTCTTGCCTAGAGAATCCCCATGGACAGAGGAGTCTTGCAGGCTACAGTTCATGGGGCCGCAAAGAGCTGGACACAATTGAGCACACAGGCACACACACAAGGGCTGAACCTATGATTTTGAGATGTTTATGATTTTTATCATTGTCTGTGGTAAAACTGTTACCTAGGAGACAAAATATACTTTGTATTTCTTGAAGTCATACAGTTGAGAGTCTATTAAGCCTGAGCAAAACTTCAGTTCAGTTCAGTCACTCAGTCATGTCCAACTCTTTGCCAACCCATGGACTGCAGCATGCCAGGCATCCCTGTCCATCACCAACTCCCGGAGTTTACTCAGGCTCCTGTCTATTGAATCAGCAAAACTTAACGCTTAATAAACAAGTTTCCCTCCAGTTTTGCATGACTCTTTCTAAGTAACTTTGAGCTCTCTGCTTGTGGCTGAAGACTGACGCTTACCCTGGAAACTCCTCAAAGCCTTGCCTTCCTGTTGTAAATCCTCTCCACTCCTGCCTCCTTCTCTCACATTTCACCTTCTCCTTACTCTTCCAACTTGACCCTCAGGGTGGTTATCTCAGTGACTCCCTGGACCCCACTGCACCAAGGGATGTTTAGTCTAGCATAAGTTCTGTGTCAGTCTGCCTTGGGACATGGCTGAAAACTTTGATTCTAGAAACTTCTCACCACGAGTTGCAGGCAGTCCAGACAGGCTCTGCTCAGTCCATCAGGTCAGACAGCTTCCAGTCTTGCCATAACACCAAGTTCACAAAGGGCAGGGAATAAGGTAACTTTTATTACAAGCCTATCTAGAGACTCTGGAAGTAGAATGGAGACACCTTTGTCATGGATCTCATACCAACTGAGTGGGCTTTCCTTGCTGTTTCCTAACAACTGACCACTGATTTGAAGTGAAAAATCATCTCCACACTGAGAACAATGTCTCAGGTGAAGATGGGCATGGTTGATCTTTATTATTTATGGGCTTCATACTTGTGGATTCACCTCCTTGCTAAAGTTTCTTTGTAACCCTCAATCAATATTCTGACACTTTTGCGGTCATTCATGGACACGTCCAGAAGACTGAAAACTCGAGTTGCTATGGCACCCCACTCCAGTACTCTTGCCTGGAGAATCCCATGGATGGAGGAGCCTGGTAGACTGCAGTCCATGAGGTTGCTAAGAGTCGGACACGACTGAGTGAATTCACTTTCGGTTTGAAGCATTGGAGAAGGAATGGCAACCCACTTCAGTGTTCTTGTCTGGAGAATCCCAGGGATGGGGGAACCTGGTGGGAGGCTGTCTATGTGGTCGCACAGAGTTGGACACGACTGAAGTGACTTAGTAGCAGCAGCAGCAAATGCACTATTACCAGCTAAAGTCAAACAAGGTGATCCTCTGTCTTCATACTGCAAACAAGTGTCCTTTTTGTGGTCTCCTTAGTACACATTTGTTTCCATCTGTGTGCTTACTTGTTGGCGATTTCAGTATTTAAAATGACTTCGAAGCATAGTGCTGAAATGCCGGCTAGTGTTTATCAGCACAACAGGGCTGTGGTGTGTCTTAATGGAGGACATAGGTGTGCTAGATATGCATCATTCAGGCATGAGTTATGGGGCCATTGGCTGTGAGTCGAGTGTTAGTGTCAACTGTATATATTACGTAAGGTATCTTTAAACAGAAACACACATAACACAAGGTTATGTATTGTTTGGTTAACAAAAATGTGGCCAGAGGCTCGCAGAAATCTGCTTCTGTATTTTGACTTCTGAATGTTGACTTCTGCAATGGGTTACTATTCACTAATTCAGTGTTTGTAGAACAATTTATAGCACATAACTATAAGCAAATTTATTAAAAAATAACTGTAAGAATATAATGAATATTATATGTGTGTATATATATGGGCTTCCCTGGTAGCCCAGATGGTGAAGAATCTGCCTGCAATGCAGGAGACCTATATATTTATGTATATACTTGATACTCATATATATTAACATAATATATATTTTAATTAAAGTGCTATTGACACAATACTATATTTGTTTCAGGTGTACAACATAATGATTCAATATTTTTATAGGTTACTCTCCATACAAAGCTATTGTAAGATATTGACTGTATTTCCTGTGCTGTACATTACATTCTTATAACTTATTTATTTTATACTTTTCAGATTGTACCTTTAAATCCTCTTCTCACTATCTTGACCCTCTCTGTCTACACTGGTAATCACTAGATTGTTATCTATATCTGTGAGTCTGTTTCTGTTCTATTACATTTGTAGATTCCACATATAAGTGAAAACATACAATATTTGTCTTTCTTTGTCTGACATATTTTTTATATAAGTATGTTTTTTTCTCTATTAGCATCTAAAAGGGTCCACTTATAAATCTGTTCACTATCACATTAATCACATTCTGCAGAAGAAAATCGTGAAACTTGTGTGATCTCTAATGAGTAAAATAAATGCGATTTTTATGAGATAAAATGTTCACAATTAATCAGAACCTTTTTACTGTGTCAAAATTTACTTTCTTTCTATATAAAGAATGTGAAATTTCAAGGCAAGGAGACAAAGGAAGGCCACCTCCTAATCAGCCCCTGCATTTGTGGAGAACAAGGCTCATCCACTCACAACCGAACTTTGTGGAACATTCATAATTCATGGAAGGGGTCATCTGAAAGCATTTCCCAGAATTGTCACAAAATTCTGTCAGCTCCTGCAGTGATGAAAAAGTTCAGTCTTGTGAATATGATTAAGGTGCATTGGAATCTAAGAAAACCATCAATAGCTGCTCCAGCTCGCTTCACGCTCTTGGAATATAGTCTGGAGAAGAAAGTCGGTTCTGACAGTTGATTTCATGGCATTTTACTCAGTATGGGATGTATTTGAGAAGCAGTGTATCAAAATCTTGACCTTTGCTTTATTTTTTTTCTCTATTGTTTATTTAAAAGATTAGAAGCACACCAAAAACCTTTCTTCTAAATGTCTTCCCTTGCATGCAGCACCAAGAATTCTGAACAGATTTGACACACACACTGTAGGAACATAAATCAGCCAAGGGGAGGATCCTTGTAAATTGCTCTCCCCTTTATAATTTCATCTCATTAGGGAAGAAGGGACAGGTGGGTGTACTGGTAGTTATAGATCAGGAATTGTATTTTCTTTTCAGAGCAGTGAGGATGTTTTCGTACCCAACCCCCTTCTGAGAAAACTATACAGGTTTTTATTATGCATAAAAATTTTTCTCTGGTGGCTTTTTGCAGTTTACAGAAAAAAGTGTGAACTAAAATTAGAAACTGCTTAGCTTTGACATATTATTGACTTCTTAGGCTTAGTGTAAAAAGAAATGAAGGGAGCCCACAATGAAATTTCTATTCCTTTGGTGGATTAAGATGAGTATGTAAAGTAGATTTGTGAAATAGACTCATTAATCACTGACACCCAATGTATTTGGTAGATTAAAGATGAAAGAATGTGGTCTAGGAGTTCAAAGGACTAATGAGTGATATTTATGGTCACACTTGCAGAATCCTATTTTTCACTAGGGGCTTCCTTGATGGCTCAGATGGTAAAGAATCCACTTGCAATGTGGGAGATCCAGGTTTGATCCCTGGGTCAGGAAGATCCCCTGGAGAAGGGAATGGCTACCACTCCAGTATTCTTGCCTGGAGAATTCCTTGGACAGAGGACCTGGCAGGCTACAAGGAAAAGACTGAGCAACTGACACTTTCACTTTCTTTGTTCATAATGTCTGCTTTCTAAATACAGATCTCTTGTATTTCAACTGTGAGTTCTCTTGATAAAGCAAAGGGTAAACAATGATTTCAGAATACACAATAATGATACTGATGATGACTGTATGCAGTCATTTTATATCATGGCTTTTCACCTTTATAACAGCCCTGTGGAGGGATCAAGTATTTATTTAAGAATTTATTCAATGCTGTTTTTGAACTCAATTGAAAATTAAAAAAAAATTAAATTGTGGTAAAATATATATAATATAAAAATGACCACTTTAACCATCCTGAGTGTATATTTTAGCAGCTTCAAGCATATTCACAGAGTTACGCAATCNGGGGGGGTCTGGTTTAGTGTGATTGTTTCAAGGAAGAAAAAAACGTGAGGTAAGGTAGTTGCCAGTGGAAATAAATTTTGAGAGAAGAGCAGAGATGCTGAATAGGGAATTAGATGACCTTTATGTTGAAGGGTTTCCAGTACAAAATCTTTTCCTCCCACCTTCCTACTTAATCTTCTGCAAAATATACATTTCTTTATTAATGAATTGTGGCTTTAGCTATGTTTCTTGGAAACCAATAAATGCTAAAATAGCCCTAAGATAGATTCAGAGAAATCATGATGGGTCATGGAAAAATAGCCCCTCTATACTATACATCTGAATAATCCTCACAGCAACAAGAAGCAGTGGGCATCACTGTCTTCATTAACAGATGAATAAAATGGGGTAATGGGAAATAAATCACTTTTCCTAGGTTACTAGATGATTCATTGGATTTTTCACTACCCCAGAGACAACTAGAAGGGAATTCTTTCTTTAGATATAAAGTTAGGACAGATTATTTCCAATATCCTTTTTATCTCTTAAAATTTCATGAAGCAGAAAAGAGAACACGACAGTTATCTCACTTTTCTGAAAGTACAAGAACAGAGAGTTGAAGTAGGATGCAAATAAAGATAATTAGGTGGTTATTTCCTGGGGCTAGGTGCTATCGACAGGGCGTGCTCCATGGCTGTGTGACCAGTGCAATCACATTGACGTGTGCTTATAAAAACCCCCTACTTGGCTTAATGCTCTACAGTTGCCATCTTGAAATTGTTAATGATGTTTAACCTTTAATAATTTTGAATAAAGAGCCCTACATTTTTATTTGCATTGAGCCCTGCAAGCTAGTGGCTGGTGCTGGCTAAGTTGAAGGAGATTTCGGTACCTGGTGCTGGCACACTGTCCAAAGAGTCTGACTGTGTTTCAGAAACCACAGAATCCTGGTCTTGGAAAGGATCTGGAAATTACTCTACTTAGTGGATCTCACTGCTCTCTGTATATCAGGATCACTTGAGGAACTTTGGAAAAAGATGTATAACCCCAGATATTCAAGATTTAATTTGTCTCGGTGGGGCATCATATTTTTAAAAAGTTCTTTAAATGATTCTGAGAAACCTTGACCTAATTCATTGGTGCCTACTGTTGTACATTTAGGGCTTCCCTGGTGGCTCAGACAGTAAAGAATCTGCCTGCAATGCAGGAGATCTGGGTTCGATCCCTGGGTTGGGAAGATCCCCTGGAGGAGGGCATAGCAACCCACCCACTCCAGTATTCTTGCTGGGAGAATTCCGTGGTCAGGGGAGCTGGGCAGGCTATAATTCATGGGGTTGCAAAGAGTCAGACACGATTGAGTGACTAAGCACACATTGTACCTTTAAACCGGATTTGTTACATTTTATTTATTAATTCAACAAATATCTGCCAAGGTTCTACTATGTGTAGAATATTGTAATACATTTTAAAAGAGATAGAAAAAATAAGTAAACCAAGGTTATTGTTCTTAAAGCACTTCCCTGGTGGCTCAGGTGGTAAAGAATCTGCCTGCAATGTAGGAGACCCAGGTTCTATCCCTGGATTGTGAAGGGAATGGCAATCCACTCCAGTATTTTTGCCTGGAGAACTATGGACAGTGGAGCCTGGTGAGCTACAGTCCATGGGGTCGCAAAGAGTTGGACACACACACACACACACACATTGTCCTCAAAAATCGAACAGTATAATGGACTTTCCAGTTGGCTTGACCATCCAATTCATTGTCTTGGTTCTCTGGAGATGCTGCTGGTCTCTTTTCCCTCTCTTTCCATACTGAATCTTCAGCACCAGTATACAGCTTCCTCCTCATGGATGATCTTGAAGGCTTTAAACATCATAACAGCACATGTATGTATATATATTTTTCAATGAAAATGTTTATACTCCCAATGTATTAGTATCCATGCTTTTAGACAGTACTATATTACTGGGAGAATTGGCATATGCATTTAAAAAGGCCCATTGTTGGAAGAAATTTATTTATTTTTTTTTGCAATATGCAGTCCCAATGTTATAGTCATATTTTAGAGCAAAGCCTAAATCTCCCACAAGATATCATCATCACCACCTGGTTTCTTAGTCTGAAAGCAACAAAGCATGAACTCCAAACATACACCATCATACAAATGCAGTGTGGGTGTGGCAGAGCACCTGTTTTTAATCTCAAAAGGAATTCTTTATTGTCAATATATCTGAAGGATGGGGAACAGGAAATTCATTCTTAATGTTTATCTTGCTTTGGGATATCTTTGGCAATAGAACCATGAAATGTTCTTGCTGTGGCCAAAAACCAATGGCAAATCTGTTTTGGAATCCACCTGGATATGTGGATCCAAGATCCAAGTTCACTGAAACTCCACACCCCAGTGTGGCTGGGGGTGGCTACTAAAAAAAAAACAAAAAAACAAAAAAACAACACACACACACAAGAAAAGAAGAAAAGTGGCTACTATTCCATCCTGAGGACCTCCTGCTTTACCCACAAGTCCCATAATGAAAGTTCATAGCTTCTTTCAGTTCAGTCGCTCAGTCATGTATAACGCTTTTCAACACCACAGATTGCAGCATGCCATGTTTCCCTGTCCATCACCAACTCCCTGAGCTTGCTCATTCTCATGTCCATCGAGTCAATGTTGCCATCCAACCATCTCATTCTCTGTCATCCCCTTCTCCTATCTTCAATCTTTCCCAGAATCAGTGTCTTTTTCAATGAGTCAGTTCTTTGTATCAGGTGGCCAAAGTATTGGAGCTTTAGCTTCAGCATCAGCCCTTCCAATGACTATTCAGGACTGATTTCCTTTAGGATTGACTGTTTTGATCTCCTTGAAGTCCAAGGGACTCTCAAGAGTCTTCTCCAACACCACAGTTCAAAAGCATCAATTCTTCAGTGCTCAGTTTTCTTTATGGTTCAACTCTCACATCCATACACAACAACTGGAAAAACCATAGCTTTGACTAGATAGACTTTTGTTGGCAAAGTAATGTATCTGTTTTTTAATATGTTGTCGCCACCAGGGAAGCCTCATAGCTTCTTTATGAAGGACCAATTAGATCTCTAAAGAGTATGAAAGGAATCCTGGGTCCGTCCATAGAAAGGAACCATAGTTTAAGTCAGGTGGTAAAGAATCCACCTGCATTGCAGGAAACCCCAGTTCAATTCCTGGGTTGGGAGAAGGAAATGGCTACCTACTCCAATATTCTTGCCTGGAGAATTCCATGGACAGAGGAGCCTGGCAGGCTACAATCCAAGGAGTCGAAAAGAGTCAGACACAATTGAGTTACTTTCACTTCACTTCACTTTAGTCACTCTCCTCAGTAACTCAGTGCTGTGCTTAGTTGCTCAGTTGAGTCTGATTGTTCAAGATCCCATGGACTGTAGCCCTCCAGGCTCCTCTGTCCATGCGCATTCTCCAGGCAAGAATACTGGAGCGGGTTGCCGCGTCCTCCTCCAGGGGATATTCCGAATGCAGGAATCGAACCCGAGTCTCTCGCATTGCAGGCGGATTCTTTACAATCTGAGCCACCAGGGAAGCCCTTAGTCTAAAGTCTCACTCTGGAAACAACACTGCATTTGACAGTAGAAGGTCCACTTCCCTGCCCTACCTTCCAGCCATGATCCAGGCAAATGATCATGCACCGATGACTCAGTGCTGATTCCAGAAAGGAAGGCAGGGCTGCATTGTCCCTTAAGTGAGAGTTGGGATATTTGGCTTTGTAGGGCGTGCAACAGATATAATTCTGTTATATCTGTTTTCAAGAGAAAGAAGACAACAGTATAAACCAAATAAGTAGATAAATGATAGAATAGGCAAAGAATTCACAGCTAACTATCAGAACCTTGGAGCTCCAGCATTGTAAAGATCTTTTAAGGTAATTTACCAGAAATGCTTAGGGTCAAAATGTTTCCTGGTTGCAGCCTGGCTTTTTCTAACTGCCTAGAATGATGCATCTCTGGGCAGCTCTCAGCACTCATGGGGACTTGAAGCTGAAGCTTCCTTAGCTTCAGGGTGAAGTGGTCCAATCTGATCCTTATCTTTTCTTCTGCCAGAGCTGAAAAGCTGATTTGCTCTGGTATATTTACAAGACAGGGCTCCGTGCTGAAGAAAGCATTATTAGCTTCTGTTAGAGACAACACAGTTTCCTTCCATATAAAAAGACTTGCTCCTCTTAACAGAACTCTCATCTTACCACTGCTTAATTCTTGATCTGATATAATGGTGTTCCTTCCTGCTTCTGGCTTAGATCGAAAAACCTTGTATTCACTCTAAGTGACTTCCATTGCCACACAGATGGAAAACATCAACTCTTGGCTCCAAACTTTCTCCCTAAAAGGATGTTTCAGTTTTTCCTGTCACATGTGTGACCCTGCCTGAAGGACAAGCGTCTGTGAGAAGAGACTGTGACCAGAGAGATACTCTGTATGGTTGGTGCACCCTAAGGACATGCTGGTAAGAAGCACCAGCAAGCATGTTCCATAGTTGCCATTCAAGTGCTCAGCATCAAGAATCTTGGTGCTGGATTCCAGGATTCAAGAACAGCCCCAAACTGCTATATATTCAGTGTTGTGCATGCATGAGTGTGTAATCAGTCAGTCATTCTGACACTTTGCGACCTCATGACTGTAGTCTGCCAGGCTCCTCTGTCCATGGGATTCTCCAGGGAAGAATACTGGAGTGGGTAGCCACTTCCTACTCCAGGAGATCTTTCCGACCCAGGGATCGAAGCTGCATCTCAGTCTCCTGCATTGGCAGGCAGCTTCTTTATCACTGAGCCTCCTGGGAAGCGTATTGCATGTGGAAGGCATTTGTCCTGGCCAAGTGAAGCCTGGATACACCTAATGGTTGGAAAGACACTCATGAAAAATTTTTAAAATTAGAATCACTGCTGCATCATGATAAACCTGGAGTTGGTCCTCTTTAAATGAGGCAAAAGCATAGCATCCAGGGTTCATTCCATGACAAACTTCTCTGGAGCATGCGTGATGGTGAGAAAGCTTGTTTAGGTTAAAAAGAACATCAAATGGCTAGAATAATTCCATATTTCTCTCTCTCATTGGAGGTTCTGTTTTGTCTTCTTAGCTGTTGAGTCCCAGAGCAGGTGCTTCTGGCCCCCAGCAGTATCTGCAAACAAATCCTGTCTCTGTCCCAAACTTTGACCTCCACCTGCTTTCCCACCATGAGTGTCAAATAACTGGGACAGTTCCTTACCTTTCGTAGAAAAGCAAGTTGCTTAATATATGTAGACCAATTGACCAATATAATATCTTGGTCAATTTTGGGAAAACATTGAAAAATATTTAAGGTGCATCAAGAAAGCTTGCTTTAAAGAGAAGCATGCAGAAATAAAAATGAAAAACAATTGAGTTTGGGCTCCTGATAAAATAATCATTGCTGTGGACAAGGCTATGAGAAGTAGAGGAAGGCATGGTTGAATTTTAAGTTTGTGCTCAGAATGTGCCATGGAGAGTCCTGCCTATTGTCACACAGCTGTCTCCGGTGTAAGCTACTATTATTCCAGTTCTACACATTATACTGGGTTGAATATACTTTGCACCCCCAAATTTATATTTGCTGGTGTCTCAGAATGTGACTATTTGGTAATGAATCTTTGTGGACAAAATCAAGTGAAAATGAGATCACACTGAATTAGGTTGGATCCCAACCCAGTGACTGGTGTCCTTCTAAGAAGAGGGATATTTGGACAGAGAGGACACTATGTGAAAACAGAGACACAGGGGAAGTCCACGTGAAGATGGAGGCAGAGGTTAGAACACGCATTTCCAAGCCGGGGAGCAATAAGCATGCTGGCAGCATCAGAAGCTAGAAGAGTCAAATAAGAGCCTGGTGGCTCAGATGGTAAAAAATCTGCCTGAGTGCAGGAGATCTGGGTTAGACCCCCGGATCAGAAAGACCCTCTGGAGAAGGAAATGGCAACTCACTCCAATATTCTTGACTGGAGAATTCCGTGGACAGAGGGGCCTGGTGATCTACAGTGCATGGAATCGCAGAGAGTCAGACACGACTATGTGACTAAACTTTTCACTTCTTTTAGAGGCTTCAGAGAGAAGATGGCCCTGGGGGATATCTTGATTTTGAGATATCTGTCCTCCAGAACTGGGAGAGAATACTTTTCTGTTGCTATGGGGCAGCTGGTTTGGGGTCATTTATTTTGGCAGTCCCAGGAAAGTAATTCATAGATGAAAGACTCCTGGTTCCTAAAGTCCTGCTAGAGTTCCTTGCGCAGTTTTGCCTGGGTAAGGAATGCTGCACATTGAACCACACAGGGTCAGTCCTGGGAAGTGACTGGCTTCATAATTGACATGCTTGGTTTTGTGTACTTGAACAGATCTGCTAAATTCCAGAGAGAGATATAAAGTGTGAGGACCATCATAAATTGCAGCCACACAATTCATATACCTATTTATTTTTCTTCTCATTGTATCCTAGAAAAGATTCAGAGTGTCTTTCAAAGAGGCTAACAATAGAGCAAGATAAAGTCAATTAAAAAATAAGAAAGATGACATGAAGGGAAGAAAAACAGTGATAGGAAATAGCAGCTATAAACCTACATGACATACTGGCCTTCCTCTCCTTCCTCATCCCTGTCAGGCTGATAAGGTGGACCCTCTTGGTAGGAGCGAGAAACTTCAAAGTGAGATAATGCCAACTATGATTTTTTTTTTCCTTTAATTCGCCTAAATTCAATGAAAATTTCAGGCTGTTGCTTCAAATAAAAATGAGCTCTAATTATCTTGCTGCTTTTCATATCATTTTCAATAAGTCAGCATTGCTGTTCCAGTTGATCCACCAGAAAGCGGTGAAAGAAACCTCACATTTTCTGGGGCCTCTGCATCCTTTTAAACACGCACTTCTGAAATGTTTAAAAACAAGTTTGCCTTTGGAACATTTGTGTGGAGAAAAAAAGGAGAGAGTCTGGAATGGTTTAACATGCTGTTGTTTGTGGTTTATCAAATCAGGCACGCACACTTCTATTAGAGCAGAGACAAACCAGCCTGGCAGTTATCGTTTCATCTGATACTGAGCCTTTGCTGGGTTTTTTTGGTCTCTTCAGCCGCGTATGAAAAATTTATCCTGCTCTGTCTAAGGGAGCAACCGTATAAATAAACAAGGACATACCTTTGTAGGAGGCTTAACTCTAGAATAATTCTATATTGTTCTCTGTGGGGCTTCCCCTGCTGAACAGGCCCCAAACCATCATCTGGGGACCCAGGCTACATAGACTGCCTTGGGTTAAGTTGTGCTGAACAGATAGGAACCTCTAATCATGTTTTAAATACCAAATATACAAATGTGCTTTTTTTTTTTTTAAAGGGCATCCTATTCACATGACTCTGGATGTAAATGAACTTTATTTGGAGAATATTTTACAAAGGAAGGTCAAGGAAAATGGTCTACTCCTAGCTCAGTGCTTGTTGATTGTATAGTCACACTTTGACAGCGAAGAACAACAATACAGTAGATGCATTACTGATTTATTCATTTTTCAAAGGGAGTGTTTTAGATTTAAAAACAGCTCCCCTGCAACAAGGCAAAGTACCCCTTAAGGTAATTTAGTCTGTTGATTGCTGGTGTTAAGTCAGCCCAGTCAGACGATCTGGGCTTTTCACAGAGTGATTACTCTTAATGAAAAATTAACTGTAGTCTTCTAGTAAAGACAGCACACAAAAGCAGACACACCGGGTGGTATGACCTGACCCCAGATGTAGTGCTTGGGTGAGACAGTTCCTGTAGATGGCAGTGTAGCACTTCAGCAGTGGATCTTGCTGGGTGTTCCTGGGATGTGGATGAGATGCAAAGGATAAAAGCTGCTGCGAGAGCAGGCTTTGCCCTCCAGCCAGCAATTTAACTAAGTTGCTGGTTCGCTATTCGATTTCATAGTTGCCCTCTAAATGAATCTTTTCTGAACTCAGCAAAAGTACAAATTGTTCCTTCATACACCCCAAATTGTCCTTTTGGTGAAGTGGGTTTTTATTTTTTATGCCTTTTATTTTTTGAATTTCAGTTATTTTGAAAGGGCGATAGGACTTAAATATTCCTTTTCTTGAATTGTAAATGCAATTAGCTTAGCTGCGGAGCACTCTGAGAATGAAACTCTTCTCCATTGAGATGATCATAAACTGCATTTCATACAATGCACCAGAGCACAATCCAAAATGAAGATCTTTCTATACTAACCCTATGGCCAGGTTTCCAGGATGATTTTCCTTTTGTTCTGATTGTTTTCCTTCCTTCACTTTTTCTAAAGCCTTTAAAAAAAATTGTTCTACCTTCTGCTCAGAGAACATGGATGACTGGGAATTGAAAAACAATCTAGAAATCACAGACTTAGGTACTTTATAATAAAATGAAAGTATGATGTCAATTATTTTCTTAATTGTTTTGACCTTTGAAGCCAGATCATGGTCATATTCTACTGTGGAGTAAGTGAGTGATGGCAGCTGTGAAAGAATTTGCGGGGTTGTGCTAGTCATTCCAGGTTAAGTTTTCCTCTCCCACTTCCCCAAACATTCCTCATTGCTTCAGCAAGCAGCTGTGCACCAGCAGCGTTAACAGATTCATGATGTATTTGCTCCTCTAATGGAGCTATGTTCCCATGAACTGGAATATCTGTTGTAACTGATAAGAGCTTTCATCCTCTAACTTTTGCCATTTAGCCACAAAATGTATGTATGTTAAGAAGTGGCAAGTTTAGATATGAATGATGCATCGGAATCAGTTGTTGATATAATTGGCACGGAAATTTTATAGGCAGGGTCTGATATGTAATAGGCAATCAATGCCTTCTGTTGAATAAATGAATTCTTAAATGGAAGTAAAAATAATGAATATACTAAGGGATGAAGAGACATTGACTAGCTACCCAAAAGCCCAGAAAAACATCAGAAAGGCTTAAGAGCAATGGGAATTCAGGGGTGAGGAGGCCAAAGAAGGGGGTAAAGGAGGTAACCAATGGTGCTGGGCTTACGCCCTTAGATATAGGAAGAGGGCTACAGGGGACATCAAAGAATCTGGAAGGATGAAGGAAAGGCATGTCAAGAAGCATCAGAGGAGATTAACAGAAAACTGATGATGCAACATTGAGTGGTCAAGGAAAGACTAAGGAATCTGGAAATTTGGAAACACCATCAATGGGAGGCAATTGCACAGGTGACAAACTGGGCCTAGAGAAGAAAAAGGCCGAAGGATGTTGGGAAACAGTGAGTAACTCATCAGTTAGGGGCNGAGGTTAGAACACGCATTTCCAAGCCGGGGAGCAATAAGCATGCTGGCAGCATCAGAAGCTAGAAGAGTCAAATAAGAGCCTGGTGGCTCAGATGGTAAAAAATCTGCCTGAGTGCAGGAGATCTGGGTTAGACCCCCGGATCAGAAAGACCCTCTGGAGAAGGAAATGGCAACTCACTCCAATATTCTTGACTGGAGAATTCCGTGGACAGAGGGGCCTGGTGATCTACAGTGCATGGAATCGCAGAGAGTCAGACACGACTATGTGACTAAACTTTTCACTTCTTTTAGAGGCTTCAGAGAGAAGATGGCCCTGGGGGATATCTTGATTTTGAGATATCTGTCCTCCAGAACTGGGAGAGAATACTTTTCTGTTGCTATGGGGCAGCTGGTTTGGGGTCATTTATTTTGGCAGTCCCAGGAAAGTAATTCATAGATGAAAGACTCCTGGTTCCTAAAGTCCTGCTAGAGTTCCTTGCGCAGTTTTGCCTGGGTAAGGAATGCTGCACATTGAACCACACAGGGTCAGTCCTGGGAAGTGACTGGCTTCATAATTGACATGCTTGGTTTTGTGTACTTGAACAGATCTGCTAAATTCCAGAGAGAGATGTAAAGTGTGAGGACCATCATAAATTGCAGCCACACAATTCATATACCTATTTATTTTTCTTCTCATTGCATCCTAGAAAAGATTCAGAGTGTCTTTCAAAGAGGCTAACAATAGAGCAAGATAAAGTCAATTAAAAAATAAGAAAGATGACATGAAGGGAAGAAAAACAGTGATAGGAAATAGCAGCTATAAACCTACATGACATACTGGCCTTCCTCTCCTTCCTCATCCCTGTCAGGCTGATAAGGTGGACCCTCTTGGTAGGAGCGAGAAACTTCAAAGTGAGATAATGCCAACTATGATTTTTTTTTTCCTTTAATTCGCCTAAATTCAATGAAAATTTCAGGCTGTTGCTTCAAATAAAAATGAGCTCTAATTATCTTGCTGCTTTTCATATCATTTTCAATAAGTCAGCATTGCTGTTCCAGTTGATCCACCAGAAAGCGGTGAAAGAAACCTCACATTTTCTGGGGCCTCTGCATCCTTTTAAACACGCACTTCTGAAATGTTTAAAAACAAGTTTGCCTTTGGAACATTTGTGTGGAGAAAAAAAGGAGAGAGTCTGGAATGGTTTAACATGCTGTTGTTTGTGGTTTATCAAATCAGGCACGCACACTTCTATTAGAGCAGAGACAAACCAGCCTGGCAGTTATCGTTTCATCTGATACTGAGCCTTTGCTGGGTTTTTTTGGTCTCTTCAGCCGCGTATGAAAAATTTATCCTGCTCTGTCTAAGGGAGCAACCGTATAAATAAACAAGGACATACCTTTGTAGGAGGCTTAACTCTAGAATAATTCTATATTGTTCTCTGTGGGGCTTCCCCTGCTGAACAGGCCCCAAACCATCATCTGGGGACCCAGGCTACATAGACTGCCTTGGGTTAAGTTGTGCTGAACAGATAGGAACCTCTAATCATGTTTTAAATACCAAATATACAAATGTGCTTTTTTTTTTTAAAGGGCATCCTATTCACAAGACT
Organism: Neotragus pygmaeus; assembly: GCA_006410875.1. NCBI lineage: Eukaryota > Metazoa > Chordata > Mammalia > Artiodactyla > Bovidae > Neotragus > Neotragus pygmaeus. Next base: position 430,996 of record SJYV01052099.1, on the reverse strand, counting down.
CTGGATGTAAATGAACTTTATTTGGAGAATATTTTACAAAGGAAGGTCAAGGAAAATGGTCTACTCCTAGCTCAGTGCTTGTTGATTGTATAGTCACACTTTGACAGCGAAGAACAACAATACAGTAGATGCATTACTGATTTATTCATTTTTCAAAGGGAGTGTTTTAGATTTAAAAACAGCTCCCCTGCAACAAGGCAAAGTACCCCTTAAGGTAATTTAGTCTGTTGATTGCTGGTGTTAAGTCAATGACGATCTGGGCTTTTCACAGAGTGATTACTCTTAATGAAAAATTAACTGTAGTCTTCTAGTAAAGACAGCACACAAAAGCAGACACACCGGGTGGTATGACCTGACCCCAGATGTAGTGCTTGGGTGAGACAGTTCCTGTAGATGGCAGTGTAGCACTTCAGCAGTGGATCTTGCTGGGTGTTCCTGGGATGTGGATGAGATGCAAAGGATAAAAGCTGCTGCGAGAGCAGGCTTTGCCCTCCAGCCAGCAATTTAACTAAGTTGCTGGTTCGCTATTCGATTTCATAGTTGCCCTCTAAATGAATCTTTTCTGAACTCAGCAAAAGTACAAATTGTTCCTTCATACACCCCAAATTGTCCTTTTGGTGAAGTGGGTTTTTATTTTTTATGCCTTTTATTTTTTGAATTTCAGTTATTTTGAAAGGGCGATAGGACTTAAATATTCCTTTTCTTGAATTGTAAATGCAATTAGCTTAGCTGCGGAGCACTCTGAGAATGAAACTCTTCTCCATTGAGATGATCATAAACTGCATTTCATACAATGCACCAGAGCACAATCCAAAATGAAGATCTTTCTATACTAACCCTATGGCCAGGTTTCCAGGATGATTTTCCTTTTGTTCTGATTGTTTTCCTTCCTTCACTTTTTCTAAAGCCTTTAAAAAAAATTGTCCTCCCTTCTGCTCAGAGAACATGGATGACTGGGAATTGAAAAACAATCTAGAAATCACAGACTTAGGTACTTTATAATAAAATGAAAGTATGATGTCAATTATTTTCTTAATTGTTTTGACCTTTGAAGCCAGATCATGGTCATATTCTACTGTGGAGTAAGTGAGTGATGGCAGCTGTGAAAGAATTTGCGGGGTTGTGCTAGTCATTCCAGGTTAAGTTTTCCTCTCCCACTTCCCCAAACATTCCTCATTGCTTCAGCAAGCAGCTGTGCACCAGCAGCGTTAACAGATTCATGATGTATTTGCTCCTCTAATGGAGCTATGTTCCCATGAACTGGAATATCTGTTGTAACTGATAAGAGCTTTCATCCTCTAACTTTTGCCATTTAGCCACAAAATGTATGTATGTTAAGAAGTGGCAAGTTTAGATATGAATGATGCATCGGAATCAGTTGTTGATATAATTGGCACGGAAATTTTATAGGCAGGGTCTGATATGTAACAGGCAATCAATGCCTTCTGTTGAATAAATGAATTCTTAAATGGAAGTAAAAATAATGAATATACTAAGGGATGAAGAGACATTGACTAGCTACCCAAAAGCCCAGAAAAACATCAGAAAGGCTTAAGAGCAATGGGAATTCAGGGGTGAGGAGGCCAAAGAAGGGGGTAAAGGAGGTAACCAATGGTGCTGGGCTTACGCCCTTAGATATAGGAAGAGGGCTACAGGGGACATCAAAGAATCTGGAAGGATGAAGGAAAGGCATGTCAAGAAGCATCAGAGGAGATTAACAGAAAACTGATGATGCAACATTGAGTGGTCAAGGAAAGACTAAGGAATCTGGAAATTTGGAAACACCATCAATGGGAGGCAATTGCACAGGTGACAAACTGGGCCTAGAGAAGAAAAAGGCCGAAGGATGTTGGGAAACATGAGTAACTCATCAGTTAGGGGCAAAAGCAGTGTTAGTATCACAACCAAGTGTTAGCAGGCCTTCCATGGCAAAGTCGATGCTTTCTTTCAAGACTTGACATGAGGGGATGTTTGTGTGGAATGAGTCCATGAGGGACCTTTCTTTTTTCCAAGATAAAGAAAAAAGAAAAACAAACAAACAATCCTCCAGTTTTCTGATCTGCTAAAGTAAGAAATTACTATGAAGAGGTGACAAAAATACACAGAAGAACTATAGAAAAAAGATCTTCATGACCCAGATAACCACAATGGTGTGATCACTCACCTAGAGCCAGACATCCTGGAATGTGAAGTCAAGTGGGCCTTAGAAAGCATCACTATGAACAAAACTAGTGGAGGTGATGGAATTGCAGTTGAGCTGTTTCAAATCCCAAAAGATGATGCTGTGAAAGTGCTGCACTCAATATGCCAGCAAATTTGGAAAACTCAGCAGTGTCCACAGGACTGGAAAAGGTCAGTTTTCATTCCAATCCCAAAGAAAGGCAATGCCAAAGAATGCTGAAACTACCACACAATTGCACTCGTCTCATACGGTAGCAAAGTAATGCTCAAAATCCTCCAAGCAAGTCTTCAACAGTACATGAACTGTGAACTTCCTGATGTTCAAGCTGGTTTCAGAAAAGGCAGAGGAACCAGAGATCAAACTGCCGACATTTGTTCGATCATTGAAAAAGCAAGAGAGTTCCAGAAAAACATCTACTTCTACTTTATTGACTACGCCAAAACCTTTGACTGTGTGGATCACAACAAATTGTGCAAAATTCTTAAAGAAATGGGAATACCAGACCACCTGACCTGCCTCCTGAGAAATCTGTGTGCAGATCAGGAAGCAACAGTTAGAACTGGGCATGGAACAACAGATTGGTTCCAAATCAGGAAAGGACTACATCAAGGCTGTATATTGTCACCCCGCTTATTTAACTTATACGCAGAGTACATCATGAGAAATGCTGGACTGGATGAAGCGCAAGCTGGAATCAAGATTGCTAGGGGAAATGTCAATAACCTCAGACATGCAGATGACACCACCCTTATGGCAGAAAGTCAAAGAACTAAAGAGCCTCTTGATGAAAGTGAAAGAGGAGAGTGAAAAAGTTGCCTTAAAGCTCAACATTCAGGAAACTAAGATCATGGCATCCTGTTCCATCACTTCCTGGCAAATAGATGGGAAACAATGGAAACAGTGTCAAACTTTATTTTCTTGGGCTGCAAAAATCACTGCATATGGTGACTGCAGCCATGAAATTAAAAGATTTTTGCTCCTTGAAAGAAAAGCTATGACCAAGCTAGACATATTAAAAAGCTGTTTTTTAAATAAGTAATATGTCTGATACAGAAAAGTAATCAAATATACTTTGTAGACAAAGTCCCATATACTCAGAATTATGGTTTTTCCAGTGGTCATGTATGGATGTGAGAGTTGGACCATAAAGAAAGCTGAGCACCAAGGAATTGATGCTTTTGAACTGTGGTGTTGAAGAAGACTCTTGAGAGTCCCTTGGACTGCAAGGAGATCCAACCAATCAATCCTAAAGGAAATCAGTCCTGAATATTCAGTGAAGGACTGATGCTGAAGCTGAAACTTCAATACTTTGGCCGCCTGATGCAAAATACTGACTCATTAGGAAAGATCCTGATTCTGGGAAAGATTGAAGACAGGAGAAGGGGATGACAGAGGATGAGTTGGTTGGATGACATCACTGAATCAATGGACATGAGTTTGAGCAAGGTTTGGGGGTTGGTGATGGGCAGGGAAGCCTGGTGTGCTGCAGTACATGGGGTTGCAAAGTGTCAGACATGACTGAGTGACTGAACTGAACTGTATTGATTATGCAGGGTTCTATGCATAATCAATTTATGCAGGGTTCTATGCAGGCTATGCAATGGAGACATGAAGACAAACCAGATTATCCCTTCTAGGAGTTTAGAGTCTAATTGGGAGGAAGTGGATTATTAGAAAATAAACAAATAAATGCTTTCATTCATTCATATGTGGACTAGAGTCGACTTTGATGGGCTGCTTCATAATAACTTTCATGTTGGGAGGCCATTCTCCATGGACCACCCTGCATATCTCATTAGCAGAGGTACTGACAGTCTTTTTGTTCTGGATTATCTTTTCAGAGATGTTTGTATAGAAAATATCCTGGAAACATTAGAATTATGTTTGTGTGGAACAGAGAGCATATTTATTTACTTGTCTGTACAATTCAGTCACTTAGTCGTGTCCAACACTTTGCAACTCCATGGACTGCAGCACACCAGGCTTCCCTGTCCATCACCGGCTTGCTCAAACTCATGTCCATCAAGTCGGTGATGCCATTCAATCATCTCATTCTCTGTCATCTGCTTCTCCTCCTGCCTTCAATCTTTCCTAGTATCAGGGTCTTTCCAATGAGTCAGTTATTTGCATCAGGTGGCCAAATCAACTTCAGCATCAGTCCTTCTAATGAATATTCAGGACTGATTTCCTTTAGGATGGACTGGTTTGATCTCCTTACAGTCCAAAGAACTCTCAAGAGTCTTGTCCAACACCACAGTTCAAAAGCATCAATGCTTCACCTCTCAGCTTTCTTTATATTTCAACTCTCACATCCATACATGAATGTTGTATATACTTTTCTGTAAAGTAAAGATAATTTGCTCTTCTGGGGCAAAGGTTGAGGTAGGTTTGCTCATAGTACTTTATAGAAGACTCGGGATCCCTAAGTCTGGTAGTCCTCAGCTCTGATATAAACCCACTGCATGCTCAGCATCCACTATGGCTGTTTCACATTGTTTCAATATTTATTTATTTACTTGGCTATGCCAGGAATCAGGTGCAGCACACAGGATCTTCAGTCTTCATGGCAGCATGTGAGATCTTTAAGTAGCAGCATGCAAACTCTTAACTGCAGCATGTGAAATCTAGTTCCCTGACCAGAGATGGACCCTGGGTCACCTGCATTGGGAGCTCGGAGTCTTAACCTCTGGACCACCAGGGAAGTCTCCCACATTGTCTCTAGGTGAGGTGGGCTTGGGAAAAAGAGGGCACTGCATGAACACAAAGCTCATGCTGCTTGTCATGGTATAAGTTCTTTGTCTCTGACCCAGGAGTCTGATGTCTTCTGCTGGCATGTACCAAAATGTGACTGGGTAACTTTTTATGATGCAAACAGGGGGAGAAAATTCTCAGACTTTTCACAGTTCTGGAGAGTTCAACCCCTGACTTTGTAATACATTTGAATACTGTAATTTTTGAAGAAAAGAACCTGTTAGGGGGACCATATCTTCCAATCTTTCCTTTATATTTCATTTTTGGTCTTGAGTGACTGTATCTTCATCTTTGTTGATATAAAATGAAAGTCTTGGCTGCTGAACTTATCCAAATGGCCTCTGTGCCCTTTTCCTGAAGAGCTGGGCTGTAAAACAAACATTTGGAGAGGAAAATTGAATCTCATTATAATGAAATAACTGCAGTGTTCTCATTTGCTAATGCTCCCATTCATTTGTAATTCAGCCCATAGTACCATGAGAGATATTCTACTTGGAGGTGTATGAGGACAAATTAAATAAGTAAAATATGTGTTTGTTAAAATAAACAAGCAAACAAAACAACAAAATGTTACTTTCATACTTTACTATTAATACATAATTCAGGAAAGTAAAATTGACTTCTTAAAAGCAAAGAATACAGTCTAGTGCCAGATTCTAGAATCAGGGGTCAATGACCTCTAAGCTTTAATTCTTAATTTACAATTCCCAAGGAATAGTTGTCCTTGTATGCATGTGTGTGTGCTTTCCTGTTTTTTGTTTGTTTTCTTTTAATCATTATTAAATGATGTGTGTAGCTTCAGATACCTTGGTGTAGAACATAAGGGAAGATATAGAGAATATTTCATTTTAATGAAAACTGCAGAGTTTCTAGGTATTTAGGTAAAAATTGGATCTCAAACTATTGCTTAGAAAAGGTAGTCTGACCAGGAGAGGCAGATAAGGGCAGTCATGCCATTTATTTGATGTAGCAATCAAAGCAAAATGATGCATGAGGCTTAGTAAACCATGTGACTCTATATGAGAAAGGAGAGAAGATAAGGAAGTAAGGGTGAGAGCAGAGGGCACCAGCATTAATTGCTAATTGTTGTATATTCCATAGCAAGAAATAGAGATGGCCAGTATAAAGAAAGCTGAGTGCTGAAGAATTGATGCTTTTGAACTGTGGTGTTGGAGAAGACTCTTGAGAGTCCCTTGGACTGCAAGGAGGGCCAACCAGTCCATTCTGAAGGAGATCAGTCCTGGGTGTTCATTGGAAGGACTGATGTTGAAGCTGAAACTCCAATACTTTGCCCACCTGATGCCAAGAGCTGACTCACTGGAAAAGACCCTCGTGCTGGGAAAGCTTGAGGGTAGGAGGAGAAGGGGACAACAGAGGATGAGATATTGGATGGCATCATTGACTTCATGGACATGGGTTTGGGTGCACTCTGGGAGTTGGTGATGGACAGAGAAGCCTGGCGTGCTGCGATTCATGGGGTCACAAAGAGTCGGACATGACTGAGTGACTGAACTGAACTGAGGAGTCAAATCTCTATATCTTCAGCACTGCTGATATTGCAGTTTTTCAGAAGATCTATCATCATTTGAGCTGGGGATTTCCCCTCAATTCTTCTGTAGTTCCCATCATGGAGCTCTTGTTTCTAAACACAGTGGACTGGAATAGAGAAAATGAGAGCCTCCATGGTCCCATTTGTGCGTCTGTTCCAAGACCCTTCGCCAAGAGTAGGCCATTGGGCATTCTTGGCTCCTTTCCTCAGGCACATCTTTTCTTGACTGGAGTGTTATCATCTTTTGGGTGGCCAAACGATGGATCAAAGGGAAAGAATGTTCTCATTTCAGCAGAGTAGACTTAAGTCACCCATTCTGTTTCCTTTACTCCATTCCCATTTATTAAGGGAATCCTAGGTAGATCAGATGGTAAAAAATCTGCCTGCAGTGTGGTGTCTTGATCCCAGAGTTAGAAAGATCTCTCAGAGTAGGAAATGGCAACCTGCTCCATTATTCTTGCCTGGAAAATTCCACAGATGAGCCTGGCAGGCTATATGGTCCATGGAATTGCAAAGAGTCAGACACAACTGAGCACAGAAACACACACCTTTGAGAAACTATTGCTCCAATCAATCATCACTTTTTTTCCCATTTTTATTTTTATTTTTTTAAAATTTTTACTTTATTCTACTTTACAATACTGTATTGGCTTTGCCATACATTGACATGAATCCACCACAGGTGTATATATATCCATTTAGGCCAAGGAAGTGTGCAATTTATATTCCCCAAAGCTTCATAAATACATTTTGCTTATTTTCTCCAGAAACCTCCCAAAAGCATCAAGATATCATTTAATTAAATTTATCCTGGGACAAGATGTCACATTTCTTATATAACCTCTCAAAGTCCCCAGTTCCCGATGCTCTACTCCTAAGTTCATCTTTTATTCTCATGAAGAAATGAAAGTCTTTCTTCCCACCAAATGAGTCTCTTCTTCCTGTTACCCTAAATAAGTTAGTTACTCAAGGTATATAAGAAACAGTTTCCTCTTTCATTTTTCTTTTTTCTTCTTAATGTCAGCCAAAGGGACTTCTTCCTGCAGCCTGTTAGAATCTAACTCATCTTTGGAAGCTTCTGCTCAGGGCCTCTGTGGGAGCTTTCTTAGTTCCTTCTAAAACTCCAAAACAGATTAATTTTCCTCTTTAATATGCTCCACTTCTCCACAGTTCCACAGGGTTAACAGGATACATAGGAATGAATCAATGCAAGGCTNTGACCAAAGGATTGGAGTTTCAGCTTCAGCATCAGTCCTTCCAATGAATATTCAGGACTGATTTCCTTTAGAATTGACTGGTTGGATCTCCTTGCAGTCCAATGGACTCTCAGGAGTCTTCTCCAACATCACAGCTCAAAAGCATCAATTCTTTGGTGCTCAGCTTTCTTTACTGTCCAACTCTTACATCCATACATGACTACTGGAAAAACCATAGCTTTGACTCTATGGACCTGACTTTTTGTGACTCCATATAATGCAGCCTGCCAGGCTCCTCTGTCCATTCGGATTCTCCAGGCAAGAATATTGGAGTGGGTTGCCAGGCCTTCCTCCAAGGAATCTTTTCAACCCAGGGATCAAATCTAGGTCTCCCACATTATAGGTGGATTCTTTACCATGTGAGTCACCAGGGAAGCCCTTGTTTCTTTTAGCTGGGTGTTTAATAATCAGTGCTGTGATATTTATAGAGCCCCTATAGTTCCCCTGTGGAGAAGGCAATTGCACCCACTCCAGTACTCCTGCCTGGAAACTCCCACGGACGGAGGAGCCTGGTAGGCTGTTGTCCATGGGGTTGCGGACACAACTGAGCGACTTCACTTCACTTTTCACTTTCATGCATTGGAGAAGGAAATGGCAACCCACTCCAGTGTTCTTGCCTGGAGAATCCCAGGGACGGGAGAGCCTAGTGGGCTGCTGTCTATGGGGTCACACAGAGTCGAACACGACTGACGTGACTTAGCAGCAGCAGCATAGTTCCCCTGAGCTCCCAGAATTGAATGGGGCTCCCTGAAGTTACCAGATGCATATATTTGTATTTTCACTTTACAAAAGAGTCAAGTAGCCTAGAGCATGAATGCTACTGACTGTTGAATTGATGCAATCATTACAGAACAAGAAAGAGACTGTCCACAAGGGGAAAAAAGTGTGTTGTCATTGAGGAGAGTCAGATTTAATAGTTCATGACTTATGTTTTATTCATGAAATATACATAGATTTTATAAATAATCATTTACATATGTATGAATAAAGAAAAATATATAATATAGCCTTTTTAAAGTTTCCCAGGAGGATATGCCAAATTACATTATCTTCCTCCCTCCAAGAGGGAGCCACTCTCCTGATTTTTTGTTTTCTCTTGTAATGGTNAAGAAAGAGACTGTCCACAAGGGGAAAAAAGTATGTTGTCATTGAGGAGAGTCAGATTTAATAGTTCATGACTTATGTTTTATTCATGAAATATACATAGATTTTATAAATAATCATTTACATATGTATGAATAAAGAAAAATATATAATATAGCCTTTTTAAAGTTTCCCAGGAGGATATGCCAAATTACATTATCTTCCTCCCTCCAAGAGGGAGCCACTCTCCTGATTTTTTGTTTTCTCTTGTAATGGTGTACTAATGGTAAAGAATCCTCCCTCCAATGCAGGAGGCTCAAGGGATTCAGTTTCTGTCCTTGGGTTGAGGAGATCCTCTGGAGTGGGAAGTGACAACCCACTCCAATATTCTTGCTTGGAAAACTCCATAGACAGAGGAGCCCGACGGACTACAGTCCATGGGGTCACAAAGAGTCAGATATGACTGAGCATTACATATCATTATAACTTCAGAAATACGTATTTTTGAAACATTTAAATTGAAGGATAATTTCTTCTTTGATTTTCTCTTACTAATATATGTTTCTGAAAGCATATATTTTATCATTGGCCAAAATTACTGTCCTCAATCCTGATGTGGGGGGATGTTTCTGGAACATAAATTATGCCATAGAATTGTCCACGTTTGAAGCCAGTGTTCCTGGCTTTTGTGCTCTGGTATTTGTGATTCGGTGCTCAGGGAAATTTTTCAGGAATCTCCCAGACAGACTGTTCTTGTCAGCTCGGGGAGACTTCTGCATACAAGGCACTCAGAGCTGCTTTTAATAGGTGTACTTACCCGTATTCTTGCCTGGAAAATCACATGGATGGAGGAGCCTGGCTGGCTACAGTCCATGGGGTTGCAAAGAGTCGGACGTGACTGAGTGACTTCACTTTCACTTTTTCATTTTCGCCAGTAAAGAGGATCCTACTAGATATCATCATCAGGGTCAACCATGTGAGTTCTCCTCCTCTAGTCTGCTCATTGACAGTTTTTTAATGTTAATAAACTTTCTAAAAGAGATGCAAATTGTATGCACTATTTTTTATGAAAGATGATAGAATTGATTTGCTACTATTTTGATTGTTTTCTCTATCTATGTTCATGAATGAAATTTGCTTACTACTTTAATTTCACAAATTGCCTTTTCTCATTGTGGTGTCAAGATTATTCTAGAATGCAAATAAAAATTAGGGACTTAACCATATTTTTATTTTCTGGAATATTTTATATTAGATTGGGGACACCTGATCTTAGACTTCCCTGGTGGCTCAGACGGTAAAGCATTTGTCTACAATGAGTGAGACCCAGGTTTGATCCCTGGGTTGGGAAGATCCTCTCGAGAAGGAAATGGCAATCCACTCCAGTACTATTGCCTGGAAAGTCCCATGGACAGAGGAGCCTGGTAGGCTACAGTCCATGGGGTCGCAAAGAGTTGGACACGACTGAGCAACTTCACACCTGTTCTTAGAAAACCTGGTAGAAGTCATTCTCAAAAGTATCTCTGCCTATAATGGGAGGAGGGGATGTTGGAAAAGAGTAAGACTTAATTCTTGACTCAATTATTTAATGATATAGAAATATTCAGTTTTTAAATTTTTCTTGAGTTAGTTTTAATAAAGCTACACTTTTCCAGGTATTTATCTTTTTAAAGAAATTTTGAAATTTTAAGATATTTTCATGTTATCTTAATATCTTTAAAATTATTCCTGCATATGCATTTATCTCTTATCTTAAAGTATTTTTCTTACTCTGTTATTTTCTTTTTATCAAATTTGAATTTTTTCAATGTCATAACTTTTAATGAATAGTTTGAATTTTCATATTTCTTTCTAGAGTGTTTCCTTTATATTACTTAATTTCTGCTCCTACTTTATGCTCTTTAAAATTCCTTCTGGTTTATTTGACTTTACTACCTGATGTTTGTGCTTCTTTGGTAGCTCAGTTGGTAAAAAATCTGTCTGCAATGCTGGAGACCTGGGTTCGATGCCCGGATTGGGAAGATCTACTGGAGAAGGGTACAGCTACCCACTCCAGTATTCTAGCCTGGAGAATTCCATGGACTGTATAGTCCATGGGGTTGCAAAGAGTCAAATGTTTACTCTACAATTTACATCAGTAAATTGATGTTTACTAATGTTTACTAAACATTTTAAGTTTGATACCTAATAATTTAAATTCTGAATTTCTTATTTTCTAGTATTATCTTTTCGAGATACAAATCTCTCTTCCACCCTATCACTGTTCTATCTGTACTTATTAGAGCAATACTACGTACTGTTACAGACAAGAGTCCAAATGACATTGGCATCAGAGTAGAAGGTTATTTCTTGCTCTAGTAAAATCTAAGTTAAGTATTCTTTAATGTAGTTGTGTCTACCCAAGCAACGGTCCATGAATCCAGTCACCTTTCATTTTATATCTCTAATATACCCTAGGTTTTGGATACAAATGCCGGACCCTTTTCCCCAGTTGCTCATGGAAGACAGACTGATTCACACACAAACTGTTTGGTGAGACCTGGTACCATGCCTCATCTTGATGCAAGGAAAGGTATGAAGCATCACTGACTATTGCAGTGTTCAATGCCCAAGTTCAATGCCCAAGGTACTCATTGGAAACTTGTCACATATACATCATCTACCTACATAGGTAAAAATTTCAGATACTCAGAGGTAAAGGAGATGTTTCTGTTTGTTTGTTTATTTGTTTTAAAACATGGTTTTTGCCCAGTTAGGTATCATAAACGATGGCTCTCAGGGGAAATGGGAAGTTTCCTAACATCTAAATTTTCAAATGCCAGCTAAGGGCCAAATCATAAGCAGGCCTTTGTAAAGAAAGCAGTTTTAGGTTTACTAGACTAATTATTTTCTACAAACTTGCCTTGTTTTTTGAGGAAAAGTGTCCAATTTCTCACCATTATCTATGTTACACTGAGAGGTTTTTTAATACATAGTCTTTATTAAGTCGAAAAAGTTCCTAACTATTGCTAGTTTGCTGAGGGTATTTATCATAAATGGGTGCATTAGAGTTTTTTAGAGAAGCAGAACCAATAGGATGTGCATATAAATATATGTATGTGTGCAAAGTCATACATACAAGTATATGTATGTACCCTAGGCTCCCCTGTCCTCTACACTAGACACATAGTGAGTCGGATCAAACCTGTGTCTTCTGTGTCTCCTGCACTGGCAGTTAGATTCTGTACCACGAAGTCACCTGGGAAGCCCAATGTATATATATATGTTTATTATAAGAAATTGACTTAATTGACTTAATTGAGCTTATGGCCCAGGTGAAGCCCAAAGACATTCTGCTGAACTATCTCTTACTCTAGAAGGCTATTTTTTTGTTGTTGTTGTTTCTGTTCTACTTGGGTCTTTAGCTGTTTGGATGAGATCACTCACATTGTGGAGGGAAATCTACCTACTCAAAGTTCACCAACTTAAATGCTAGTCTCGTCTAAAAGCACCTTGTACCTTGGCACATATCACAGCCTCTAAGACAATAATTCAATCAGTTGTACATATATTGTTGTTGTTGTTCAGTCATTAACCCCTGTCTGACTCTCTGTGACCCTGTGGCCTGCAGCACGCTAGGCTTCCCTGTCTTCTACACTAGATACATAGTGTGTCCCAATATCTGGAGGTCAAACTGTTTGAGTTCTTTGTTTGGTAGACACATGGATGGGTCAGGAGGGTGATATATTCTGATTCAATAGGGGAATGATGTGATGTGTAATGGCTACACATCTGAGATCCTCCTAGACTTCTCCCTGTAGGTCTCTTCATGTGGCTGGTCCTACTGATAAACTATAAAATCTGATTAAGTTACAGGAATCCTAGAATTTTCAGCCATTTGGTCAGAAGGCTAGATGTTGTGGGAACCTCTGAACTTGTGGTCATTGTTAGAATTGTTAGGAACAGTGCCCTTAGCATGCGTCTGTGCTGACTCTGAGTAGTTAATGACAGGATTACATTACAATATTACATATAACATGCTAGATTCAATTTGCTAATTTTTGATGAAGAATTTTGTATTTATGTTTATGAGAGATGTTAGTCTAGTTTTCCTTTCTTGCAATATCTGGTTTTGGTGTTAAGGTAATACAGGCCTCATAAAATATGTTCTGAAATGTTCCCACTGCTACTGTTTTCTGAAACATATTGTCAAGAAGTGCTATCATTTAGTCCCCAAGTGTTCAGCAGAACTCACCAGTGAAACCATCTGGTTCTGGTTCTTTCTTTCTTGGATGGTTATTAAATATTGATTAAATTTATGTTGAAATTATTTGTTTCTCCTTGTGCCACTTTCAGTTGTTTAACTTTCAGGAAATTGCTCATTTCATCTAATTTGTTGAGCTGTTTACAGTATTCCTCCATTACCCACATAATACCCATGACTTTCTCTGAGCTTACATCATTATTCTTTTCTTGTGTATTCTCTAATTTTGCATTAGTGACCTTAACATATTAATTATAATTATTTTACACTCTGAAAATATTCATCTTCAATTCTGATGCTTTCTTGATCACTTCAGACTGTACTTTGTCCTTGTCTTTTAATATGTCTAGTAACTTCTGCTTGGAAGCCAGATATGGTTAATTGGGTAAGTGGGGCTTATGTACATTATGAGGCTTTATGACCTTCTAATTAGAATTTGGACACTGTATAATGTTTGTACTAAAGGCATATTCCAGAGAATTGAAAATTTTTTATTGTCCTTGTTTTTGTCTTTCCTGATGTCCTGAATTCCCTTTCAAATGGTTTGTTCTTTACAGCTGTTTTGGTGTAACATATGGTAGCCATGTTGATATAGCAATAAGTGTGGAAGGGGAAGTGCCATATAGTCCCATGATTAAATCTGTGCATTTTCACTTTCCTGGGTTCCTTAAGATGTGATTTTTTTTTTTTTTNTATATCCATTTAGGCCAAGGAAGTGTGCAATTTATATTCCCCAAAGCTTCATAAATACATTTTGCTTATTTTCTCCAGAAACCTCCCAAAAGCATCAAGATATCATTTAATTAAATTTATCCTGGGACAAGATGTCACATTTCTTATATAACCTCTCAAAGTCCCCAGTTCCCGATGCTCTACTCCTAAGTTCATCTTTTATTCTCATGAAGAAATGAAAGTCTTTCTTCCCACCAAATGAGTCTCTTCTTCCTGTTACCCTAAATAAGTTAGTTACTCAAGGTATATAAGAAACAGTTTCCTCTTTCATTTTTCTTTTTTCTTCTTAATGTCAGCCAAAGGGACTTCTTCCTGCAGCCTGTTAGAATCTAACTCATCTTTGGCAGCTTCTGCTCAGGGCCTCTGTGGGAGCTTTCTTAGTTCCTTCTAAAACTCCAAAACAGATTAATTTTCCTCTTTAATATGCTCCACTTCTCCACAGTTCCACAGGGTTAACAGGATACATAGGAATGAATCAATGCAAGGCTCATACCCACAACATATAAGAAACTTCAGTATATTTCTTTAAAACATGTGACCAGGAAGCAGTTTATAACATAAACATTAATTCCCATAAACCATAGCATTTCCCAAAGTTGGTTTTTCTAAGTTCCATTACAAATTGCATTCTAGACTCTGGCCACACATTAAAATTACTCAAGGAGAGTCTTAAAATCTTATTTTCCAGATCCTACTCTAAGCCAACTAAATCTCTAGGGGTGGGACCCAGGTATTGATCATTTTTTTTGAAAAGATTTAAGAAATCACTGATGGAAATCCAAACTAAATTTTTTTTCCAGCTGTAAATGATAACACAGATTAAGTTGTCTAGAGGAAGAGGATAGAATGACAAAGGAAAGAGAGAAGCAGATAGAGGTTTCTGGAGAAAATAAGCAAAATGTATTTATGAAGCTTTGGGGAATAGAAATTGCACACTTCCTTGGCCTAAATTTCTACACTTTTAGGGTCTCATAAGGGCTTCTCTGGTAGCTCAGATGGTAAAGAATCCTGCAATGTAAATTCTGCAGGTAAAGCTATCCTGCAAGGAGGGAGACCTTGGTTTGATCCCTGGGTTGGAAAGATCCCCTGGAGGAGGTCATGGCAACCCACTCCAGTGTTCTTGCCTGGAGAATCCCCATGGACAGAGGAGCCTGGTGGGCTGTAGTCCATGGGGCTGCAAAGAGTCAGACACTGCTGAGTGACTAAGCACAGCACAGGGCTCATAAACACCTTGCATTGCCCAGAATTTACCACCTGATACCTTAGAAATGAAAACTCATGTGGGTTAACTTTCCTAAGAAGAAGTTCATTGTGCATTAAGCTTTTCATATTCCAGAAAGGAAAACAAACCTTTAAGAACCCCGTATACCTAATTAAGTACAGCGAAGGCCAAGCCTGCCTAAGCATTCAGATCTCTCCCTTTCTCTCCTCACCCAGTTCTCTTTCAGAGAAGGAGAAAATCAATGACAAAGTAAACCCAAATGAGGTAGGATTCAATAGTAAATGAAATGTGTTAATGAAGGGTATTTTTTTAGAGGAGCAAAATTATTACAATTCTTCCTTATTTAAAAGCTTGCATTTAAGTTAAAATAGTGTCCATGCTTAATGAAAACTGTCTTAGTGTCCTGCATGTCACAGTGAATATATATAAACGTACAAAGATATTTACCTTGGAACCTTATGTCTTTTCTAAGGGTAGTGACATTATCAATTCCTTTAATGTAGGTTCAGAAACAGGGCCCTGTGCTCTTTCTTACCCACAAAGGAATATGCTGGTGCAGTTCATTTTCCCAACGTGCTAGGAGGAAAAAACAGATGAGGCCTCTCTTAGGCTGTCTCAGGTCTTCTGTGCCAGGGCCACGTCCTTCACAGAGTTTACACATGGATTCCAAGTATCTTATTGCGAATTGTCAACATAACCTTTTCATCAGTTGGAAACTCCTTATGCTTGCGGAAAAGGTGAGGTATAACAATCATTTCTCACCCTTTCCTTTCAAAAGAAATAGCTCCACAGCTGCAAAATTCATTCCTGCACAACTATAAGCCCATAATATTCTTGATTGGTTTGGTAGATTGATCTGCTGACAGACCATAATAGAGGGAAACATTGATTAATTGATCTGTTACTAGCTTGTCAGGCTCTATATGGCAATAAGAATATGTGGTATGCAGATTAGCTTTAAATTATTTTTATTTAGGGGCCCATCAGATGAAATAAGTGATGAGGCAGTATCATCATTGTTTTGTGGCACAGAAAGAAACAATTGACATTACATGCTGCAGACTTAGAAATAGTTTGCAATGTTTATTTGAGAAGTCTAGAATGAATATTTGGCCTGGAAGGCTATGACCTGTGTACAATGCAAATTATGATAACTTGCATTTGTGCAAAGCATTGCAGTTTACAAATAATTTTTTCATGCATCATCCCATTTGACCCTCACAACAAATCTGACTGATATGCTGGACAGGTGTTATAATTCTCCTATTAGAAGCAAAGCAATTAGGGCCAAGAGATCTCTCCCCCCCGCCGCAAGTAATTTGCCCTATTTTAGTCTCCAGAGTACAGAGAGCAAAGGAGAGTTGGAAATTACTTAGTGGATTCTGGTTGGTCAAACATATTTAAGGTATTAATCACCACACCAAGAACTATCATACTATCAACACTATTTCTTAGTATGAAATGTGCTGAAATAGAACCTGCCATTATAATGTGAAGTATATTACATGGATTTGAGTGTGCTAAAAGGAGAATAATTTGATTATTAAGTACAGAAAAAGCTCAAGATAAAATCCATTAACCAGTGTTAAAGATTTTGCCACTATATTTACAAAACCCATGAAAAAAAGACATTGCTGTAACACAGAATCAGGACAAAATTAGTGTGGATTTTTGACACTCAGGGAAACAGAGACTGAGTATGTAATATTAACATTGGACAACAACTTGTGAGCTATGTGATCAAACGAGATTTACTGAGACTTCCCAGGTGGCACTAGTGGTAAAGAATCTGCTTGCCAGTGCAGGAGACGTAAGAGATACGGGTTCAATAGCTGGGTCAGGAAGATCCCCTGGAGGAGGGTGCAGCAATCCACCTCAGTATTCTGGCCTGGAAAATCTCCATAGACAGGGGAGCCTGGAAGGCTACAGTCCATAGGGTCGCAAAGAGAGACACAACTGAAAAAACTTAGCAATATAATAGTCTCATGTGTCCAGAAGTATGCCAAGTGCTGTGGGAGTTTGACAAAAGCTCCCTGCCCACAGAGTTCACAATCTAGTTTGCCATCAATTAATTTATGCATGTCCCATTTCTTAGTAAGTAGTGACAAGTTGGGAGCATACGGAATGATAACTGCTTTAATAATATTAAAGGTGATAACAAGCAGAAGTAGAGACAGTCTTTCCTGCTCTACTTTTTTGGGCTAATTTGTCACAGCATCATAGCTTGAACAAAAGACATGTCATTAGGAAGCTGTACTAAGAAAGCAATATTCTCATCCTTCTTAAAAAGCAATATTTTCATCATTTTTAATGTCAGTCTGCAAACCAAAGTGACAACTGATAAGTGTTCAATGAAAGGTCAGAAAACAAGCATACCACTGGATTTGTTTAGGGCTTACCTTATCTTTCTCCGATAAACCTTAAGTCTCATAACCTGAGGCTCTTCACGTTTTACTCAGCTGCAGTTGAAGATGATTATAATGATTTTTTTCCTTCATGCCCTTCCCACTGAAATGGCTACATGGTTTTCAAAGACAAGGACAATTTCCAAAGACGGATGAATTTCCTTTTCACTAGAAAATATGTAGTTTTTCTTTTTTATAGGAATTGAAAAAGATTAATAATAGGGGTGGTTCAGAAATAAGAATGCCTTTGAAAGGGAAAGAGACAAAAGAAGCCATGGCAGGGAAGGGAGATTTGACAGGACTGTGATATCCAGGCTGTCCAGGGAATCGAGTGTAGCTGGAAGTGTAATTATAGTTTTGCTTCCCCAGGGAATAATTAAGGGATTAGTGGTCCCAGGGAGGACAAAGACAGTCTCAATAGAGTAATAAAACTCTTTCTTCAATACCAACAGACATTGATAAATAGCTCCCACAAAAGATTAGACTTTGTTCTAAATCCTAGTATCCCTGGCCCCAGTACCTCCTCTCTATACCTCCGCCCACCTTTAGATGTGGCTGAGGTTCCTGCTCTCCTTTTCCTCCATCCCAGGGCTCTTCCATCTTTCCTCTGGTTGTGTCCAGATGATTCTTCCTGGTTTTGCTTCTGTCCCCATTTGTCCTGAAGGAGGTTTGGAACTATAACTCACAGAGGGACTAGATGGCCAGCTAGGAGCAAGGCAGTGCTGTGATGAGATTGTTTGAGAGTGGGGAGACCTGGTCAGAGCCATTGAGGAAACGAAAAGCTTCAGGGACAACAGATCATGGTTTCTAGCTCACCCGTTTGGTAGGAACCTTCAGGGAGGGCTGACGGGTCAGGTTAGTCACTCAGTCTTGTCCGACTCTTTGCGATCTCATGGACTGTAGCTCACCAGGTTCCACTGTTCATGGAATTCTCCAGGCAAGAATACTGGAGTGGATTGCCATTTCCTTCTCCAGGGGACATTTCTGACCCAGGGATCAAACCCGGGCCTCCTGCATTGCAGGCAGTTTCTTTACCATCTGAGCTACCAGGGATCCTTACCAGGGCTGATGGGAGCTATCAGCAAAGACCTGAAATTCAGTATAGAAAACCAGTGGAGAGGTTGTGTCTCCCGGTAATGGCCAAATAGCACGTATTAATCTAATTCTTCTTTTGACCACTGTAATAGGCTTTCTCTATATATTTACGTATATCTCCCCAAACTAGCGAGAGCTGCAGGGGATTTAACCCTTGAAAGAAGGAAACTGCTACACTGGGTGAAATCCACATACATAAGGCTCTTCTCCAGAAGTCACTTCTTCTGGTCCTCATGAGGCCTATGGGAGACGCACAGAGGTATTGACCTGAAAAATCAGAAGGCAGAGTTTGGGATGCTGAGGTGGATGGAAATTGAGACAAAATATCTCTGAAAGGAAGGAAACTAACAGTCTTGAAAATTTACTTAATTAGATTTCAGAAATTTCTATAAAGTCCACAACTTTCAAAACAGAATTACCAAGAGAAAACAAGAGGAAAAGAATGGAACAGAATACAATCTAGAAATAGAACCAGTGAGCTTCCCTGGTAACTCAACAATAAAGAATCTACCTGCCATGCAGGAGGAGTTGAAGGAGATGTGGGTTCAATCCCTGAGTTGGAAAGATCCCCTGGAGGAGGAAACGGCAACCCACTCCAATATTCTTGCCTGGGAAATCCCATGGACAGAAGAACCTGGCAGGTTACAGTTCATAGGGTCATAAAGAGTTGAACACAACTTAGCAACTAAACAGCAACAAATATATGGTCAATAGATACTTCTTTTAAACCAAAGAACAAATTAGGTTAAGATAGAGATTTTTCTTTTTCAGTAAGAGTACTGGAACAACTGGATAAACATGGAAAAAAAATTAACCTTGATCCCTACTTCATATTATACACAAAAATGAATCTGAGATGAACTGCAGGTCTAAATATACCTTCTAAAACTATAAGTCTTCTAGAAGAAATAATATGAAAATATCTTTGTGACCTAGGAAGAGGAAAAGATAAATAATTTATTTATNTTGATCCCTACTTCATATTATACACAAAAATGAATCTGAGATGAACTGCAGGTCTAAATATACCTTCTAAAACTATAAGTCTTCTAGAAGAAATAATATGAAAATATCTTTGTGACCTAGGAAGAGGAAAAGATAAATAACTTATTTATCAATATAGACTTGTGGACTTTTATCTTACTCAATGATTTATAATTTATTAAACCAATATTTAATTTGATGCTCAGTTGTCAGATTTGACCAGAGGGAGCCCCTCACACTGAATCCTATGTCCTTTTGATAGATCATCATTATTTTCTGAGCACATCTGACACAGAACCATGTCTATCTAGGCTTATTTTGTTCTTTCCTCCCCAAGCTCTAGAATCAGCTATTTCTCCAAGGAGACTTTATTCTTTTTTATTCGGAATGCTATAGGTCTAGGCCATTACTTTGCCCACATGAACAAATGTATTTGATTTTGTAGTCAGTGGGACAATGGATCTCAATATCCACTGGAAGATAGCCATGAAGATGCTTACCATCCTTCAAGTTCACTTGGAATGTGAATTTCTCCCTGCAAGGAGCTCTTAGTTTCACTTGAGACAAGGCAAGCCTATCTAAAACAAGAGAGAACTCTAAGAGGAATGTTTTCATGCTTGATGTGTAACCATGGGATTTCAGAGGACAGAGGCATTGTAGGCATTCTTTCCTGGGAAATCCCATGGACAGAAGAACCTGGCAAGCTACAGTCCATAGGGTCATAAAGAGTTGAACACTGAGTATCAACTTTGAGATCAGAGAGCATGGTATGATCAAAGGCTGTAGAGGATATAGTGCCCTCTGGAGGCAGCCAGGAGATTAGACTGGTGGATAAATAATGGAGACGGTTGAACAAAGTGCTGGGAATAATTTTATTTTAACAGAGAGATGTGAGAATTTTGTTAGAGAGCCACCTGGGCTTACCCCATCCACCTTCTTTCCGCCCAAGTAGAAGTCTTGATCAGAATGGAGAGAATGGGTTATTCTAGCAAAATCAATTGTTTAGTAGAGATCTGAGGCACACAAAGAAGAAAATAGAGAAACTCCCTACTTGCTATCCTTCCAAAGACAGCTCTTTCCAGGTTAGGAGCTGAATGCTTAATATTGGACATTGAAATTATTAGGCATAAATATGCTAAAGGGGAAACTGAGGGTAGAGAATCAGTCTTCTTCAACTACTTAAATCTTATTTCTTATTTTTTTCTAACCTAGGAGAGGAATCAATAGGTTAGGCAAGGCATTGCCTGTATTTAGTGAAGCAAAAATCAGGAGTTAGCTTAAATGTGGCCCATTGATCTCAGCTTTATGATTAAGGTCTGAGGAAAAGAGATGCACAGACAAAAAAGGGGGCAAATAAGCTGCTCACACCTGGACCTGTGTATCTGACCTACTGGAACACACCACGCCACCTGGTGGTTATTTTGTTTGTTTGTTTTTGTTGTCCTTTTTAAAAAATTGCAGTATAATTGCTTAACAATGTTGTGTTAGTTTGTGCTGTACAGCTATGTGAATCAGTTATAAGTATACATATATTCTTCCCTCTCGTGTCTCCCTCCATCCCCCTTGCCCACTCCATCCCTCTAAGATGTCACAGAGCACTGTTGCCTGTGGCATAGGGAACTCAGCTTGGTGGTTGTTATCTGAAGGTGTATGTTGCATCCTGGTGAACACTCACTAGTCTCACAGCATTATCTCCAAGGTGGTGCTCCAGCAGCACTTTCAAAAGGTCATTCCATTGCTCTATCAGGCCTGCAGCTGCTGTCAGGTGGGTCCCTTGTTATGAAATGATGTTATGTAGAATAAATGCTGTGTTAGCCCGGGATGGTGGTGCTTGGGAAAGTCCTTTGGTCAGGAAAGGCAAATCATCCTCTGAAATAGGGCACTCTCTCTGGGAGCATAAAGGGAATTTTACTCACTCAGTGAAGGCAGTGGAAGTTGTGATTTGAGGAAGGCTGAGCCCCAGCAACCCCAGTAATAAATTTTGAGGGTAAAACTGGGGTGGATGTAGCAGGAGCAGGAGCATGACAGGGACTGCATCAGTCAGATCACTGGATGGCAGAGAGCAAGACCCCTGCAGCAAGTGCTTGTGAGGGCTCCACAGAGAACGGGTGGTATGGAGGAGGAATTTCCCCGCAAGAGAAAGAAAGACCCAGCCATTCCCCTATGGTCAAAGGCAAGGCTATTCTTCTTAGTATTGTTATTGTTTTTCTTTGTCATGTGCTTTGATTGTTCTCTTCTGTAAGGTTTTTTTGGGGATGAATTAGAAACACGGGCTTTCCTGGTAGTTCAGATGGTAAAGAATCCATCTGCAATGAAGGAGACCTGAGTTTGATCCCAGGTTTGGGAAGATGCCTTGGAGAAGGGAATGGCTACCCACGCCAGTATTCTTGCCTGGAGAATTCCATGGACAGAGGAGCCTAGTGGGCTATGATCCATGGGATTGCAAAGAGTCGGACACAATTGAATGACTTTCACTCACCCACTCAGAAACATGGGTTACACAAGGGGCTCTTGCATTCAAGTTCAGCCTTGCTGGTGTTGGTGGTTGGGGTATGGGTGATGTTGGTGTGGCTCCGGGGCTGGTGTGTAGATTCAGAGACAGTTGGCCCATCTTGTACTTTAGTTTCCAGAGTCTGCAAAATCACATGGAAATTGAATAGATGTTATTTGGTGATGTTGAAAGGTCTGATTATAACACAAATATTTTCAGAAGGAACATGGGAAACGTCAAAAATTGTCAGTTTAGTGAATATCTCCTGGTGATAATGTTTTCCAGCAGTAAATTTCCACTGGTTCTCTCTCTCATTTTCAGTTGAACAAAGCACTTGCATGCTTTGCTGGTTTCTAACTAATGAGTTGGTTTTGGTCCTTTAAAACAGTAATATATAATAGAGAGTATCTATTGAGTCAATAAACCTTTAATCAGAACTGTCCTAGTAACAAACTGCACAGCATCACATGAAATAAGGTTAAAGGTTCTAAACTTGAATCATATTTCTGGCTTTGAATTTTTCCACAAGCAAATAAGAACAATAAAAGGGATTATGTCATATTTATTGTGCCCAAGGAAGTACAAAGATATTTGTTTCACAGTTCCTTCTTTTTAGAATTTGAAAGTAAAATAGTCCCCAAATAATTTTTTAATGATATTTAAATGTGCAATTTTCAATACTGGGAATGGTAAGGTCCAAGTCCTACTCTTTTTCAAATTCTGGTCAGTAAACTAATTCCTCATGACTTCTGTGGTTTCTTTGATTATTATAGTAATATTTTTATAATGAGCAAACAGGTATCTTGTTTAAGAGTTTTCTTTAGAAAATGAATATTTTTCTATTTTCTCAAGCATTGGTATTTGTTAAGCAGGTAGCCTGCCTTCTGCAGTCTGTCTTTATTCCATGGGAACATGTAGGATTTGAAAAGTTTGTTGGCCCTGATGGTATTCTACTCTTATAAGCCACCTAGAGATTTTCTATTTCACATGTTGCTTTGCTTAAGCATCAGTATCAAAGCTTGTGTTGCCATCTTCCTGCTACTGGCACTCCACTCAGTCTCTTTTAGACAGATGTTCTTATTTATTTATTTTTTTTTAGCTCTGTTGGGTATTAGCTGTGGCATCTGGGATCTAGTTCTCTGATCAGGAATTGAACCCAGGCCCCTGCCTTGGAAGCATGAAGTCTTCACCAGTGGAACATCAGGGGAAGTCTCGGGCAGATGTTCTTCTAATAGTCCATAAGGGTCTAAACCAGCTCAATGACACATGTCTTTGACAAGGGGGAAAGTGGGTCAGGTCAGAATAGCCCTAGCAGAGGTCCCATGGCCGTTTCCTTCTCGCTGGTCCTCCCCTAGCTCCCAAATTTCTCCCAGTCTTGGAATGACCTACTGACCATTCTCCTCTCTCGTCTCTTTCCTCTCCTTTATTCCCTGTACTTGCTACAAGAACTAGCTTTTCCAAGTGCAAATTCTAACCAGAACTCTCTAATGCCTCTGAGAAATGTATCTTAATATTTCTGTATTTTCAAATGTATTTTGATATTGTCTGAATGATGCTTTCCTGGGAGAAGGCTGACTGGAAGAACAGAAATGAGCCAAGGGTGTTGCCTGAGCATTCCTTAGCCTGGAACATTCTTGGTCTTTCTGTTCTTTGAATGAGAAGGAATTCCAGAAATTCAAGGCCATGTTCAACAGTACATAAACTCTTAAAAGATGATGGAAGCCCACCTCTGATAAGCTAGTTAGAGAAGATCCACCCAGGAGGCCCCACAAAAAAACCAAGTCCAAGTGCTGTCCTAGAGCTACATGTGAAAAAGTTGAAGGATGGAGCCAGTTGTGGAATCTCTGTGTGAATGCACTTCAAATAAATTGCACGAATAAAAAGAAATGGTTTAAGGGCTGGAGGTCAGCCTTCCTGGGCTAAGATCAGAGAAATCTCTAGTAGCAGTAAAGGAGAAAACCGTAGGGTAAGTAGAGCGGTAATCTGATGGCAAAGAACTGCCTGTCTTTGGAGCCAGAATATAACTGCCTCACCCACAGGAGCAGAGGTAAGGAGGACTGAGTGGCTGGGGTCATTTCAGAGCTGAAGTATCGCTTTGAACCTAGGTCTTAGAGTAAAGCCTGAAAGAAGTTGAGATGAGTTCTGGCAGGGGAAACAGTGGAAACAGTGGCTGACTTTATTTTTCTGGGCTCCAAAATCACTGCAGATGGTGATTGCAGCCATGAAATTAAAAGATGCTTACTCCTTGGAAGGAAAGTTATGACCAACCTAAACAGCATATTAAAAAGCAGAGACATTACTTTGTCAACAGAGGTCCGTCTAGTCAAGGCTATGGTTTTTCCAGTGGTCATGTATGGATGCGAGAGTTGGACTATAAAGAAAGCTGAGTGCTGAAGAATTGATGGTTTTGAACTGTGGGGTTGGAGAAGACTCTTGAGAGTCTTCTAATCAGTCCATCCTAAAGGAGATCTGTCCTGGGTGTTTATTGGAAGGACTGATGTTGAAGCTGAAACTCCAATACTTTGGCCACCTGATGCGAAGAGCTGATACAGGAAAGATTGAGGGCAGGAGGAGAAGGGGACAACAGAGGATGAGATGGTTGGATGGCATCACTGACTCAATGGACATGGGTTTGGGTGGACTCCAGGAGTTGGTTATGGACAGGGAGGCCTGGCATGCTGCGATTCATGGGGTCACAAAGAGTTGGGACAAGACTGAGTGACTGAACTGAACTGAACTAAGATCTACAGAAATGTGACCTTGTTTACAAGTAGGGTCTCTGCAGATGTGAGTAATTTTTTAAAGTGTTTATTGAATTTGTTACAATATTGTTTCTATTTCATGTTTTGGTATTTTTGGCTGCGAACCATGTGGGATCTTAGCTCTCCAAACAAGCATTGAACTGGCACCCCCTGAATAGGAAGGAGAAGTCTTAAAAAAAAATTATGTATTTATTTGGCTGTCTTCGGTCTTAGTTGTGGCATGTGGGATCTCTGTTGCCTCATCAGGGATCTTTCATTGTGGAACTCTCTAGCTGTGATGCCCTGCCCCCAGAACTCGAGGGCTCAGGATTGCAGGGTGCAGGCTCTTGCTGTAAGGCATGTGGGATCTTAGGTCCCCAACCATGGGTAAACCTCGCATCTCCTGCATTGCAAGGCAGATTCCCAATCACTGGACCACCAGGGAGGTCCCACAGATGCAATTAATTAAGGTGAGGTCATACTAGATTGGGCTTCCCAGGTAGTGCTAGTAGTAACGGACCTGCCTGACAATGCAGGAGACATAAGAGATGCCAGTTTAATCCCTGGGGCTGGAATATCCCCTGGAAGAGGACATGGCAACTCACTTAAGTATTCTTGCCTGGAGAATCTCGTGGAACAAGCAGGCTACAGTCCTAGGGTCGCAAAGGGTCAGACACGACTGAAGCAACTTAGCACACATACTAGATTAGGGTGGGCCCTGAGTTCCAGTGACTAGTGTTTTAATAGAAGGCCATGTGAAAACACAGGGACATAGATATATAGAGAAGAAAGTCATGCGATGACAGAAACAGAGATTGAAGTGATGTGTCAGTAAGTCAAGAAATGCCAGAGAGAATCAGAAAGTGACAGAAGTTAGGAGGAAACAAGGAGGCTCAAGCCTCCCTAGAACTTTCAAAGAGAGCAGGGCCCTGCCGACCCCTTGACTCTGCACTTGTGGCCTCTTGAACTGTGAATGAATAAACCTCTTTTCTCAAAAATATTTTGAAAAAAAATGTGGTAAAACACATGAGATCCACCCTCTTAACAAATTTTTAAGTGTATAATGTATATCAGATCTGTGAAAGTTTTTCATTTTGCATGACTGAAACTCTATATGAATTGAATAACAACTTTCTGTTTTCCCTTCCTTCCAGTCCTTGGTAGCTACCCATTCTACTCTGTGTTTCTATGAATTTAAATATTTTAGATACCTCATGTTTGTGGAATCAAGGCAGTATTTGTTTTTCTGTAGCTGGCTTTTATTACACTTAACACAATGTCCTCAAGATTCATGTTTTAGTCTGGAACAGGATTTCCTTCTTTTTTTATGGCTGGATATTATTCTGTTTTATGTATGCACCAAACTTTCTTTATCTATTCATCCATAGATGGATATTTAAATTATTTCTACCTCTTGGCTATTGTGAATAATGATGCTGTAAACATAAAAGTGCAAATAACATCTTTGAGATTCTTATTTCAATTATTTTGAATATAAACCCAGAGGTGGGATTGCTGGATCACTTGTTCGTTCTATTTTTAACTTCTTGAGAAACCTCCATACTGTTTTCCATAGTGGATGCACCATTTTACGTTCCCACTGACAGTGCACAAGTGTTTCAACTTTTCCACATCTTCAGGCCAACACTTCTATCTCTTGTCATTTTGGTACCTGCCATTTTAATAGCTGTGAGGTAATGTCTCATTGGGATTTTGATTTTCATTTCCCTGATGGATAGTTATGATGAGCATTTCTTCATCAGCCATTTTATGTCTTTGGAGAAATGTCTATTCAGATCTTCTGCCCATTTGTTAAATTAGATTATTTGTGTTTTGCTGAGTTGTAAGAATTCCTTATGCATTTTGGATATTAACCCCTTATCAGATATATGGTTTGCAAATATTTTCTCCCAGTCTGTAAGCTGCTTATCTCTGTTATTTTAAGCCTTCTCAGTTCAGTTCAATTCAGTCACTCATTCATGTCCAACTCTTTGTGACCCCATGAATCACAGCACGCAAGGCCTCTCTGTCCATCACCAACTCCCAAAGTTCACTCAAACTCAGGTCCATCGAGTCCGTGATGCCATTCAGCCATCTCATCCTCTGTCATCCCTTTCTCCTCCTGCCCCCAATCTCTCCCAGCATCAGAGTCTTTTCCAATGAGTCAGTTCTTTGCATGAGTTGGCCAAAGTACTGGAGTTTCAGCCTTAGCATCATTCCTTCCAAGGAACACCCAGGGCTGATCTCCTTTAGAATGGACTGATTGGACTTTAGAATTGGGGGCAGGAGGAGAAGGGGACGATAGGATGAGATGGCTGGATGGCATCACTGACTCGATGGATGTGAGTCTGAGTGAACTCCGGGAGTTGGTGATGGACAGGGAGGCCTGGTGTGCTGTGATTCATGGGGTCGCAAAGAGTCGGACACGACCGAGCGACTGAACTGAACTGAGAGTGGTAAAGGAACTGAAACTGATTATTTTATTGAGATCTCAGTGAAGTGAGGGCAGGAGCTATGGTGAGGTTCTGGAGGCAGAAGAAATAGTGAGTACAAAGGCCCTGAGATGGGAAGGAGCTAGTATGTCTGAGGGACAGAAAGAAGCTATTGCAGCTGGAGTGAAATGATTGAGGAGGGAGAGGGAAGGGAGACATGTGGGGCAGATCTTATGGGCATGTAGGCTGCAGCAGAGGTCTCCACGGTCAAGGTGTGGCCCAGTCCTGGAAAGGAGTCTGGGCTGTAGTGTGGTAGCAATGGGAAGTCCATTGGAGGGTTTTAATCAGGGAAGTGTAATGTATTGATAATTGCATAGAAATTCACTCTGGCCATTGCATGGAGGATGTACTTTGTGTGTATCTCTGTGTGACGGTGTTCAAAAAATAAAGGTCAGTCTAGGCAGTTTAAACAGAAAAGAATGAATTAAAGAAGCCTCGGGAGCTCACAGAAACACTGAGAGGGCCAGGGAATTGAATTTGAAGACTGTACAAGCATACCATTCTTCACTGACATGCTGGCTACTCCAGTGGGGACCCTACTGGGCCTCAGGGACACAGGCCCTACAGCTTGCATTTGAATCCTGGACCTAGGACTTAGGAAAAGACATCTAGCTTTTCCTAAGCTAACATAGATTCTAATCTGAAGCAAATCACTGATACAGTTTAGGATTTCTTTAGCTAAGAAACTCAATTTAATTTAATTTAATCAATTTAATTATTTTTTTCTCCTTCTTTGAAAAGGATTGCTTAATGAAAGATTTCCAGTTACTTCCAGTTTTCCTAAACCATTTTAGATTCTTTCATTTATATCAATTTTATTTTTGAAATATTTGATCTTTTTCAGACTGCCTGCTTTTTACTGAGTAACATTTAGGGAGAAAAGTATACTTTTTTCCTTCTGAATCTGTTCGCTTTAATAAAAGTTTCATACAAAACTTAGAGGTTAAGAAACCTCTAAGAGTAATCTGACGTAATCTACTGTTGGTCAGATAAGCTGATCCAGCTTTCCAAAGTGGGTCAAGTGCTATATTTCTAAAAATTCATAGCTGATATCAACTAATACAATTACATATTCCAGAAGCAAGAGTAAGAAAGTGAAGGGTTTGTACATCCTATATATTCCAGAAGCAAGAGTAAGAAAGTGAAGGGTTTGTACATCCTATATGGCTTCTATATAGGATGTACAAACCCTTCACTTTCTGTGTCTTACACACACACGCACACACACACACACACATACATACACACATATATCTCACCTACAATTCTTTGCTTGGTGTACTGGAAAGACTGTAGGACTTAGAGGCTAGTTCCAATTTTCTTCTACTTACAAACCTTTAGAATGGCCTTGAGTAGGTTATTTCTCTTTTGTTCCCTTTTATTCTCAACCACAATGGATTGTTGAAAGCTACCCTAACCCTAAAGGAGATCAGTCATGGGTGTTCAATGGAAGGTCTGATGTTGAAGCTGAAACTCCAACACTTTGGCCACCTGATGCGAAGAGCTGACTCATTTGAAAAGACCCTGATGCTGGGAAAGATTGAAGCCAGGAGAAGGGGACAACAGAGGATGAGATGGTTGGATGGCATCACCGACTCAATGGACAACTCCTGGGTAGACTCCAGGAGTTGGTGACTCAGGGAGGCCTGGCGTGTTTTGGTTCATGGGGTCACAAAGAGTTGGACAAGACTGAGCGAATGAACTGAACTGACTGAAGAGAAATCTTGAATTTTGAAGAGCTGGTTAGCTCTAATTTCTCTTCCTATTAAGCTATGGGTTTTTGGTAGGCATATTCTCAGCATTTCTAGCATCTACATACAAGGGTAGGAGTCATGTCCAAGCCAAATCAACTGTAGTGCTGTTGCCTGTCTGCACGTAGTTACCTTTCCTGTGGGTCCTGGAACCAACTGTTGGAGATGCCTTAATGTGCACTGAAGCTCTTTCGTCATGTCAATGTACCCATGTTAAATCTGTTTCATGGACTCTGTTGACCATAAAACTGGTTTTTCTTATTTGGGATAATAACTGGTAACTGACCCTTCACTCCCTTTCCCCTCTTTCTCTAATCTGATGGGCTGGTGAAACATCATTTATTTGCAAGTTTTCATTAGAAGCAGTCTAGGAGGCCAGACTCGTGAATCACAACAGAGTGGAAGGTGCCCAGGGACTTCTGATGGGAAACTGAAAAGAGCAAAGTTGAAAGCCATAGTGATTTTTCGCGCTTCACTCTGAAGTTATCCAAATTAGCTGAGTGGGTGAATATTTAATGTTACCACAGCATATACGTAATTTGTCCTGTCTGCTTTTAATCTTTATACCAATTTTACAATCTTAATAACATTTTAATTAAAAATAAATGAACTGAATACTCCAATGGAACATTTTAAATGGAGACTATCAGGTTGGAAGCCCAAGCTCAACTGGAGAGACAAACAAAATGAAAATATTTCAAAAATATATATAGCTGAGGTATCTCTCCCCATCTGCTCACAGATGACCAAGGCATCCTAAAAGTACTAAAGGCAGGTCCCAACTCACAAAGAAAGGGAGATCCAGACCACCTTTGGTTTTGGAGACGGTTCCTTGAATGTACATATTCTCATCTCCCTTTGGTCATTAATCTCCCAGGGCTTATTGGCTTAGAGAACTTTTATTTTCTCATTTTTCAAAGAAATACTTAGTTTGGGGAGCACTGGGTCTTTAGTTGCAGTGTGGGTTCTCTCAAGTTGTGGCACACAGGCTCTAGACCACTCAGGTCCAGTAGTTACGGCTCAAGGTCTTAGTTGCCCCATGACATGTGGGATCCTTTTTCCTTGATCAGGGATTGAACCCATGTCCCCTGCTTTGGAAGGTGGATTTTTAACCACTGGACAACCAGGGAAGTCCTTGGAGCACTTTCTGTCCTAAGCAGAAATTTGAGGCGGCTGACTCAGACTCAGATCTTCCCTTGTTATCTAGTAAGTACCAAAGTCATATGCCCTTATTTGACCAAATTCATAATATATATATATATATGAGTGTATATAAATGAATAATGCCCTGTACTTCCTAGAAAAGTTTACTTTCAAAAAAATGCCATTGGTTTCAACGCATGTCTAAAGAAATTTCAAACAGTCTCAGAAAAAAAGTACACAATTGAAGGAGTGTGAGTGGAGATGCTTTTGAATTCAAGACCCCAGTGTCCTAGCATTTCTGAGGCAGTTCTGGTTTCAAATAGGTCATGTCATTGTCCATGGAATGTTTTAATATTTGTTTGAAATACATGACCAATCAGCCACAATGTATGTGCCTCAGTCCCTAATCACTGCATTTTAAAATTATACCATTATAGGGAATCTCTGGTGGTCCAGTGGTTAGGACTCTGCATTTTCACTCTCGAGACCCTTAAATTCTATAAGCTCTGCAGCATGGCCCCCACCCCCAAAAGGCTCAGTTATTTAAAAAATTATACTATTATTAAAGTTTTGGACTATAGTTTTGGAGAAAACAATATTTATATTTTTAGAATCTCATTGACTGTGGGATTGGGTTTTTATTCATAGTCTATTTCTTCATTATATCTTAGGATTCTGATTCTATTAGAATTATTAAGCACAAAGGAAAAATGACCATCAAATTAAGAACTGAAACAAAGCTGAATTTATTGATTGCTTGACAAAATCCTATCAGTCAGTTATGAGGACAGTGAGTCTCTCCAAGTGGAAATTAACAGGGCACCAAAGGAGGAATCACATTGAATATGTCAGGCAGGATTCTGAGTTCAGGGCTCTCACTGCCTTGCATGGCAGAGACACCATTTCTTTATAAATGGTTACTTTCAGGTTTCAGGGGACTGAGACTGTTGCTGTTCTCTCAGATCTGACTCTATGTGACCTCATGGACTGCAAAACACCAAACTTCCTTGTCATTCACTATCTCCCATCGCTCAAACGCATGTCCATTGAGTCGGTGATGCCATCCAACCATATGCTGGGAGATCAGATTTCTAGCCAGTTTGAGATGAATTCTGTAAGATATCAGTGGTCTAAAGTCATGCATCAGACATGCTTGTTATGTTGCCCATGTCTGAGGCTTAGCGTGGTTGCTTTTGCTTTCTCTTCTTGATGAAATAGGTGTTGAAACAAGAAGTCATTATAATAGTGGACATTAAAAAAAATTTTAAGGCTTTGAATTAAACAGTAATAGGGACTGTTTATTTTCACCATTTATTTACTTATTCATTCTTTTTCATAAGTATTTGTCAAGTTCCTACCACATGCCTCCTACTGATGAATGATAAAAAGTGAAGTTGCTTAGTTGTGTCTGACTCCTTGCAACCCCACTGGTTGTAACCTATCAGCCTCCTCCAACCATGGGATTTTCCAGGCAAGAATACTTGAGTGGGTTGTCTTTTCCTTCTCCAAGGGATCTTCCCAACCCAGGGATTGAACCCAGGTCTCCTGCATGGCAGGCAGACGTTTTACCGTTTGAGCCACCAGGGAAGCTGGTGATAGGGATGAATGATAGGGATGACAGATATAAGCCAGATGTCACGTGAGACAAATTTTCTATCCTAAGGACTCTGAGAAATCTAATATCTTCTGCAGGGTTTGTATTTACTGGTTAATCAGAACTGAAACCTGCAGCTTACTGTCAACCTGAGCATGACTTTACTACTCAACACTCTTCATTAATCAGACTTTATTTTTTCTGGGAAATTCTTATCCAGGAAGATGTCTGTCTCATGGACTTTATGAAATCCATTTATTTCAATAATGAACTACCCAAGTAGCCTTCATCAAGGTAAACAGCTTCCTCCCTAGAACAATGGATTTATTCAACTGGGTTTATCAAAGGACTGTTTATTCTTTGAGATTTCCTTTAAAACCTTGTTCTCTCTGTGTCTGCCAATTCTAAACTGTTACATCACAAATTTCGCTCAATTCTCCATTTAAATTAAAGGACTCATCTTAAATCAGACCCTTATCTTTCCTTTATACTCTCTTTAAAGATGTTGTTAAGAGTCTGTCAAAGTCTTTATTGGGAGAAGCAATAAACTTGGCTTTGTTTAATCTATAAAATTTTCGTGGGCTTTTTGGGTAGTTGGCAATCAGAAGCTCAGCTGTTAAAGAATCTATCTGCAATGCAGGAGACCCTGGTTCAATTCCTGGCTTGGGAAAATCCCCTGGAGAAGGGATAGGCTACCCACTCTAGCATTCTTCCCTGGTGGCTCAGACCATAAAGAATCTGCCTGCTATATGGGAGACCTGGGTTCATCCCTGGGTTGGGAAGATCTCCTGGAGGAGGGCATGGCAACCCATGCCAGTATTATTGCCTGGAGAATCCCAATGGACAGAGGAGCCTGACTGGCTACAGTTCATAGGGTCACAAAGAGTCAGACACAACTGAGCAACTAAGCACACACACACACACACACACACACACACACACACACACACACATACACACAAGGGTTATATCCTCAAGGTGGATCTGGGTTTAGTTTTCAGTCTCATTGAAATTTTATGTATCACCATCTATTCCCATCTTTTATCTGCTTTATGCTGACAAGACATAAAATTGTCTCCCTTCCTTGCTTTCCAAAATCTCTCAATCCCCCAGTTTGACCAACACAAAATCCACTTGTGTAAAGCATTTAATATTCTGGTGACATAAATGGCACATGAAAGTGAAAGTGAAGTGAAAGTGTTAGTTGCTCAGGCATATTCGACTCTTTGCCACCCCATGGACCATAGCCCATCAGTCTCCTCTGTCTATGGAATTCTGCAGGCAAGAATGCTGCAGTAGATAGCCATTTCCTTCTCCAGGGGATCTCCTTGATCCAGGGATCGAACTTGCATCTCCTGCATTGCAGGCAGATTCTTTGCAATCTGAGCCACCAGGGAAGCCCTAAAGGGGTACGTATATATCAGCAGTGACAGCTTAAAATTGAACATTAGACAATATTGTCTTTGAGAGTCCTTCAACCTCCCTATCTTCTAAACCAGTGCTGCTCAAAGTGGTGGACTCATCAATTCACTGTGAGGTAAATCTTGGAATTGAGTGTAAGCATTTACAACAATTGATCAGGGATGATCGAAAACTACCCCCTTCCAAAAAACACCACACCCCAACAAGAAAAAACTTAAAAAAACCCTGAACCCTGTTGCTCACCATAGAGAGTTTGAGAAATATTCTCCAGAATCTCCAGCTTTTGATTTAGTGGGATAACCCCACCTTCACCCTTAAGCAACCCTGGGAAATTCAGTTCTCCTTACTGTGTTATGCAGAGTGATTGATAGTATTTCCTGTTCCTCTGCTTTGGATTTACTTCTGAATATGTGGAGATGCATCTAAGGCATTCTACTAAACAATGGTAGTGTACTCTAATTCCCACTATGAAAGAGCACAAAAGAATTGGATGCAGTCTTGCAATTTTAGTCTTGTCTTTTCTCTCTCTCCAAGAATCTCTGAGGAAGAGAATTGTTGTTGTTGGTTGATCACTAAGTCAAGTCTGATTCTTTTGTGACCCCATGGAC
This sequence comes from Neotragus pygmaeus, assembly GCA_006410875.1. Classification (NCBI taxonomy): domain Eukaryota; kingdom Metazoa; phylum Chordata; class Mammalia; order Artiodactyla; family Bovidae; genus Neotragus; species Neotragus pygmaeus. The sequence goes on along the minus strand of SJYV01052099.1, from coordinate 397,252 downwards.
TGTAGCCCACCAGGCTCTCCTGTCCATGGGATTTCCCCCAGGGAATGGATTATCATTTACTTCTCCAAGGGATCTTTCTGACCTAAAGACCAAACCCAAGTTTCCTGCTTGACAGATGAATTCTTTACCACTGAGCCACCAAGGAAGCCTGAGAAAAAGAATAGAGCACATCATGAGTCCTTTCTGTCTAATAGAACTATGACATTTTTCCTAATTGGTACAAGTTGGTATAATCAGCTTTGGTTTAAATGTTTTTTGTCCCATTATGTCATAGTAAATTAGATATTGTCTCTGACTTTAAATCACGATGGTGTGATCCCTCACCTAGAGCCACACATCCTGGAATGCGAAGTCAAATGGGCCTTAGGAAGCATCACTATGAACAAAGCTAGTGGAGGTGATGGAATTTCAGTTGAGCTATTTCAAATCCTGAAAGATAATGCTGTGAAAACTCAGCAGTGGCCACAGGACTGGAAAAGGTCAGTTTCCATTCCAATCCCAAAGAAAGGCAATGCCAAAGAATGCTGAAACTACCACACAATTACACTCCATCTCACATGCTAGTAAAATGATGCTCAAAATTCTCCAAGCCAGGCTTCAGCAATACGTGAACCGTGAACTCCCTGATGTTCAAGCTGGTTTTCGAAAAGGCAGAGGGACCAGAGATCAAGTGAACCGTGAACTCCCTGATGTTCAAGCTGGTTTTCGAAAAGGCAGAGGGACCAGAGATCAAATTGCCAACATCTGATGGATCATTGGAAAAGCAAGAGAGTTCCAGAAAAATGTCTA
>SJYV01052099.1:378723-395384 GCA_006410875.1 Neotragus pygmaeus | reverse complement strand
CCGAAGAATTGATGGTTTTGAACTGTGCTGTTGGAGAAGACTCTTGAGAGTCCCTTGGACTGCAAGGAGATCCAACCAGTCCATCCTAAAGGAGATCAGTCCTGGGTGTTCATTGGAAGGACTGATGTTGATGAAGGTGAAATCCCAGTATTTTAGCCACCTGATGGGAAGAGCTGACTCATTGGAAAAGACCCCGATGCTGGGAAAGATTGAGGGCAGGAGAAGGGGAAGACAGAGGATGAGATGGTTGGATGGCATCACCGACTCAATGGACATGGGTTTGGGTGGACTCCAGGAGTTGGTGATGGACAAGGAAGCCTGGTGTGCTGTGGTCCACGGGGTTGCAAAGAGTCGGACATGACTCAGCAACTGAACTGAACTGAACTGACTTTAAAGAACTTATCATTTTGTGAAGAAGTAGGCAGGTAAACACATCATGGTAGCACTGCATGTAAATGCAGAGAGAGCTCCCTAGTGTCAGAGGTATGCTGAGGGTAGAGGGCCAAATGTGCCTGGGGATTCAGGGGACACACTGCTTTATATCACTGATAAGATGAGCGAATGAAACATGGTGGATGAAATGCTGCTATGCCATGGATCTAAAATAAGATTCATGCTATTTTTCTTCTTTAGATGACCATATTTTACCCTCCAGTGGCACCAATAGGCAGTCGCGATAATACTGAGAGTGGAGGGATGGCAGGAGCTTCATGGTTATAGAAACTAAAAGGCATTTAATTGAATTTCCAACAGATGGGGAATAATGAAATCATTTGTTATCATTTCACAATGAGTTAATTCATAGGTAAACCTCCAATGATCAAATGGTTTTATCCAGCCTCCTGCTAAAGATTCAACATTTTCATCTGATTCAACTCTGTTATTTCCTGGCTCAATTTAGTGATTAACGTGGCATAAAAGTATCAATTTCTTGATTATTAAAATCCTATTTGCTGTACATTATAAAGATAATCTATTTTAAAGCCATTAATAAATAAATAGTCTGTAATAATAAACTAACATGGAACAATCATCTTCTAAAACCTTAATGACAAGTTTATCAGAGAATTTTAATTCAAAACAGTATCACAAAAATAAACTCAGCTGCTAATTTTTTCACAACTTTTTGATGTTGAATAATACATCAAATAACTCACTTTGCCAATAACAGTCTATGGCATATCCTCCTAAATTTCATGAGGAAAACAGGACACTTGCACACAGAATGATCAGGAGTCCTAACTATGGTGGTCCTGAAGTGGCTTAGCCAGGAGCTCAGTTAAAACTGTCAACAGCTTCCCAATGTCCAAATTCAGGGCTAACCCTTACCTTGTATTTCTGACCTTGTGAAGTGCTCATTTATGAGAGTAAGTGTGAAACATTTGACCATGAATCAGCATCCTCAAACTAGTCCCATGGAACTGGCCTTTCCCCTGGAAGAAACATATGGGGGTGTTATCCAATGGCACAAATATTCACAAGTTCACATTATTTGTTTCTAAAATTATACACTTCATTTGAGACAAAGAACACACCAGTTCAGTTCAGTCGCTCAGTCATGTCCAACTCTTTGCGACCCCATGAATCGCAGCACGCCAGGCCTTCCTGTTCATCACCATCTCTCGGAGTTCACCCAGACTCACGTCCATCGAGTCCATGATGCCATCCAGCCATCTCATCCTCAGTTGTCCCCTTCTCCTCCTGACCCCAATCCCTCCCAGCATCAGAGTCTTTTCCAATGAGTCAACTCTTCGCACGAAGTGGCCAAAGTACTGGAGTTTCAGCTTTAGCATCATTCCTTCCAAAGAAATCCCAGGCCTGATCTCCTTCAGAATGGACTGGTTGGATCTCCTTGCAGTCCAAGGGACTCTCAAGAGTCTTCTCCAACACCACAGTTCAAAACCATCAATTCTTCGACGCTCAGCCTTCTTCACAGTCCAACTCTCACATCCATACATGACAAAAGGAAAAACAATAGCCTTGACTAGATGGACCTTAGTCGGCAAAGCAATGTCTCTGCTTTTGAATATGCTATCTAGGTTGGTCATAACTTTTCTTCCAAGGAGTAAGTGTCTTCTAATTTCATGGCTGCAGTCACCATCTGCAGTGATTTTGGAGCCCAAAAATATAAAGTCTGACACTGTTTCCACTGTTTCCCCATCCATTTCCCATGAAGTGATGGGACTGGATGCCATGATCTTCATTTTCTGAATGTTGAGCTTTAAGCCGGCTTTTTCACTCTTCTCTTTCACTTTCATCAAGAAAAAATGTTAATCATATCACCATTCAGAGGTGGTCACAGTCAATAGTTTGATGTGCATTTTTTTTGATCTATGTTTGTTTATCATATACTGTATATCTAAATGTAAAGAAAGAAATGCAAATATTTAGACATACTTTTCTGAATGTGCTCCTTTGTCTTTTACTTTTATTAACTTATTTTGGGTGACTTCAAGTGTTGTATACTCCTGGTGGGATTAGATCAGAAAACATAGCTTGATCCTATGATAATCAAAGTTTCCTACTAATTTTCTTTTCCAGAAGTACTTGCACAAAAGATACAGACCACATATCACATAGAGGAGACAAAAAACTTATCATGAACTTGTCATTTAATCAGTATGCTTCAGTATCACAATTTTATGTCCTTACACACTATTTCATTTGGGGTCATTTTAGGGGAAACCATCTTGGTTTCAGGAAATACCCTTGCTCATGGCTCTTCAATGAAAAAGTGCTTCATTGCAGTGATACATGTGGGCTGGTGCTGGACCCAGAAAGCTGTGGCCATTTAAGGCAGCCCTAGGATAGTTGCTTTTCTCTGCACATCTGTTGTATTCTCTTCTTTTTACTACCAGTGTCCTTCCTAATAACTCTTGTCTCTATTATGTGATGACCATCTCTGCCTAGATTAATGCACTGTGGGAATGCTTAACCCATCATTTTGGTTCTGTCTCTGTAACCAACAGCTTCAGTCTCTTGATTTGCTGTTGTCTGTGATCATCAGTTTATGCCTGACCATTCAGTCCGTTCACCCCTGGCAGAGTGAGGTCAGGTTCACATGGTGTAAAAGTTGGCCTCACTGCTCAGGAAGAACTATAGGTGAGGCAGATATTTAGAAGGGCATATGGTCAAGCATGCAGCAATCAACAATTCTAATGCAAATATCTCTGCAGTTGGCTAATACATTTCCAAAAGTCAAATCCTTGACTCAGACTATACACATTTAAAGAGCTTTTGGTGTATATTGCCAAATCCCTCTCTAAAAATGTATTCATTTATATTCTTACCTGCCGGGAGCCAGCGTGAGGAACTCTGCCCATGGCAAAGGTCATGAGGAAGGGGACTTGGCATACGCAAAGGTGTGATCAAGCCTCAGGAAATCCCTTGTTCCCGAGCATCTACCCCAAAACCAGAGTACTTTATGGGGGGCTCTCCCCCATAACCATTTCTCTTGGAGAAGGAGTTAACTTGCAACTCCAAGTTAATAAAAATTCCTGGGTGTGACAAGAGTGTTCCAACTTACGAACTCTGGAGGTTATCTAGCCTGCCTGTATAGGTTCTTCCGGCTACATGTGATTGTTTACAGCCTCCCAACCATGAGAGGCATGAGATGTTTTACACTTACTAAAGGCAAATTCTTTTGGGAAGTTAGAAATTATTAGTATGGCGGGTTAGTTAGGAATTATATTGGTGAAGGGTTTTTCATTTGTCGTGCCGATAATTACTGCTAATTCCCTGCCCTGGGTGTGACAAGGGTGTCTCAGGTCAAACCTCTCTGCTGACAGACTAGCTTGTGTGACAACCTCTTAACCATAAACAGCACAGAGAGTTTGGAGTATTTTGAGAGTCTTAATCAGCATAGGGCTTTTCTCATTATTGAGTCAATGATTGCCGCCAGGCCTCCATATCCTTAGGCACCTGGGAATATATTAATCAATGTATTTGGAATATAGAAAAGGAAATATAGTAGNCAGCCCAGTGTTTCTCATGATGTACTCTGCATAGAAGTTAAACAAGCAGGGTGACAATATACAGTCTCAATGTACTCCTTTTCCTATTTGGAAGCAGTCTGTTGTTCCATGTCCAGTTCTAACTGTTGCTTTTTGACCTGCATACGGATTTCTCAAGGGACAGGTCAGGTGGTCTGGTATTCCCATCTCTTTGAGAATTGTCCACAGTTTATTATGATCCACAGAGTCAAAGGCTTTGGCATAGTCAATAAAGCAGAAATAGATCTTTTTCTGGAACTCTCTTGCTTTGTCAATGATCCAGCAGATGTTGGAAATTTGATCTCTGGTTCCTCTGCCTTTTCTAAAACCAGCTTGAACATTTGGAAGTTCACAGTTCATGCATTGCTGAAGCCTGGGTTGGAGAATTTTAAGCATCACTTTACTAGCATGTGAGATGAGTGCAATTGTGTGGTAGTTTGAGCATTCTTTGGCATTGCCTTTCTTTGGGATAAGCCTATAGAAAATATTCTCAATGGTGAAAAACTGAAAGCATTTCCCCTAAGATCAGGAACAAGATAAGGGTGTCCACTTTTGCCACTATTATTCAACGTAGTTCTGTGAGTTCTAGCTATAGCAATCAGAGAAGAAAAAGAAATAAAAGGAATCCAGATCAGGAAAGAAGTAAAGCTCTCACTGTTTGCAGATAATATTATACTATACATAGAAAACCCTAAAGATAATATCAGAAAATTATAGAGCTAATCAGTGAATTTAGCAAAGTTGCAGGATACAAAATCAATACACAGAAATCAAGTGCATGTCTATATACTAACAATGAAAATCAGAAAGAGAAATTAAGGAATCAATCCCATTCACCATTGCAACAAAAATAATTCAAAATCTAGGAATCAACTTACCTAAGAATACAAAAGAACTGTGCACAGAAAATTATAAGACACTGATGAAAGAAATCAAAGATAACATAAACAGGTGGAGAGATGTTCCATGTTCCTAGGTAGGAAGAATCAATATTGTGAAAATGACTATATTACCAAATGCAATCTACAGATTTAATGCAATCCCTATTAAATTACCAATGGCATTTTTCACAGAACTAGAACAAAAAAATTTCATAATTCATATCGAAATGCAAAAGACCCCANTTCCATGTTCCTAGGTAGGAAGAATCAATATTGTGAAAATGACTATATTACCAAATGCAATCTACAGATTTAATGCAATCCCTATTAAATTACCAATGGCATTTTTCACAGAACTAGAACAAAAAAATTTCATAATTCATATCGAAATGCAAAAGACCCCAAATAGCCAAGGCATACTTGAGAAAGAAGAATGGAGCTGGAGGAATCAACCTTCCTGACTTCAGGTTATACTACAAAGCTACAGTNATGTAAAAATGTAACTTTATCACTATCTTAAGACTAAACAAATCTTAAGGGGAATATTGGTGAAAGGATTTTCATTTGTTGGGCTGATGTTTTGCTGCTAAATCTCCATATTCCCTGCCTTTATAATAAATATAACTAGCATATGCGAGAAATAAGTATTAACCTTTAAGACTGATCATGTTAACCTTGGGTTAAATAAATTCCTTTCTTGATTGTAACTCACTACACCCTCACCCTATAGGAATGCAACTTTATTTGGAGGGTGGTGCCTGGTTTAAGAAAAAACACCCTTGGAAAAAAATAAGTTTTTTGGTTATCAGAAAGAAAGGGTTGTAAATATCAGCAAGCTTCATGGCCAGAAGATGATGTAAAACCCCTAAGACCTTTTTTTTTTTTTAATGTAAAGCACCTGATTTTGATAAAGGTCAGGACTGCTGAACCCTGCATGACTCTGTATTCATCCCTATATGTAACAAAAGGTATATAAGAAAACCTGAAAAATAAAGAAATCAGTGCCTGGAAAGACTGACTCCCCTATGTCATTCTTTCTTGCTCCCCGTTTTTCTGGCTGAATTTCCATCTGGAGCATGGATGCTGTTCCATGTAAACCAAGTTATTCAGCTTCTTTTTCTCCACTCATTTTCCTACTATACCATCCGTTTCTAATCTCTCTATATACCTGTAATTAAATATGTATTTTTCCAAGGATGCCGACTCTGTCCCCACCTTCGAATCACCCTGGATCCACCGGGGCTGGACCCCGGCACTTGCCTGCAGAATTACTTACCTTCCCCTGCACCTGCATCAGTGTTGTATATTGTATTATCATTATTTCATTTTCAGATATTTTTAATTTTTGAATCGTTAAGAGAGAAATTTAGTAGGTAAATAATTATGAGACATAAATTTTGTTTTACAAATATCCTTGTTAAGTGCATGCTCAAAGTGTCCAACCCTTTGCAACCCCATGAACTGTGGCCCACCAAGCTCCTCTGTGCACGGGATTATCCAGGCAAGAATACTGGAGTGGGTTGCTATTTCCTCCTCCAGGGAATCTTCCTGACCCAGGGATCAGACCTGTGTCTCTGTATCTCCTGCAGTGGCAAGCAGATCTTTACCAGTAGCACCATCTGGGAAGCCTGGGTACAAGTAGGGGACAATTAAATCAACCCCACTAGCTAGAGTTGTGATGTGGATTCCATGCACTGCAACACATAAAACCAACGTCATCAACCCACTTTAAAATGACAAAGAAGTGTCCTGGGTTCCTTAAGAAATGCCTTCCCTTGTTTGCTAATGAACTGGAAACTCATTTTATATGTTTATGGGCCATTTTTTTTCCTTTTGTGATATGTTTGGTTGTATTTTTCCTAACAAGTTGTTTACCTTTTTTCTCATTGATTCGTAACTCTTCATCTGCTATTCTACTCCTAAGTATATTTCCCAGAGAAATTCTTGTATTTGTGCAACTGTTCATATAAATTTATATGGTGGTTTTAGTCCCTAAGTAGTATCCAACTCTTGTGACCCCATGGGCTATAGACCACCAGGGGATTATCCAGGCAAGAATACTGGAGTGCATTGCCATTTCCTTCTCCAGGGGATCTTCTCAACCCAGGAATGGAACCCCAGGTCTCCTGCATCGCAGGCAGATTCTTTATCAACTGAACTATGAGGGATTCCCATAAATGTATATAAATGTTCATAAGTGGCATTTTTCTTAACAGTGATAAACTGAGAACCAATACATGGAATCAACCTAAATGTCTATCCACAGATGAATGGGTAAAGAAAAAGTGGTATATATACACAAAGGAATATTACTCAGCCATGAAAGAGTGTAATAATGCCATTTGCAGCAATATAGATGTACCTAGAGATTATCCTAATAAGTGAAGTAAGTCAGAAAGAGATATATGATATCATTCACATGTGGAACCTAAAATATGGCACAAATGAACTTATCTACAAAAAGAAACAGATTCACAGACATAGAGAACAGACTCATAGTTGCCAAGGGGGAGGGATGGATTGAGAGTTTGGGATTTGCAGATGCAAACTAACACATATATAATGGAAAAACAGCAATGTCCTGCTGTATAGCACAGGGAAATATATTCAATATCCTGTAATAAACCATAATGAAAAAATATGAAAAAATATATACATATATATGTAACTGAATCACTTTGCTGTATACTGGACTAACATAGTATTGTAAATCAAGTACACTTCAATAAAATAAGGAAAAAAAGAGAAATGAATTTTTTTAAATTGTGAAGTTATTCAACCAGATAGCCATAAAAATAAATGAATTGCAGTTATGTTTTAGTTATCTACAATTGTACAACAAACTACTTAGTGGCTGAGAACAACAGGGACATTTTTATACTAGAATTATTACTTTTTATAATTCTTTGTGTTGACTTGTTTATCTGCTAGTTTTTGCCTGGGCTCACTCATGAGGCTACATGTAGCTGGTGGGTCAGTGGGGGCTGGACTCAGAAGCCACAGCTGGGATAATAGACCTCTCTTTCCACATGCCTGGATTTCTTTGCAGCATGGTGGTCTCAGAGTAGTGTAAAGAGAATGAAAGCAGGAGATGCAATCCCTGGAAATTGTATAGCATTAATTCTGCTGTGTTCTGTTAATCAAAAGAGTTACTAGATAATTCCAGGTTTAAGGAGTGAGGAAATGGGCTCCACCTTTGCATGGAAGGCATAGTAAAATGACATAACAAATGAGAATGAACAGAAGGAGGAATGACTCATGGAGGCCATTATTTTAATACTCTAATAATATTTGCATGTTTTGTGATCATACTGTTCTTACTCTCTCAATTCTGTCCAGTTTTCTATAACTCTCCTGAAATTCAAGGGATTGTTTATTTTTTAATGTGGACTTTCTGAGTTTTAGGAGGATGCCTCCCAATAATCTCCTGGATCCTGACATGCTGGAAAGAAAAATCACTAATATCTGCATTTCGTATCTGCCTGGCTATATATTTTTTAAGATCTCAGTAGTCTCTGTAATGGTTTGTTTTAATGTGTCAGCTTGTCTAGGCTACAGTACCTAAATATATGGTCAAACATATCTGGATGTTGCTGTGCAGGTGTTTTTTAGATGAGATTAATATTTAAATTGCTTCCCTAGTGGCTCAGTGGTAAGGAATCCACCTGCTAAAAGGAGACATGGGTTTGATCCCTGCACTGGGAAGATCCCTGGGAAGGAAATGGCAACTCACTCCCTTATTCTTGCCTGGGAAATTCCACAGACAGAGGAGCCTGGTGGGTTATAATCCTTGGGGTCACAAAAGGCTCAGGCATAATTTAGCAACTAAACAACAATAACATTTAAATCGGTGGGCATACAGTAGAGCAGGTTATCCTCCATTAGCGTGGTGGGCCTAATCCCATTAGCAGAAGACCTTAAGAAAAAAATCTGACAACCCTTGAGGAAGAATTCTACCAGCTGTTAATCTTTGAACTCGAGTTATAGCATCAACTCTTTCTTGGATTACAACTGGTTCTGTTTCTCTGGAGAACCCTGACTAACATATTCTCCTCAAAGAAACTGCTTTTCTACTCTAGTTTAATCTCCTTATCTTTATGTTACTTTATCTTTCCCTGCTCCTGCTCTGATCGTATGAGTAATGAAGCCCTCCAGTTCCCTCTCATTTCTGTGAGTGAATTTGGTTCCAGGCACATATCCATTTAATTTCCTTTTAATGTTAATTTTCCTTTTAACCTTTGAGTATGCAATATAAATGTGAATTATGAGTGTGATATGAGTAAAGGATCTCATTCTTTTTGTTTATTAATAAATTGACCTTTTTTTTCCCTGTGGTGGAATTTATAATTTGTATCTTGAGTTCTAAATATATCTGGAAAGAGTTTCTTTAGCTGAAGTATCTGACAAAACTTCAGAAATATATCTGCCTGGAATGTAGATGCAATCCCAGAGGTGATGCAGCCATTGTATGATCATGAAGAAAGAAACCAAACTCTGAGTTTGGAGTGGCAAGAAGATAGAGTTAACCTGGTCCCTAATAGAAATATTGAGCCTTAGACTACCTACTCCCATATTTTTTGTTATTTGGCAAAAATAAGTATTTTCCAGTTAAATCAGTTTAGTTTGGCTTTTCTCTGGAAAGCAGACTAATAGAATCTTAGCTGACATAAAAGATGTTTCAGATTCTAGGAAACAAATAAATTAACAACACAAACATTGAAACCAAGAATTTCAGTGCTATTCTTAACATTCAAATTTTTGAAAATTTTAATTATTCACAGGATTTATGTTTATTGTCTCTTTTCATCTTTGTAGTGGTCCTGGAGAGAAAAAAAGTTTTTATTATCCCCAGAATACAAACAAGGAATACGAGGCTCAGAAAAATCATGATTTGTGATTCTTTTTAAAACCAGGCATATTATTATGCAGAGATCAGACTCTGACTTCTCAGTGATTTATTTGACTATAATTCCTGGCACATGGTAGGCACTCATTAAATGAATGAATGAATGAATGGTATACATAAAAAAAATTAGTTCAGAACCTGGCATATACTGTATGTTAAATAGATGTTAATAACAATAGTAATAACAGTATGTTAACTTCTTGCCTCTTAACTTACAGAAGCCTATGGATTTTTCTTTTTATTGTTTTATTTTTTAATGCACTGGGTCTTAGTTGTAGCATGTGGGATCTTTTGTTGTGGTCCATGGTCTTCTCTCTAGCTGTAGCTCATGGACTCAGTAGTTGCCAGCTCAGGCTTAGGTGGCTGTGGCATGTGGGATTATAATTCTCCATCGGGGGATCGAAATCATGTCCCTTTGCAAGGCAAGGTGGATTCTTAACCTCTGGACCACCAGGGAAATCCCAGGCCTATGAATTTTATCTCTTTTAAGTACAGACTGCAAGCTTGCCTCTTGTGCATAAACAGCACCAACAAAGGCTTCCTTTGCCAAATGATAAGAGAAATTAATTTATTCATTCTCCAAAGAAAGTGGTAACAAACACACAAAGCTTAGATAAGAAATTTCCAAGTTAGGAACATTTGGATTAAGAATTATTGTTGTTTAGTCACTAAGTCATGTTTGATTCTTTGTCGACCCTGTGGACTATAGCCCACCAGGCTCATTTGTTCATGGGATTTCCCAGGCAGGAATACTGGAGTGGGTTGTCATTTCCTTCTCTGGGGGATCTTTCCAACCCAGGGATTGAACCTATCTCTTGCATTAGGCCACCAGGGAAGCCCTTGATTTAAGAATATTTCTTAGTAAAAGTGTTCATTTAATTAGCTAACCTCTCCTCCCCCCAACTCCGTTTAAGTGTCTGACTGTCAGAATATAAAATGTAAATAACTATGACTCAATTCTTGACTAAGCTTCTTCTATGCTTGGCAAAGATCTGGGTATGATTTCCTTGTAATAATGTCTCTATTAAAATAATTATTATTTATTTTGTAAACCACTCTGCACATACTATTTTATAAATTCTCATACCAACACCACAAAGTAGCTGCTCTTACATTGTTTGACAGTTGTTGTTCAGAAGCCTGGTCATGTCTGACTCTTTGTGATGCCATAGAGGGTAGCACGCCAGGCTTTGATAGTTAAATGAACTTAAAGAGCTTGATTATGGGATCAACTCCTACCCTGAGCAAGTGGTCACCAGGGTGATAAGAAAGAGGGAATTAACTCAGTGAAATTTCACCCCTGCCCTTGTAGGCGTAGTTCACAGCTCATGCCCTACTCTGTTGATTACTCAATGGTGGTATCTTAGGATACGCAAGGTGAGGACTTTGCAATATCTGCTGGAGAAAGTATTGATCACAGAGCAAATCAGGAGCAGGCTCAGTCCATACACTTAGAGCATTAAGCAGACATTACACCAATTTCAGTCACAGAACATGTAATCTGAGTCTTTCAGACAAATTCGTTTACCAGCTGGCCTCTAAAGCTATGACTTTCCCCTGGGTTTGCTATCAACTTCAGCTACATCTATAACGGTAAAAAAGTAGGAAATAATGTAATTACTTAGGAAAACCTGACCAAAAAATAACCTAGGAAACGACAAATGCATGGATTTCCTTCCAGAGCTTTCTATAACATTAACAATGGTGTCTTACATTTGTAATATGCTTACAATAAACCTTACAACTTTTTTACAAGGACAAAGATCTATTAATAAAGCTACTCCCTTGATTAGCTGAGTTACTTCAAGTTAATCAGTTAAGTTTTAAGTCTCCTCATCTATGCAGTAATAATTGTACAAGTAATAAAACACCTCATTCAGCTGTTAGGATGCCCAAAAACAGATGTTATATGGGCAAGCCCTTTATAAATTTTTGTTGACCAAAAAATACAGTCACAACCTGAAAGCAGAGAGTTATTTGGTGGGAATTTTAGGATGTTTAGCCCAGGAGACAGGATCTCAGTAACTCTGAGAAAACTGTTCCAAGGAGGCTGGAGGGGGAGTCAGGCTATATACAAGTCTGCAACAAAAGTAAGTGAAAGTCGCTCAGTTGTATTCAACTCTTTGTGACCCCTTGGACTGTATGGTTCATGGAATTCTCCAGCCTCGAATGAGTAGGTAGCTTTTCCCTTCTCCAGGGGATCTTCCCAACCCAGGGACTGAACCCAGGTCTGCCCACATTTCAGGCAGATTCTTTACCAGCTGAGCCACAAGGAAGCAGGTAATCTGCACATCAAAGGCCAGAAATCAAGTTAAAGAATTTAGTGTTCTCTGTGTGGGAAGATGCAAGCTTCTGGGCTCCCTGAATTCATTCGTTTCCTATGCACCTAGCTTTGGGAGCCCTCATTCACATTTGGAGGCTAGAAATTGCTGACGGTTGTGACATTTCTTGTTTATTGATATGGCAGGGTATATTTTCGTTTCACAATTTTAAAATGCTATAGAAATGTGGCACATTGTTCCTGCTCACCATTTCATCCTCACAGCACCTCTGTAAGGCAGTGAAGGTGGACATCTCATACCAGCCTGGCAGCACTCAGCCACACACTCAGCCACACTGCTGTGATAAACCCAGTCTACCCACGCAAGGCAATAAGGACACGACAAGAGCCATGGACATTTCCGTGATACAGAAACTCTCAGTCATGGTGGCACAGACTCAGACTCGTGTGATTACCATAATATGACAAGGCCAGTTAGGCAGAGGGCCATGACAAATGGAAGGTATAGTTAGGGCCAAGGCAGAAAAGAAGGAGAGATGACCTCAATGGAGGTAGATTACCTTTATTCAGGCAAGGAGGGGTGACAGTCGGCCTACTAGGAGAAGGATCAGGGAGGCTTCATATTTAAAGGAAGGTTTGTGGAAGCAATAAGGGAAACATTAGTCAGGTGGGACGTTTTGGGTATTCTTCAGTTGAGATGGCATTTGTAGTTGAACAGAGGGTGGGAGGTTTTAGGCAGGGGGTGATAAGCTCTCTGGGCAGGGGGTGATAAGTCCCAGGTAGATGCAATAGGCCCGAAGCATCAGGGTGGGACTTAAAGTTTGGTTTTGTTTTCCCTGAAGTTAGGTGATTCAGCAAGGGCCTTTGAGACCATTGTTTTCTTTTTCAGGCCCAAAGACTCCTTCAATGTTTCTCAAAATTGACACAGCCATCCCATTCACAATATCACAGACAAGAAACACAAATACACATATATACTTGTACAAATGAGGGAAACTGAGGTTAGATAATTTAGATGGTTTGCCTAAGGTCATCATAAATAATAGGTCCAAGATGTGAGATAAGGAGTTGTACTCCAAAGAACTGAGCCTTTATTGCGTCACTAGCCTAATTTCAGAAAGTATTATATACCCCAATACCAACCACTATTCTCATGAATCATGTAAAACAGCATGCTCTTTGCTGAGGTGTGGGGAGATCTGCTGGAGAAGGGATAGGCTACCCACTCCAGTATTCTTGGGCTTCCCTGGTGGCTCCGCTGGTGAAGAATCCACCTGCAATGTGTTAAGCTTGGCTTTGATTCCTGGGTTGGGAAGATCTCCTGGAGAAGGGAAAGGCTATCCACTCCAGTATTCTGGCCTGGAGAATTCCATGGACTGTATAGTACACGGGGCCACAAAGAGTCGGACAGGACTGAGTGACTTTCACTTGTTGACTGGAGTTTAAAGTGTAAGCTTCTTGCCATAGATACTCTATTCTCTTTCTAAAATACTTTGGCCAGAGAAGTCTAATGATCATGAAACTAACAATAATCAACATTTAGATCCATTAAATTACAACTTGCTAAATAAGTAATGAACTCTAAACTGCTTTCACTGATCAAGTTTGCTATGATTGTTTTTACAAAAACTTGTATGCCTTTCAAGCATCATAAACCTGGTTTGGTAACTATCACAGAATTTCAAAACTAAGAGATGATCTTTATAACTCTCTTCTATTAGAGAAGAATTCAGAGGAGTTGACTGACTTCTCCCAGGTTGCACAGCTGATCTGTGACGGAGCTAGACCAGAACTAGGTCTTGGATAGTTATCTAAGATGCCTTTCACTCCCTCTCCTCAACTGTGCACCCTCTTTAGAATTCAGCTAATATGCCAATGGGGGGCCATGTCCTTCATGGGTGTGACGGGGAAGGTAAGCCTCTATAGCACAGTATACACGTTGAAACAAAGGGATATTATGTGAAACAAAGGGATATTATTTAGACCCTGAGAACAGAACAGAACTGTCCATTGTGAAGTATTGGTTTGGCTTCTCTGTAGTAATAAGAGAAGGAATAAAAAGAGCCAAGAGGAAAAACCATTTGTTGCCAAGTAAGTAACTCACATCATGTGACATTTAAACGATGGATACAATATTTAAAAGAGAGGTTGTAGCCTTGCATGAGGTGATCTATTGGCTAAGTAGGCTCTATGACATTTTGAAGAAGGAAAGAGTAGTAATTATCATACAATAGGTTTTTAATGGGGGTCCAGAAGGTAGCAGCTAAAAAGATACAGGAAAGAAGCATTAGCAAACTCACTGCCTGTAACCATAGCTGGATAAACCAGGAAACTTTAGCTTCTTCCCTGGAGGAGGGCATGGCAAACCACTCCAAGTAATTCTTGCGTGAACAGTTCCATAGACAGAGGAGCCTGGTGAGCTATGGTCTGTGGAGTTGCAAAGAGTTGGGCGTGACTGAAGCATACCCACCCCCCACCACCTCTGAAAGAAGTTGTTGTAGGTCCAACACAGCTGAACCACGTTAGGACACTCATCCTTACGAGGAGAACTTGCCTTTCCAGTTGGTCTGTTTGACTTAGAGTTGCATGACGTGCTATATACCTGGACAAAGTCCAACTGGCTACCTTTCCTGTCATCAAAGAGAAAGGCAAGGATATGACCAAAAAAAAAAAAAAAGTAATATTTATCTTTAAGATACAGAATTAGGGCTCAAAGGATTATCCTCAAGCCTGATGCTTTTTAATGAGGAACATAGGAGAGAGAAAGGTGAGTTGAGCTCTTTCCGTGAGGACGACTGTGTGTGAGCAAAAGACAATTAAGAAAAATAAATGACCACTTTTATTTAGAGCATTCTACAACTTTCAACTGAAATGAACCACCAATCTTGCATTGCAGGAAATTATGGATCAGAGAAGAGAAATAACTTGCCCAGATTCTGGACTGTGGGAACCCAGGTGTCCTGCCTCCCAGCTTAGGGATTTTCTATAACTCTACAAAAAGATTCAAAGCTTACTAACGGAAGATATTTTGTCCTTCCTCTTTCCCTGTGCCCTTTCCCCCTACTTTCTATTTATTTAGCATTTATTGAGAACTTAGTGTGTACTGGGCACTATTCTAAGTTCTGGAGACACTGTGCTTGATACATAGTTCCTTTCTTTCTCTCTTTCCCTAGTATGTGATAACTACCCATACATTTTTTACATGAAATAATTATTTTATTGAAGAAATAATTTGCAATTCATGATTACTAATATATGTAGATTTTCCATGTTTTATTGGTCATTCTGATTTTCTTTTCTTTGAATACTTTTTGCATATCTCTTTTTCTCTTAGTTCTTATGCCTTTTAAAAATATTGCAGTATAGTTAATTTACAATGTTGTGATAGTTTCAAGTATACAGCAAAGTGATTCTGTTATCAGTTCAGTTCAGTTCAGTCTCTCAGTCATGTCCGACTCTTTGCAACCCCATGGACTGCAGCACACCAGCCTTCCTTGTCCATCACCAACTCTCAGAGCTTTCTCAAACTCATGTGCATTGAGTCAGTGGTGCCATGCAATCACCTCATCCTCTGTTGTCCCTTTCTCTTGCCTTCAGTCATTCCCAGCATCAGTGTCTTTTCAAATGAGTCAGTTCTATGTATCAGGCGGCCTAAGTATTGGAGTTGCATTTTCAGCTTCAGTCCTTCAATGAATATTCAGGACTGATTTTCTTTAGGATGGACTGGTTGGATCTCCTTGCAGTCCAAGGGACTCTCAACAATCTTCTCCAACACCACAATTCAAAAGCATCAATTCTTCAGCGCTCAGCTTTCTTTATAGTCCAACTCTCATATCCATACATGACTACTGGGAAAACTATAGCTTTGACTAGACAAACCTTTGTTGGTAAAGTAATGTCTCTGCTTATTATATGCTCTCTAGGTTAGTCATAGCTTTTCTTCCAAGGAGTAAATGTCTTTTACTTTCATGGCTGCAGTCACCATCTGCAGTGATTTTGAAGTCCCCCCAAATAAAGTTGTTCACTGTTTCCATTGTTTCTTCATCTATTTGCTATGGAGTGATGGGACTGGATGCCATGATTTTAGTTTTCTGAATGTTGAGTTTTAACTTTTTCCACTCCCCTTTTTTACTTTCATCAAGAGACTCTTTAGTTCTTCTTCACTTTCTGCCATAAGGGTGGTGGCATCTGCCTATCTGAGGTTATTGATATTTCTCCCAGAAATCTTGATTCCAGCTTCATCCATCCCAGCTTTTCACATGATGTATTCCACATATAAGTTAAATAAGCAGGGTGATAATATACAGCCTTGACATACTCCTTTCCTGATTTGGAACCAGTCTGTTGTTCCATGTCCAGTTCTAACTGTTGCTTCTTGATCTGCATACAGATTTCTCAGGAGTCAGGTCAGGTGGCCTGGTATTCCTATCTCTTGAAGAATTTTCCAGTTTGTTGTGATCCACACAGTCAAAGGCTTTGACATAGTCAATAAAGCAGAAATAGATGTTTTTCTGGAACTCTCTTGCTTTTTCCATGATCCAGCAGATGTTGGCAATTTGATCTCTGGTTCCTCTGCCTTTTCTAAAACCAGCTTGAACATC
>SJYV01052099.1:355033-378718 GCA_006410875.1 Neotragus pygmaeus | reverse complement strand
CAGTTTATTGTGATCCACACAGTCAAAGGCTTTGACATAGTCAATAAAGCAGAAATAGATGTTTTTCTGGAACTCTCTTGCTTTTTCCATGATCCAGCGGATGTTGGCAATTTGATCTCTGGTTCCTCTGCCTTTTCTAAAATCAGCCTGAACATCAAGAAGTTCACGGTTCACGTATTGCTGAAGCCTGGCTTGGAGAATTTTGAGCATTACTTTACTAGCATGTGAGGTGAGTACCTATAACTTAATATTGTACAGCAACTATACTTCAATAACAATAATTATAAAGATCTATCTAAATAGTAAAATATTAAATTAAAAGCCATGCTAGATAAATCAAACCTGTCAACAGAATTGAGGTTTTTCTTGCTTGATTCTATATAATNGGTGAGTACCTATAACTTAATATTGTACAGCAACTATACTTCAATAACAATAATTATAAAGATCTATCTAAATAGTAAAATATTAAATTAAAAGCCATGCTAGATAAATCAAACCTGTCAACAGAATTGAGGTTTTTCTTGCTTGATTCTATATAATGAAATGAGAGAATAATAGTTAATGTTAGAATAGATTTACCTAAAACATATTTTTCCATTTTGAAACTAGGAGACCCACAATATAAGACTGTTTTTGTTTTGCTTTGCTGTTGCGGTTCAGTTGCTTGGTGTTTGATTTAGTTTAACTTGAAAGGAGGTTAAAAGGAGAAAATAACTTTTGGATCCCTAAAAACACATGAATGTTACCTTATTTGGTTGGTATAGGGAGGACCTCTGAACTCCCTAATCTCAGGAAATATATTAGCACTTGTCAAAACAAAAATGGATGCCTTCCTACCCCCCAGAGTATTTAACCACATAGCCTTCCTCAGCATTTGTTTCTAGAAATCATATACTTATTTTCATGCCTGCAAATCTCTACTGAGAGACCCAGTCCAAATAATTCAGATATTCAATGTCAGTTCTTGGGGGACGTGAAAGGAGCAGTTTTCATTTTCAGTTTCCATTACATATTTTCCCTCCATTCAATCGTTTTGAGATCAGTAGGCAGTCTGCAGGGTACAATTAGAAATGAAAACCCAACCAAAACTTGGAGAAATGTATGTTGGATTAGGGAAACAGCCCTGGGAATATCTATTGAATTCCCCAGCATTTAGCATGTGTAATTTCTCAGTAAGGAATGTGCGTTAGAGAATGTGAAAGGCCAGAATTTCTCCCTCTACACTCCCTCTTTTTTTAAAACCATAAATAGAGTTCCCTTTGATTGAGTCTGGAGGTGCTTCATGAACAGAGGCCAAAGGAGGCTAATGCTGGCTCCCAAATCTAACTATAAGGATTGTCCAACATTTGCATTCGCTCAGTCTCACTTGAAATCTTTGGTTCTGGAAAGAAAAAAGAACTTGACAATCTGGTTAACATCTGGTTTTCTGGCAGCAACTTAAAACTTTGCTGCAGCTCTCAGTTTTAAGGTATTGTGGAACTCCCTGTAGATAGTGCCTGATCTTGGAAAGTTTAATGAAGCAGATGGCTCTCTTAAATAGAAAAATCTAACTACAGGAGGCAAACACCCAACAAGCTCCCTCAAAGGAGCAATTGTTCTATTCCCCGACTCCTACTCTGCCAACACCATGGGAAATCACTTTACAACTTGTTACCAACTTTTAAAAAGTGAAATAATATCTAAAGACTAAAGTCATCAATTGTAGCCCTCTATCTCATTTCTTAATCTTCTGGTTATCAGCATCTTCTGTGACTCTTTCTTGGAGAAGTTCAAATTTCTTCCCTATCTAGAGTCTCCCCCATACGGGATGAAGATCTTACTTAATTTTATTTTCAGTCCAAAAAAAAAAGGGGGGGGGGGAGCATGCATTTAAACTTCTGTCCCTCAGAATCACCTTCTATTCTACGGTTTTATATTACTTCAATCAACTATTTTCATTAACACATCAACAAATCCCTCGTGGCTTAGGATGCACACATCAGAAAATGCCTCATAATTTAATGTTCTGTTCACAGCTCCTTCTAGAACCTCAAAGGAGCAACTTAGCAACTATCTTAAATCAGCCACAAACACGCTGAACATCATATTTTTCTCCTATATGAAGGAGAAGAGAAGACATATGCCTTCCCACTCGGTACAACAATGAAATTCTATTACCTACTATAGAAATATGTTTAATTTCAAACTTTATCAGTTTCATTCTTTCATTCTTCCCTACTGCCAGTTTCAATAGGGGATGTGATACACAATTAACTCTGTTTTATATATTTCTTCTCATTTCATTAAAACAGCCTTCAGAATTGTAGAAATCAATGTTGACCTTTGACCAATATAAAGTTGAATTTCCCTAGGGCATAAAGCAGGTATAATTATGACACTGTATTAGTCACTATATTTTTTGCTACAAAAAACAGAAATTCTACTCAAACTGACTGACTGAAGGGAGGAATTTATTAGATCATATGACTGGAGAAAGAACAGGAAAGAAAGTACCAGAAAAACTTTTTATTTATTTATTTTTTTACTTTACAATACTGTATTGGTTTTGCCATACATCAACATGAATCTGCCACGGGTGAACATGAGTTCACAATCCTGAACCCCTCTCTCACCTCCCTTCCCATATCCTCTGGGTCATCCCAGTGCACCAGCCCCAAGCATCCTGTATCCTGCATCGAACCTAGACTGGCGATTCGCTTCTTACATGGGCATACACATCAGCAGAAAAATTTTTTAATCTCTCTTTTTTTTCTGCCTAATGGTTTCATTTTCTTCTCTCATAGAAGGGTCATCTCCACATGACAGAGCATCTGGCCAGTGACAGCATCTAAGCATCACAGCTTCCACCACAGAGAAGGTTGAATTATTTTCTCTGCTCTGAAAACTCCCAGGGAAGAACTCTTACTGACTTTGTTTGGATCAGATAGTCACCTGTCAGCCAGTCAACTGTGACAAGAAAAGGCATGGTGTTTACTGAATTGGCAGCTTCCACCAGAACCACACAGTTGGAATGGGGTAGGGGTATATGCATGCATGCCACGTCGCTTCAGTCGTGACTGACTCTTTGCGACGCTATAGACTATAGTCTGCCAGGCTCCTCTGTTCATGGGATTTTCCAGGCAAGAATATTGGAGTGAGTGGCCATTTCCTTCTCCAGGGGATCTTCTTGACCCATGGATTGAACTCACATCTCTTACATCACCTACACTGGCAGGCAGATTCTTTACCACTAGCACCACCTTTAGGGGGAAGTACTCCTCAAAGAAGAGGAGGTACAATAGCAGTTCCACTTTGGGGTATGTACCCAAAAGAACTGAAAGCAGGGTCTTGAAGTGATATTTGTACACCCCTTTCATAGCAGTATTATCAACAGAAGACCAAAGTTGGGAGCAACACATGTGCCCATTGATGAATGAATAGAAAAACAATGTGGAAAACATACAATGGAATACTATTCAATCTTAAAAATAAAGGAAATTCTCACACATGGTACAACCTAGATGAACCCTGAGGACACGTTGCTAAGTGAAATGACAGTCACAAAAATACAAATACTATGTGATACCACTTATGTGAAGTACCTAGAGTGGTCAAATTCATAGAGATAGAAAGTAGAATGGTGATTGCCAGGAATTGGGGGAACAGAGGGATGGGGGATTATTGTTTAATGGATACAGAGTTTCCGTTTGCAAGATAAAAGGAGCTCTGGCAACTGGTCTACAATAGTGTGAACACTGGGCCTCCCCCGTGGCTCACCAGGAAAGAGTCTGCTTGCAATGTAGCAGCTGCAACAGACATGGGTTCAATTCCTGGGTCCGGAAGACCCCCTAGAGGAGGAAATGGCAACCCATGCCAGTATTCTTGCCTGGAGAATCACATAGACAGAAGAGCCTGGCAACTACAGTCCATGGGGTGGCAAAGAGTCAGACACAACTGAAGCAACTTAGCATGCATTGACACAATGTGAACATTAAACTACTATTAAACTGAGCTCTTTAAAATGGTTGAGATGGTAAATTTTATATTACATACATTTTATCAATTAAAAATAAATTTTAAAAATTGTTTAAAAAGACGAGGAATACTATTCCCAGAAGGATAAGGTGACAGATCAGACAACCTATGACCACTTCAGTTACAGATGCAGAGAAAGACTGTTCATCGTATCACTAATGGGAAAGACTGTAGGGATGAGTCAGCCAAGGAACCATGGCATTACTCTAACAAAACTTCTGGACTAATTACATACAATCAGAAAGGGCAAGAAAGAAAAGAAAAATACAGCAAAGCTACCAACAACAGCTTCATGCAGATCTATAGTTTTATAACTATAAACCAGAAGTCATTCTCTTGGCATGTGGTGGCTGGGGAAAATAGAATTTAACATAAAGTTTAAATCGCATTCACAAGTTTGATTTCTTTAAAATGCACTTTTTAAAAAATTGATTAAAAACCAACTGCTGGATAGCAATATCAAGAAAGTAGAATTTGTCCAAACTCTACAACTCAGTAACTCCACTCCTAGATAAATATATATATATATCTTAGAAAAACTCTTATCCATAATCACCAGGCAACATGGACCAGGAATCTCTCTAGCAATATTTTTGCAATAAGAAAACATAAATATCAGCTCAAAATGACCTTTGATAGAATGGCTAAAATAAATAGTAGGGGATTTTCTTTCATACAATGGAAGACTGTACAGTAGTGAAAATAAATGAACCACAGCTAACCACATTAACATGAAGCATAATCTTGAGCAAAATAAACAGACAAAATATATTTTTTATTTTTTTATTGAAGGATAATTGCTTTATAGGATTTTGCTGTTTTATGTCAAACCTCAACATGAATCAGCCATAGGTATGTATTTATTTATATTAACAGAAAGTTCAAAAGTCATTTTTGAATTCTGCATGCTCAAAAATAATTTATGGAAACATGCAGATATATAATTCTAAAATAAAAGTAAGAAATGGTAACAGCTTTCAAAATAGAAGTTATCTCTGAGTAGATGGATAGGAGAGGTTTCAGGAAAGGACATGCAAAGGACTTAGAAGGTATGGATGTATTTCATAAGATAGGTGTGATTACATAGGTGTTCGGTTTATTATTAGTGTACATGGTACGTAAATATTACACATATATATTACATGAAAATTTAGGATACAGTTTATAGCAAAATATGTTTTTAGAAAGCTAAATAAATTGTTTTCTCATATCTCACCACTGTAAGGCCAAATTATCATTTAGAAGACACTAGCACCCAGTGTGAGTTGGAAATCAGCTACCCGATACTAAGATGTATAATGCAAAAGGATAGACTTTATTTCGCATTTGTCTTTTCAATGCATTTGTGTTTTTATATTATCTTCTGACACTTGGAAGAAAAAGCATAATGGAAAAAATTATCTGGGAAGAAAAGTTGGCATTTGTACATATTGCCCAATAGGCAGGTAGAGTTATGCATCTGCACAATTCATGATGAAGTTTTATATGAGTAATTGACAAAAAAAATAAATATGGAGCTGGAAATCTGATAAAAATACATCCTCGTTTCAATACTTTATTGCTTGCAATGGGTGGTTCAAATCACAACTCCTAGTAGGTTATACAAAGCCTTACCCCATGAGTGAAAATATTTCTGATTAAAACATTCCCCAGGTTACCTACTGTGTCCTGTTTATTCAGCTTATTTCAAACATTTGCAGCGAAGGGGGTACAACATTTACACAGAAAAACAGGACAAAAGTTGTGACGTGGACTTCTGGCTTTACTTGACAAATTGCAACAGGCCCACGGATATAATAGGTATTTAACCCAGATAATAAAGTTTATAGACACTGAAGTTGTCTCTGTCTTTCAACCAAGTGGAGTGATTAATCACTTCTAAGATTTTTGACATATGGTCCTGGACTAGCTGACTTTGTCAGGAACTTAATATGAGTTTCAAAAGATCTCCACCTAAGGGAATATTTGTGGCTCATATATGCTATACAGAGTTATGGGTATCTACAAAATGTCCTTTATCAACCTCTGAGCAGCTGGAGACTACCAACCATCCCATTTGAAAAGCAGCATTCTCTCTCACAATAGAGGTAGGGTAGATTTAAGAAATAGTCTTTGGGCATTAAGAAAAGTTTTCATACACAAGAACTGTCCTCTGCTTTTTCTTTCAAAAGGAAAATATAACTGGGAAAACATGTGGGGGATACGATTTATACAACATCTGTTCCCTCTGAGTCTCTCTGAGGCCACAGAAAACTGTCCAAGAATATTGGATACCAAAAAGAAAACAAAGTTGGTGACCTCACAACAACCAAATATAAAGACAGAACACATATAAAATAATATGCGTAGGAAAAATTAATTTGAAGCCTATGTTCCTTTTGGCAGGGCCATAGACATGAACAATAGCACAGGAAAAAATTACTCAGAACTATATAAATGAACTTCACTGTATAGGGCTTTAAAAAAAGTTCCAATAGTTGCAAAACAAAAAGTAACCCCCCAATTGTTCAAGACCACAGTCCCCAATCATCAAGTCTGTCTAAAGAAATGTGGCCAATATGGAAATATTGTGTGGGTCGGATTCCAGGGTCTTCTTTTGGAATATATCCTCAGTACCTATTCAACACTCAGGCATTATTTATTAACTGCTCCTAAATACAGTTATCTGAAGTCAAACTCTCTAAGGAGTTGTTCTATCAAAACACCTAGAAATATATCTGTACACAGATGTCAGAAAGGACCTTTTAAATTTAGTGAGATGCATTTTGTTATTTTTGTATGTCACACCTCATGCAAGAGAGTAAACAAAACAGATTCTATTCAATAGAATCTTTCTTTAGATAAAATAGGCTCATCCATTTGGAAGCTCTGTTCAAGAAGGTGAAAAAAGGAAGTGATATCTTTTAAAATACCTTAGAAATAACTATAAATTACAGTGACCTGACAGGATCAGAAGAGAGAAGCTTCCTAATCAATAGGTAACTTTAGAAATTACGATCCTTACAAGGTTCCAGTGTGATTATTTTATTCCAGTGTCCTACCCAGCAGAGACCATCCCTGGAGCCTAAAAGATCTATCAAATGCTAGAAACTAATGGGGTGAATATTTTAATTACATAACATGGGTTTTTTTTGTTGCTGTTATTATTATTTTTTTATATACAGCTTCTCAGTTCTCTTACCTATGGAAATTAGAACATACAGAAATACAAAGTAACCAGGCAGAGGTAGTTTAAAGACAAACTGTGAACTTCCCTGTCCCAATACTTACTTTTGCAGTATAGGATTTTTCTTTAAAACTCCCTCCTCTACAGCCAGAAAGACATCCTCTTCCCCCAACTCCCTACATTTACCAAAAGGTAAGTGCTTTAATGACCCTCTACTTTATAAACTATATCAACTTTATAAACTACTCAATCCAATTCAATCCATGCACTGACAACAAACTGATTTTGCTCCTATTCTAATTAATTGGTAATGTCTTCTGGAGCATGTTCTGGCACAGATTCTAAGGCCCAGTTGAGATTCAGTGGCAAAGAGTACCATGACTGATATGCAGAAGTAGAGGATGGGTACCATACAGGCCATGTATCTGTTATTCTTATGTAAACATGTTACTCCTCCAAGATGCTATGATTCTATAGCTTTCTTTTAAGATAGTTTCACCAGACGAGTTCTTTATCTAAAAGCATAATTCTAAAAGAAGAACGTTCAGTCCTATAGCCACTTCATGGAGGAGAAAATATGCACTGGAATCGACTTTGCAGAACTTCTCAGTTCATCCTACTTAGAAAACAACTGCAGTGAATTAAGAAACGAGGAAGCATAAGAGGCACACCTCTTAGATGTTTGTTTTAAATATTTCTCTTCTGCTACTGGCATTATGAAAGAAAAGGCAACATTGTAATGTGGCAAAACACAGCTGTGTTGACCTTCAGTTCAGTTCAGCTCAATCGCTCAGTTGTGTCCGACTCTTTGTGACCACATGAACTGCAGCACGCCAGCCCCCACTGTCCATCAGCAACTCCCGGNATTCATATATATATATATATATATATATATATATATATATATATATTCTTTTTAGATTCTTTTCCATTATAGGTTATTTCAAGAAATTGAATACAGTTCCCTGTACTATACAGTAGGTCCTGTTGTTTATCTATTTTATATATAGTAGTGTGTATCTGTTAATCCCAAACTCCTTATCCTGTCCTCCTCCTTTTCCCTTTGGTAACCAAATATTTGTTCTGTATGTTTCTGAGTCTGTTCCTATTCTGTAAATAAGTTCATTTTTATCTTTTTTTTTTTTAGATTCCTTATATCAGTAATATCATGTGATACTTGTTTTGACTTACTTTGTATGATAGTCTCTAGGCCCATTGATGCTGCTGCAAATGGCATTATTTCATTCATTTTCATGGCTGAGTAATATTTCACTGTATATGTGTACCACATCTTCTTTATCCATTCCTCTGTTTTGGGGAGCTTAGGTTGCTTTTGCATCTTGGCTATTAAATTAGTGCTGCTGTGAGCATGAGGGTACGGATATCTTTTCGAATTAGACCTTTTGTCTTTTCTAGATATATACCTAGGAGTAGGGTTGCTGTATCATAAGGGTAACTCTGTTTTTAGTTGTTTTTTTTTTTAAAGGTTAATGAAAAAAAGATGTAATTTTTTCTTTATCTACATTGAAAGTGAAGTTGCTCAGTCGTGTCCGACTCTTTGTGACCCCATGGACTGTAGCCCACCAGGCTCCTCTGTCCATGGGATTCTCCAGGCAAGAACACTGGAGTGGGGTGCCATTTTGCCTTCTCCATGTTTTTAGTTTTTTAAGGTACCCGCATACTGTTCTCCATAGTGGCCACCCCAATTTGCATTCCCACCAGCGGTGTAGGAGGGTTCCCTTTTCTCCACACCCCCTCCATCATTTGTTATTTGCAGACATTTGGATCATGGCTATTTGGACTGGCATGAGGCAGTCGCTCATTGCAGTTTTGATTTGCATTTTTCTAATAAGTAGGAATGTTGAGCATCCCTTCACGTGCTTGTTGGCCATCTGCATGTCTTTGGAGAAGTGTCTGTTTAGGTCTTCTGCGTCCATGCTGCATCCTTGGGGGGACTTTTTTTCCCCTTGTGAAACAGTCTTTGTGCTTAAGGACTGATATTTGACCAAACAATTGGGTGCCATAGCCTAGCCAATTTGACACCTAATGTTTACCATCATATTCCACAGGTGTGGCCATTGAACCTTAGCCACTGGGCTTTGGTATAATGTTGGTGGGGTTAATTGAAGTGTATATTGTGATGACACAGCTTGGAGGGGCCCTTAGGATCTTTAGAACTCGGGCAGGATCAGCTTTCTGTGCTGAGTATTTCCCTGGGGACTCTCTCAGGATTCTTACCGAGGGGGAGTTTTGTGGAAGGGGCTGTTGTCTGAAAGTGCAGGATGCCCTGTGCCCATCCTCTCCCCTCTGGGCTCGGTTCCCACAGTCAGTCGTGTAACCCTGGGCAAGTCACTGGGCTCCTGTGGGCCTCCACTTGCCTACAGAGAGTGACATGTAGACTCGATGCTGGAAGTTCCTTCCTCACTTTGCAGCACCGAATTTCTCTCCTCCTCTTTTGTTACAAGATTTGTAGAGACTTGTTAGGAATTTACAGGTTATGATTGCTTTCTTTGAAAATGGCTCCTGATTTTCAAATAGCATTAAGAATTGACATCATATGTGTTTATTGATCAGAACACTAAAGCTTTTTTATCATTGTAATGTGATGATGTCATACATTCAGTAAGTATCATAGGTATTTTTTGGATTAAAAAATATTTTAAAAAATATGTCTCATTTAAAATACATGCTCATCGTAGAAGCTCCAGGGTAATGATAGGTAGACACACACTCTGCCTTCATTTTCTTGGAGTTTAGCGATCTGTAAAATATGTTGGAAAGAAGCAAGACTTTGGAATAAGATGGATCTGGACTTAAACCTAGGCTTTTCCACCTTCCAGCCATGTGAACTTGATCATAGTATTTAACCTCTGTGAGCCTCAGTGTGCTCATCTGTAAAATGGGAGTAATGAGATGTTATGACAGGGTTGTCATGAAATTAAATAAAATGGCCTACGTGAACTGCCAAGCTTAAAGCTTGACACAGAGTAAATGTGAAATAATGAGTTCCTTTCTCCTCCTTTGGGTATTTTCTGACATTCTAGGACCCTGAAGTGCCACTAGGAGATCTGAGGCCAGATTCTCACTTTGTGACATGCTAAAGACTACCTTAAAAAAACAAAAAACAAAAAAACCCGCATCAGGATGTGGTCACCTTCTGAGCTTGTCAAATGTGAAAAAGGAGGGTTAAGCTGTGTTACTTTACTTTTATAACAGATAGTCTGTCTTCTAGGAATTGGCCGTTCTTCCATTCTAGGAAGAAGTGATGAATCATTACAAGAAACACTGTTTTCTTTCTCAAGTCCCTTATCAATGTGAGTAATTAAAAATAGAAACTTCAGTTGGGAGCAATTTGGGGAGGCATCAGAGTGGAGATTGCCATCCCAGGGTCGGAGTCAACATCTTTGAGTTAGTTCATCCTGGCTTTTAATTCCTGTCACTCTCTCCCCAAGGCCTCAGAAGGCTTGTAGACTGAAAAAAAAAATTACTTAAAATATAACTTTTATCAAAAGACTACAATCGGTGAAATAAATAATGGTAAATAATGTTCTAACTAACTAAGTGACTAACTGAAAACAGGACTCGTGGATCCTGGAGAGAAGCTTTGACTTGCCTGGAAATGCTGGTAAGGCCCTGAGCCAGCTTGCCCTCCCCTCAGGCAGGCTGAGCACAATCCTGACCACCCTAACAGCTTCACTGCGCTCCTCTCTCCGACTGGCTTCATTCGAGCCCTAAATTACTGTCAGTTACCGTTAACCTGTTTCTTTCAACTGTTCTGCTCTTCAAAGAAGATAGATTCTCAGTTATCCTTTCCTCTGATTATGGCTGCAAGGTCACATCACTACATTCTAAATGTGATGGTAATGGGGATTTCCCTGGCAGTCTAGTGGTTAAGACTCTGAGCTTCCGGTTCAAATCCTGGTCGGGGATGTAAGATCCTCCAAGCCATGAAGCCAAAAAAAAAAAAAAAACAGAAACCCCAAACCCCAAAGTCATATGATTGGTGTTTGGTGTTACTTGTGCCCTTAGCTCTACATTTTCTTTGGGTTGGTTACTAACCAGCCACCAGTCTCAAGTCCACTTGTGTGTGAAGACATTTCTTACAAGGGTGGTTGCAACCAAGGGCCAAGTTTTCAGGGGTCTTGCTCTTCTATTCCAAGGAAGATCTTGCCTTCCTCCTTCACTAGTCTCTGACTCTTTCCCTGCAGTGAGGTGGCTGACGTTTATATGGTAAGAGGAAGCGAGTGAGAAAAGAGAGAAAAAGAGGACCAAACAGATCTTGGTTGGGTGTTTTTGTAGAGCCCACACCCTATAGCTGGGCTATAAGAGGTGGTAGGTAGTAGGTAGTTTGTCTTCTGGCCTACAGCTTCTGTCTCTCGCCTGGGGCTGAGACCGAGGTGGGCGGGCCCCCAGGAGGGAGTCCTCCGTTCTGCTCTTCTGCTCTGTGTCTCCCTTCGGGCATGGAGGGCAGGGGTTCCAGTGGTCCAGCCTCAGTCCCTGAGTACACAAAGGCTGGGACTGGCCCGAGTCCTGTTCACAAATTCTTGGAGGTTCGCTGCTCACATTCCAGCAGGGTCAGGAAACAGGAAGCCAAACAAAGAAAAGAAGTACAGAGGGAGAGACCTAAAGACACAGAAAAGATACGCTTTCACATCTGGTCTAGAAATTGGCACTCTGTTAACTTCACACGGTGTGGGCAATGGAAATAGAGCAGACACGTTTTATGTTTTTTTTTTTAATTGATGGATAATTGCTTTACAATATTGTGTTAGTTTCTGCCATCCATCAACATGAATCAGCCATAGGCATATATATGTCCCCTCTCTCTTGACCCTCCCTCCCACCTCCCACCCCACTCCATGAGAAGAATTTTAGATGAAATGTTTTATTTTCATGAAATATACAATCAAAGGAGCATGTGTTTGTGTAAAATCAGTTTTAATGATAATAATAAGCCCAGCTTAAGAAATAGAGCATTATTAGTATTTTATGGGGCATAGGGACAGTTTTCAGTTACCTGTGATTATTTAATCCACAGCCAGATGTTGGGGCTCCATCAGACATTTACATTTAAATATGTCAGATTATCACCTCTTTTAACATTGTCCAGATAAGAGTTGGTTTTAGTGGTTTGAAATCTTGAAATCCCTACTCCCCCAAATCTACTCATTATCTGACCCCTACCACTATTAAAGATTCCCCCCAACTTTTGTCTGCAAAAATATGGGTTGATAATCCACATCAAGAGCCCTATTTCTAGGAATAACATCCACTTAACTACCCGACTCTTCCTAAATTCTGTGATGTTAGAGCCAGGAATCCTTATAGACTTGAGGAAGCAGCAGTACCTCCCTTGGCAACACATATAAGGGACATATTTTGGGGTCTTTCAAGGAAGGGGGATGGAAGGGTAGGTTGCAAATATGACTTTCCTCTCCTTAATATACAGACACTGGGTCTTGCCACCAAGAATTCTCTTCTTCCTTGTCTGGCCTTTTCCAGAGGGACATCGTAAATGGTTTCAAATATTCTGTATGAGTGACCTTGTGTGCATGTGTGCTAAGTTGCTTAGTGTCCGACTCTTTGCAACTCCTCTGTCCATGGGATTCTCCAGGCGAGAGTACTGGAGTGGGTTGCCATGCCCTCCTCTAGGGGATCTTCCTGACCTAAGGATGGAACCCGTGTCTCTAACGTCTCTTGCATTGGCAGGTGGGTTCTGTACCACTAGAGCCTGGAAAGCCCTGGAAAGCCCTGGAAACCCCATGGGTGATCTGGGGAACTATTAATGCGAGTTGGGTGCTTGGATGGAGCAGGTAGGCTTGGTCATCTTCAGGCAGGTGGCAGAGAGGGCATTCTTTTTATTTTATTTTATTTTTTGCCTGTGCTGAGTCTTTGTTGCTGAGTGGGGTTTTCCTATGCAGCAAGCGGCGGCTACTCTCCAGCGGTGGTGCGTGGGCTCAGTAGTTGTGGCACGTGGGTGTAGTTGCTCCATGTCATGTGGAATCTTCCCAGACCAGGGATCGGACCCATGTCTTCTGCATTACCAGGCAAATTCTTTACCACTGAGCCCCTGGAGAGGTCATTCTGAGCAGCACTGATGTCTCCCCGCTGCTTGAGGTCAAGAAGCATCTTCCATTGCTCACCACTCAAAAGCAGTGATGATGCTTCCACCCATACACATCTTTGTATGAGTGTTCCTGCCAGTCTCTCATTTCCTGGGTGTCACCAGACATGGTTTCTAAAATTTTTAGGTGCTTCCCACCCCATTCCTATACCCTCAGCTGCTGGGCTGAATCTGGACTGACTTCTAGCTCTCCTACCTTTTGCTGCTTTCTCCACAGGGCTTTGAGAATGATCTGGATCTGAGACCTAGATGGACCTAAATCTGTGTTTCTTGATCTTATTTCAGAGTGACCTCTCCTTCTTCCCATCTACTTCCTAGATCCCAAAGACCTTACACCACCAGGTGGAGCTTTCTGGTCCTGGATTCAGATGAACTTCTAGCCTTGGGGCTTTTCTGCAAGGGGGTGAGGGTGGGGTCTGTTTTGGATATGGCATATCATGGATGGGCAGAGTCCAGGCAAAAGGAGAAGCAGCCCCATCTTTTTCATTCCTCTCATAAAGTGCATGCCACTGTGCAGAAGGCTAGTCCTGAGAGTCTCAGGGTCTGAGTGTGGGGTCTTGTCTTGAGTCTATTACAGCTTACAGAGAACCCCAGAGCCATTAGTGATGACAAGGGGATAAAGTCATAAGTGAGTCACTCACTCACATGTTAATAAACATCAACCATTCCCTGACTCGATGGTTGAAGATGGAAAGTATCCCAGAAAGGATGAGAGAGGGACATTCTGGTTGTGGAGAGTGGCGTCCTTGCTTGCTGACTGGTTTGTGAATTTTCTGTCTGCTCTTACTGGTTTCCTTCCTTGAAAAGAGAATCTCTCATGGAATGCAGACTGCCAGGAGTGAAGCTCCTGTCAGCTTCGGGTGGTGGTGATGAGGAGCTTCAGGGGTTGTTACTGAGGTGCCACCGGGTGTGGACCCGGGTGTGGACAGTCCTCGGGGACTGTGCATGTGTGGGGCCCCTCTGGACTTTCCACTCAATTTTGTAGTGAGCCCAGAATTGCTCTGAAGATGTGTATTAACAACAGCAGCAATTGAATGTGTGAGCTGTGGGCTTTGCCAAAGATGGGGCTGCCAGAAAGATAAAGCCTGTTAAATTCTTTTTTTATCCATTTGGATAAAAGGTGCTTTTGAAAGAGAGGGTTTTGTCAAGTGCCATGATCTCATTATCTGGCAGCACCCGCGGGAAAGAATCCAAGGGAAACCCTGGGCGTCGACATGTGGGTGACTCAGGGCCTGCTCTACTGACGGTGAGCAGCCGGGGCTGCGAGTCCGTGGGAGGGGGCCGTGTGGAGGGTAATGAGGCCTGGAGGCTCCAGCCAGGGGCTCCTGCCTGCCCAGGAGTGCCGGCTGCTGGCCTTGGCTTCTCTCTTCTGCATTTCCTCTGTGTTCTTCAGTGGATGGTTGTAATCTGTGGTGGTTCTTTCAAGGGCTTGGCTAACATGGAATAGCCTGGACGTTAGTTTACTGACATTCCAGCCCAGTTCCCACACTGGGCCTTCACTGTCAATTCCTGGAGGTGGTTAACATGCCTGAAACACGCCCTTTGATGAGTTTTGCTCATCTTTTTGGTTTACTTAATAATATTGCTAACATATGGAAAAAGGTTTTAAAAAATTTTTATTTCCATATCTCATTTGATTCTCATGGCAGTGTCTGATGAACAGGGAAAGTCAATGATAGAGGAATGGCTGGTCCTTGTCTTGCAGATGATGAAGAGACAGACTTCTGCCAGAGAAATGACTTGCCTCAGCTGCATGCCAGTGGGCAACACGGATGATGTAGGCAATGTGGACCACAATTCCCAGGACTTTTCCTTGGGCATCCCAAGGTTTCTGGTCTTCTAAGCCCTGGGGTCCCACTGATGCCGCTCAAATGCTGTGCATTAGTCGCTGCATGTTAGTCGCTCAGTCATATCTGACTCTTTCCAATTTCATGGACTGTAGCCTTCCAGGCTGCTCTGTCCATGGGATTCTCCAGGCAAGAATACTGGAGTGGGTAGCCATTCACTTCTCCAGGGAATCTTCCTAACCCAGGGATCAAACCCAGGTCTCCTGTATTGCAGATTCTTTACCATCTGAGCCACCAGGGAAGCCCAAATACTGACTAGGTCAGCAAAATAGTTGATGCTTTACTTATTAGCCACTGAAGAAGACGATTTACCCTGTATGTGTTTGCATTTTCAGGAATTTTCCAAAGATAGACTTTCACAAGAGATTTAGGATCAGGATGAAAAACAATATAACAATGAAAAATTCTTTAAAAATACTTTTTTTTTTTTTCCCCCAGTTTGGCTGTGCTATTGTTGCTGAGTCCTTGAATCAGTTCAGTTCAGTTCAGTCGCTCGGTCATGTCCGACTCTTTGCAACCCCACGAATTGCAGCACGCCAGGCCTCCCTGTTCATCACCATCTCTCGGAGTTCACTCAGACTCGCTTCCATCGAGTCCGTGATGCCATCCAGCCATCTCATCCTCGGTCATCCCCTTCTCCTCCTGCCCCCAATCCCTCCCAGCATCAGTCTTTTCCAGTGAGTCAACTCTTCTCATGAGGTGGCCAAAATACTGGAGTTTCAACTTTAGCATCATTCCTTCCAAAGAAANGCTGACGTTTATATGGTAAGAGGAAGCGAGTGAGAAAAGAGAGAAAAAGAGGGCCAAACAGATCTTGGTTGGGTGTTTTTGTAGAGCCCACACCCTATAGCTGGGCTATAAGAGGTGGTAGGTAGTTTGTCTTCTGGCCTACAGCTTCTGTCTCTCGCCTGGGGCTGAGACCGAGGTGGGCGGGCCCCCAAGAGGGAGTCCTCCGTTCTGCTCTTCTGCTCTTGTCTCCCTTCGGGCATGGAGGGCAGGGGTTCCAGTGGTCCAGCCTCAGTCCCTGAGTACACAAAGGCTGGGACTGGCCCGAGTCCTGTTCACAAATTCTTGGAGGTTCGCTGCTCACATTCCAGCAGGGTCAGGAAACAGGAAGCCAAACAAAGAAAAGAAGTACAGAGGGAGAGACCTAAAGACACAGAAAAGATACGCTTTCACATCTGGTCTAGAAATTGGCACTCTGTTAACTTCACACGGTGTGGGCAATGGAAATAGAGCAGACACGTTTTATGTTTTTTTTTTTAATTGATGGATAATTGCTTTACAATATTGTGTTAGTTTCTGCCATCCATCAACATGAATCAGCCATAGGCATATATATGTCCCCTCTCTCTTGACCCTCCCTCCCACCTCCCACCCCACTCCATGAGAAGAATTTTAGATGAAATGTTTTATTTTCATGAAATATACAATCAAAGGAGCATGTGTTTGTGTAAAATCAGTTTTAATGATAATAATAAGCCCAGCTTAAGAAATAGAGCATTATTAGTATTTTATGGGGCATAGGGACAGTTTTCAGTTACCTGTGATTATTTAATCCACAGCCAGATGTTGGGGCTCCATCAGACATTTACATTTAAATATGTCAGATTATCACCTCTTTTAACATTGTCCAGATAAGAGTTGGTTTTAGTGGTTTGAAATCTTGAAATCCCTACTCCCCCAAATCTACTCATTATCTGACCCCTACCACTATTAAAGATTCCCCCCAACTTTTGTCTGCAAAAATATGGGTTGATAATCCACATCAAGAGCCCTATTTCTAGGAATAACATCCACTTAACTACCCGACTCTTCCTAAATTCTGTGATGTTAGAGCCAGGAATCCTTATAGACTTGAGGAAGCAGCAGTACCTCCCTTGGCAACACATATAAGGGACATATTTTGGGGTCTTTCAAGGAAGGGGGATGGAAGGGTAGGTTGCAAATATGACTTTCCTCTCCTTAATATACAGACACTGGGTCTTGCCACCAAGAATTCTCTTCTTCCTTGTCTGGCCTTTTCCAGAGGGACATCGTAAATGGTTTCAAATATTCTGTATGAGTGACCTTGTGTGCATGTGTGCTAAGTTGCTTAGTGTCCGACTCTTTGCAACTCCTCTGTCCATGGGATTCTCCAGGCGAGAGTACTGGAGTGGGTTGCCATGCCCTCCTCTAGGGGATCTTCCTGACCTAAGGATGGAACCCGTGTCTCTAACGTCTCTTGCATTGGCAGGTGGGTTCTGTACCACTAGAGCCTGGAAAGCCCTGGAAAGCCCTGGAAACCCCATGGGTGATCTGGGGAACTATTAATGCGAGTTGGGTGCTTGGATGGAGCAGGTAGGCTTGGTCATCTTCAGGCAGGTGGCAGAGAGGGCATTCTTTTTATTTTATTTTATTTTTTGCCTGTGCTGAGTCTTTGTTGCTGAGTGGGGTTTTCCTATGCAGCAAGCGGCGGCTACTCTCCAGCGGTGGTGCGTGGGCTCAGTAGTTGTGGCACGTGGGTGTAGTTGCTCCATGTCATGTGGAATCTTCCCAGACCAGGGATCGGACCCATGTCTTCTGCATTACCAGGCAAATTCCTTACCACTGAGCCCCTGGAGAGGTCATTCTGAGCAGCACTGATGTCTCCCCGCTGCTTGAGGTCAAGAAGCATCTTCCATTGCTCACCACTCAAAAGCAGTGATGATGCTTCCACCCATACACATCTTTGTATGAGTGTTCCTGCCAGTCTCTCATTTCCTGGGTGTCACCAGACATGGTTTCTAAAATTTTTAGGTGCTTCCCACCCCATTCCTATACCCTCAGCTGCTGGGCTGAATCTGGACTGACTTCTAGCTCTCCTACCTTTTGCTGCTTTCTCCACAGGGCTTTGAGAATGATCTGGATCTGAGACCTAGATGGACCTAAATCTGTGTTTCTTGATCTTATTTCAGAGTGACCTCTCCTTCTTCCCATCTACTTCCTAGATCCCAAAGACCTTACACCACCAGGTGGAGCTTTCTGGTCCTGGATTCAGATGAACTTCTAGCCTTGGGGCTTTTCTGCAAGGGGGTGAGGGTGGGGTCTGTTTTGGATATGGCATATCATGGATGGGCAGAGTCCAGGCAAAAGGAGAAGCAGCCCCATCTTTTTCATTCCTCTCATAAAGTGCATGCCACTGTGCAGAAGGCTAGTCCTGAGAGTCTCAGGGTCTGAGTGTGGGGTCTTGTCTTGAGTCTATTACAGCTTACAGAGAACCCCAGAGCCATTAGTGATGACAAGGGGATAAAGTCATAAGTGAGTCACTCACTCACATGTTAATAAACATCAACCATTCCCTGACTCGATGGTTGAAGATGGAAAGTATCCCAGAAAGGATGAGAGAGGGACATTCTGGTTGTGGAGAGTGGCGTCCTTGCTTGCTGACTGGTTTGTGAATTTTCTGTCTGCTCTTACTGGTTTCCTTCCTTGAAAAGAGAATCTCTCATGGAATGCAGACTGCCAGGAGTGAAGCTCCTGTCAGCTTCGGGTGGTGGTGATGAGGAGCTTCAGGGGTTGTTACTGAGGTGCCACCGGGTGTGGACCCGGGTGTGGACAGTCCTCGGGGACTGTGCATGTGTGGGGCCCCTCTGGACTTTCCACTCAATTTTGTAGTGAGCCCAGAACTGCTCTGAAGATGTGTATTAACAACAGCAGCAATTGAATGTGTGAGCTGTGGGCTTTGCCAAAGATGGGGCTGCCAGAAAGATAAAGCCTGTTAAATTCTTTTTTTATCCATTTGGATAAAAGGTGCTTTTGAAAGAGAGGGTTTTGTCAAGTGCCATGATCTCATTATCTGGCAGCACCCGCGGGAAAGAATCCAAGGGAAACCCTGGGCGTCGACATGTGGGTGACTCAGGGCCTGCTCTACTGACGGTGAGCAGCCGGGGCTGCGAGTCCGTGGGAGGGGGCCGTGTGGAGGGTAATGAGGCCTGGAGGCTCCAGCCAGGGGCTCCTGCCTGCCCAGGAGTGCCGGCTGCTGGCCTTGGCTTCTCTCTTCTGCATTTCCTCTGTGTTCTTCAGTGGATGGTTGTAATCTGTGGTGGTTCTTTCAAGGGCTTGGCTAACATGGAATAGCCTGGACGTTAGTTTACTGACATTCCAGCCCAGTTCCCACACTGGGCCTTCACTGTCAATTCCTGGAGGTGGTTAACATGCCTGAAACACGCCCTTTGATGAGTTTTGCTCATCTTTTTGGTTTACTTAATAATATTGCTAACATATGGAAAAAGGTTTTAAAAAATTTTTATTTCCATATCTCATTTGATTCTCATGGCAGTGTCTGATGAACAGGGAAAGTCAATGATAGAGGAGTGGCTGGTCCTTGTCTTGCAGATGATGAAGAGACAGACTTCTGCCAGAAAAATGACTTGCCTCAGCTGCATGCCAGTGGGCAACATGGATGATGTAGGCAATGTGGACCACAATTCCCAGGACTTTTCCTTGGGCATCCCAAGGTTTCTGGTCTTCTAAGCCCTGGGGTCCCACTGATGCCGCTCAAATGCTGTGCATTAGTCGCTGCATGTTAGTCGCTCAGTCATGTCTGACTCTTTCCAATTTCATGGACTGTAGCCTTCCAGGCTGCTCTGTCCATGGGATTCTCCAGGCAAGAATACTGGAGTGGGTAGCCATTCACTTCTCCAGGGAATCTTCCTAACCCAGGGATCAAACCCAGGTCTCCTGTATTGCAGATTCTTTACCATCTGAGCCACCAGGGAAGCCCAAATACTGACTAGGTCAGCAAAATAGTTGATGCTTTACTTATTAGCCACTGAAGAAGACGATTTACCCTGTATGTGTTTGCATTTTCAGGAATTTTCCAAAGATAGACTTTCACAAGAGATTTAGGATCAGGATGAAAAACAATATAACAATGAAAAATTCTTTAAAAATACTTTTTTTTTTTCCCCCCAGTTTGGCTGTGCTATTGTTGCTGAGTCCTTGAATCAGTTCAGTTCAGTTCAGTCGCTCGGTCATGTCCGACTCTTTGCAACCCCACGAATTGCAGCACACCAGGCCTCCCTGTTCATCACCATCTCTCGGAGTTCACTCAGACTCGCTTCCATCGAGTCCGTGATGCCATCCAGCCATCTCATCCTCGGTCATCCCCTTCTCCTCCTGCCCCCAATCCCTCCCAGCATCAGTCTTTTCCAGTGAGTCAACTCTTCTCATGAGGTGGCCAAAATACTGGAGTTTCAACTTTAGCATCATTCCTTCCAAAGAAATCCCAGGGTTGATCTCCTTTANTGTCATCAAAGAGAAAGGCAAGGATATGACCAAAAAAAAAAAAAAGTAATATTTATCTTTAAGATACAGAATTAGGGCTCAAAGGATTATCCTCAAGCCTGATGCTTTTTAATGAGGAACATAGGAGAGAGAAAGGTGAGTTGAGCTCTTTCCGTGAGGACGACTGTGTGTGAGCAAAAGACAATTAAGAAAAATAAATGACCACTTTTATTTAGAGCATTCTACAACTTTCAACTGAAATGAACCACCAATCTTGCATTGCAGGAAATTATGGATCAGAGAAGAGAAATAACTTGCCCAGATTCTGGACTGTGGGAACCCAGGTGTCCTGCCTCCCAGCTTAGGGATTTTCTATAACTCTACAAAAAGATTCAAAGCTTACTAACGGAAGATATTTTGTCCTTCCTCTTTCCCTGTGCCCTTTCCCCCTACTTTCTATTTATTTAGCATTTATTGAGAACTTAGTGTGTACTGGGCACTATTCTAAGTTCTGGAGACACTGTGCTTGATACATAGTTCCTTTCTTTCTCTCTTTCCCTAGTATGTGATAACTACCCATACATTTTTTACATGAAATAATTATTTTATTGAAGAAATAATTTGCAATTCATGATTACTAATATATGTAGATTTTCCATGTTTTATTGGTCATTCTGATTTTCTTTTCTTTGAATACTTTTTGCATATCTCTTTTTCTCTTAGTTCTTATGCCTTTTAAAAATATTGCAGTATAGTTAATTTACAATGTTGTGATAGTTTCAAGTATACAGCAAAGTGATTCTGTTATCAGTTCAGTTCAGTTCAGTCTCTCAGTCATGTCCGACTCTTTGCAACCCCATGGACTGCAGCACACCAGCCTTCCTTGTCCATCACCAACTCTCAGAGCTTTCTCAAACTCATGTGCATTGAGTCAGTGGTGCCATGCAATCACCTCATCCTCTGTTGTCCCTTTCTCTTGCCTTCAGTCATTCCCAGCATCAGTGTCTTTTCAAATGAGTCAGTTCTATGTATCAGGCGGCCTAAGTATTGGAGTTGCATTTTCAGCTTCAGTCCTTCAATGAATATTCAGGACTGATTTTCTTTAGGATGGACTGGTTGGATCTCCTTGCAGTCCAAGGGACTCTCAACAATCTTCTCCAACACCACAATTCAAAAGCATCAATTCTTCAGCGCTCAGCTTTCTTTATAGTCCAACTCTCATATCCATACATGACTACTGGGAAAACTATAGCTTTGACTAGACAAACCTTTGTTGGTAAAGTAATGTCTCTGCTTATTATATGCTCTCTAGGTTAGTCATAGCTTTTCTTCCAAGGAGTAAATGTCTTTTACTTTCATGGCTGCAGTCACCATCTGCAGTGATTTTGAAGTCCCCCCAAATAAAGTTGTTCACTGTTTCCATTGTTTCTTCATCTATTTGCTATGGAGTGATGGGACTGGATGCCATGATTTTAGTTTTCTGAATGTTGAGTTTTAACTTTTTCCACTCCCCTTTTTTACTTTCATCAAGAGACTCTTTAGTTCTTCTTCACTTTCTGCCATAAGGGTGGTGGCATCTGCCTATCTGAGGTTATTGATATTTCTCCCAGAAATCTTGATTCCAGCTTCATCCATCCCAGCTTTTCACATGATGTATTCCACATATAAGTTAAATAAGCAGGGTGATAATATACAGCCTTGACATACTCCTTTCCTGATTTGGAACCAGTCTGTTGTTCCATGTCCAGTTCTAACTGTTGCTTCTTGATCTGCATACAGATTTCTCAGGAGTCAGGTCAGGTGGTCTGGTATTCCTATCTCTTGAAGAATTTTTCACAGTTTGTTGTGATCCACACCGTCAAAGCTTTGGTGTAGTCAATAAAGCAGAAGTAGATGTTTTTCTGGAACTCTCTTGCTTTTTCTATGATCCAGCAGTTGTTGGCAACTGGTTCCTCTGCCTTTTCTAAATCCAGCTTAACCTCTGGAAGTTCACAGTTCATGTAGTGTTGAAGCTTGGCTTGGAGAATTTTGAGCATTACTTTGCTAGCGTGTGAGATGAATGCAATTGTGCAGTAGTTTGAGCATTCTTTGGCATTGCCTTTCTTTGGGACTGGAATGAAAACTGATCTTTTCCGGTCCTGTGGCTACTGCTGAGTTTTCCAAATTTGTTGCCGTATTGAGTGTAGCTCTTTCACAGAATCATCTTTTAGGATTTAAAGGAGCTCGACTGGAATTCCATCACCTTCACTACCTTTGTTTGTAGTGATGCTTCCTAAGGCCCACTTGACTTTGCATTCCAGGAATTCTGGTTCTAGGTGAGTGATCACACTACTGTGGTCCTCTGGGTCATGAGAGTCCTTCCTTTGTATAGTCCTTCTGCATATTCTTGCCACCTTTTCTTAATATCTTCTGCTTCTATTAGATACATTAGATACAATTTCTGTCCTTTATTGAGCCCATCTTTGCATGAAATGTTCCCTTGGTATCTCTAATTTTCTTGAAGAGCTCTCTGCTACTGCTACTGCTAAGTCACTTCAGTCGTGTCCGACTCTCTGAGACCCCATAGACAGCAGCCCACCAGGCTCCTCTGTCCCTGGGATTCTCCAGGCAAGAATACTGGAATGGGTTGCCATGTCCTTCTCCAATGCATGCATGCATGCTAAGTCACTTCAGTCGTGTCCAACTCTGTGCGACCCTATGGACAGCAGCCTACCAGGTTCCTCTGTCCTTGGGATTCCCTAGGCAAGAATACTGCAGTGGGTTGCCATTTCCTTCTCCATGAAGAGATCTCTAGTCTTTTCCATTCTATGGTTTTCCTCTATTTCTTTGCATTGATCACTGAAGAAAGCTTTCTTGTCTCTCCTTGCTATTCTTTGGAACTCTGTATTCAAATGGGTATAGCGTTCCTTTTCTCCTTTGCCTTTCACTTCTTTTCTCAGCTATTTGTAAGGCCTCCCCAGACAGCCATTTTGCTTTTTTGCATTTCTTTTTCTTGGGGATGGTCTTGAACTCTGCCTCCTGTACAATGTCATTAACCTCTGTCCATAGTTTTTTTTTTTTAATTAATTAATTTATTTATTTTTAAATTTAACTTTACAATACTCTATTGGGTTTGCCATACATCGACATGAATCCACCACAGGTGCACACAAGCTCCCAATCCCGAATCCCCCTCCCACCTCCCACCCCACAACGTCCCTCCGGATCATCCCCGTACACCAGCCCCAAGCATCCTGCATCCTGTATCAAATAGAGACTGGTGATTCGTTTCTTACATAACAGTA
>SJYV01052099.1:200105-353483 GCA_006410875.1 Neotragus pygmaeus | reverse complement strand
GTACACCAGCCCCAAGCATCCTGCATCCTGTATCAAACATAGACTGGTGATTCGTTTCTTACATAATAGTATACATGCTTCAGTGCCATTCTCCCAGATCATCCCGCCCTCTCCTACTCCCTCTGAGGCCAAAAGTCCATTGTCTATGTCTGTGTCCTTTTGTTGTCTCACATACAGGGTCATCATTACTATCTTTCTAAATTCCATATATATGTGTCAGTATGCTGTATTGGTGTTTTTCTTTCTGTCCATAGTTCTTAAGGCACGCTGTCTATCAGATCTAATCCCTTGAATCTATTTCTCACTTCCACTGTATAATCCTAAGGGATTTGATTTAGGTCATACCTGAATGGTCTAATGATTTTCCATACTTTCTTCAATTTATATCTGAATTTTGTAATAAAGAGTTCATGATCTGAGCCACAGTTAGCTCCTGGTTTTGTTTTTGCTGACTGTATAGAGCTTCTCCAACTTTTGCTGCAAAGAATATAATCAATCTGATTTGAATATTGACCATCTGGTGATGTCCACGTGTAGAGTTTTCTCTGGTGTTGTTGGAAAAGGGTGTTTGCTATGACCAGTGCATTCTCTTGGCAAAACTGCTATCCTTTGCCCTGTCTCATTTTGTACTCCAAGACCAAATTTGCCTGTTACTCCAGGAATCTCTTGATCCTACTTTTGCATTCCAGTCCCCTATGATGAAAAGGATATCTTTTTTGGGTGTTAGTTCTAGAAGGTCTTGTAGATCTTCATAGAGCCATTCAACTTCAGCTTCTTCAGCATTATTCATTGGGGGCATAGACTAGGATTACTGTGATATTGAATGGTTTGCCTTGGAAACGAACAGAGATCATTCTGTCATTTTTGAAATTGCACCCCCAAATTGCATTTCAGACTCTTTTGTTGACTATGATGTCTACTCCACTTCTTCTATGGAATTCTTGCCTGCAGTAGTAAATATAATGGTCATCTGAATTAAATTCATCCATTCCAGTCCATTTTACTTCACTGATTCCTGAAATGTTGATACTTACTCTTGCCATATCTTCTTTGACCACTTCCAATTTACCTTGATTCATGGACATAACATTCCAGATTCCTATTCAATATTGTTGTTTACAGCATCAGGCTTTACTTCCATCATCAGTTATATATATATATTATATATATATATATATTAGATTATATATAGTTATATTCAGTTATGTATATATATATTTATCATTTTTTAAAGACTTTGATATATTTAGAGNTTACCTTGATTCATGGACATAACATTCCAGATTCCTATTCAATAT
Source organism: Neotragus pygmaeus (assembly GCA_006410875.1). Taxonomy (NCBI): domain Eukaryota; kingdom Metazoa; phylum Chordata; class Mammalia; order Artiodactyla; family Bovidae; genus Neotragus; species Neotragus pygmaeus. The sequence goes on along the minus strand of SJYV01052099.1, from coordinate 352,185 downwards.
TGTTGTTTACAGCATCAGGCTTTACTTCCATCATCAGTTATATATATATATTATATATATATATATATTAGATTATATATAGTTATATTCAGTTATGTATATATATATTTATCACTTTTTAAAGACTTTGATATATTTAGAGGAACTAAGTTACTTTCCAAAATTTTTTGAAGACGTAGTGTCACATCTTGAAAGTATCAAGGATTTCTAATAAGACTTAAAGTGGGCATTAGTTTGTTGGACTCACTGTAACTACCCTAGTGTCACAACAAGAAAGGCAGCTAGTAACAATTTAGAAATAATTTAAATCCATGACAGCAGTTGATACTTCCTGAATTTATCCTGTAGCTTCAACAGTACAGAAAAATTTAACAGAGAACAAGGTAGTGTCTGCTTAAAATTTCAGGACAAATGACTCATGAAGATCAATTCATAATTTGGATTAGGGGAATATTATCTCTGCCAGCATTCACAGCCAAGGTGAATGACTTTATATTGGAAATGTCTCCTTGAAGAGTGTGATATAAACCCAAGATATGACTACCAGAACTATTTTCATATTTCAGATTAATATGATCTTGGCATATTCAGAACAATAATGCTATTTGATTCTTCCAGTTAACTAATCCCTTATATTCTCTCTACTGCTTCCCAATGCCATCACACTCTACTTTTTCATTTTCTGTCTGGATTTAGAAAGTTTTTTCCCTCTCATCAGAGGCACATTACTCAGTACTAATTTTAACTTTGGTGAAAAACCATGTGATGAAATGAATAAGCAAAGAGCTTCATCACTGAACCAGGCTTGATTTAAATTATTTAGTTAAAGCTATTTAATTCAGAAAAATGACCCACATAAAAATTGGCAAAGAGAACAGGTCCAAAAATAAATATTCTAAGTTGTATATTGATTCTTGCCCCCACCTATTGACAGTATTAATTTCTTATGGTTGAGATTTTCAGACACTTTGTGCTTTTTAAAGCAATTTTACACGTGTTTAAATTTTAAAGTTGTTTGCTGATAATTCATTTCTTAGGAATCATGCCTACTCTGCATTATTTCCTCAAAGATGGAAATAACCTAAATGCAAAACGATAGAGAACTGGTTAAATAAAATTATGGGCATGCATACGAGCTGGAATACTATGTGGTTATTAAAGATTATTTTTCAGAAATATATATCTATGAGGTGTTTTTAGGCTTAGAAAGCAGGTTGAAATATAGCTTTTACAGTATGACTCTATTGAGAATAACCTAACAAGTACAATAAAACCTAGAAAACAGTCTAAAAAATTCTACATTTGTTCAAACCCGTAGAATGTACAATACCAAGAATGAACTATAATATAAATTCTGGACTTTAGGTGAATATGATGTGTTAATGTAGGCTTATTAATTGTTACAAATATACCACTCTGGTGGGGAATGCTGATATGGTGGAGGACACACATGTATGGGACAAGGGATAAATGAGAAATCTATATTCCTTCCCTTAATTTTGCTGTGACTGATCTTCAAAAAGTCTTAACACAAAACAAACCCCAAAAACCTACTGCAAACATGCTACCTTTTCATAAGGGTAGAGCCTTGATCCCAAGCATAGTCTCAAGCACCAGAGGTTTATTCTCAGACCTTGAAACCAAATAAAATTTGCTTGGCTAAATTTCAAAATTTCTTGGGAATGATGACTTATTTTCCTTCTATTTTTTCCCTCTTTGAACCAGAATGTTTATAATTGATATCCTATTCATTGTATTATGGGAGCAGATAACTTGTTTCTCGAGTTCAGCAGGCTCAAACAGGGAGGAAAATTGTGGCCCTGAATGGATAATACCCACAACTTTACCCAACCATACCTGATTTAATAAGTAAAGTGCCTTGCTCAGTTCCTGGCTCATAGCAAGTGCTTGGTAATCTTACCTGGTGTTAATGTTGCATTCGTTGTGAAATCACACTGGCAGGCTACAATCTCTGGGTTGCAAAGAATTGGACACGACTAAGCACCTAACAATTTCAGCATTGGGGTGAGAGTGGTGGAGTCTCTGATCTTAAGAAAGTGCATCTGATTCAATGTTTACTAGTAATAAGTATCAAAAGTCACAAAAACCAAGTATTTGCACATGAGTAAGTACCTCCTGATATTGTTGGATTTTTGCAGGCGACTGAGAATGCCAGGGAACCTCAGGCCTCCCTGCCATTTTGGCTAGAAATGTCCTCTGGGGTTGTTATTGTAGAGTGTCATTGTTTATTCCCTAAAATAGTGTGGTTGAACGTTACCATTCCTCTATCATTATCACTTAATCATCATCATTATCCTCATAATTGCTTTGTGAGAAAAGCAAATTCACATTATTTTACTGAGACATTATTGGCTATTGACATTTTAAGGACTTACAACAGTGAAGACAATAATGTAATATCTTATGATGATGAATTGGTCCTTTATGTTGCTCCTTGTAATATTTCATATTCCAGTTTTAAAGTTATGTTTCTATGTTGTTTCAGGAGGCTTGAGAACTCTATTATCATAATTTCTTTAACTCCCTTTGGAATCATAGCTTCAGGTCATAGTTACTATCCTCTTACTTGATATTCTTCCCGGGAGGCTAGTCTTTGTCCTATACTGAATCACAGCAGGCACCAGCTATGTACAGTCCATAGCAATAGAGGCTACTACAGCTGTTTGGTTTTATATTCATTTCCCTTCCATGACATCAGCAAGCATAAATATCCCCTATAATAATTTAATTCTGTCTGTTATCAAAGTTATCCAATAATGAAATAACGAGCCTTTCCATTTATGTTAGTTTTTCCAATGTTTTAAGCCTATTTCTATTATTGCACTGTGATCCTGGGCTGAAACTAAGTTTCCAAGTTTATTTCTCAGGCATCTATGGTATGTGTTGGAGACTCTTCGAACAAAGAGCCTCAAAAGGAGGCCTTTGTGGGAGATTTTGTGGGTTTATATCAGTTTTTTTCTGAATTTGGTTTGATACCCTTCTCTCTTCACTGTGCTCTGAAGCAAAGTGATGGTGCCTTGAACACGGCTGAAAAGGACACCTGGAGAAGGGGGAGGAATAAGCCCCCAGAAAGCCAGTGAATATATGTCTTGCTTCAGATAAGAGAAATGGTGATAACAGCTGAGAAATTATACAACAATATTGATGGTGTGATAAAACAACTGAGCTTGAATTTATTGAGTGGCTTCTAAGTACTTTACATGTGCAATAACCTTCCATGAACCCAGTAATTAAGTGTTAGTATGAATCCAAATTTGAAGACGAGGGTTGAGGCCCAGGTAAATTATGGAACTTGCACCAGATCACCCAGTGAGTGATGCTGGAGGCTCTTAGCCATTGTGGATATAGCCTCCCTGTTGCTTGCTAGCACTGTCCCACACTTACTGATGACAACTCATTCTATTTATGCAGGTGAGCGAGCGTCAGTCACTTCAGTCATGTTTGACTCTTTGTGACGTTATGGACTATTGCCTGCCAGGCTCCTCTGTCCATGGGATTCTCTAGACAAGAATACTAGAGTGGGTTGCCACATCTTCTTCCAGGGGATCTTCCCAATCCAGAGATCAAACCCAAGTCTCTTGTGTCTCCTGAACTGGCAGGTGGGTTCTTTACCGCTAACACCACCTGGGAAGCCCTGATGACAATTTATTCTATTTACAAGAGTTGAGTCATTTGGAGTTGCAGAAAGATCAGCTGCTTTTTAGTCTGATAATTTCCAAAGAGTCTGCAGACACAGACCAGAGTGAGAAGCCTTGAGGCGTGCAGTGCACAAGGGGATGAGGACATCAGGGCCAAGTGGTAGGCATTCCACAGCAAGCAACCTGAGTCAGACCAAGAATAGTTTCTAATACGTGGGGAGAAAGAGGACATCTGTGTTGTCGTTGTTGTTGTTTTTCTTAAACTAGCTGATGATGTTCCCTGTGTAGAGAGAGTGACACACAGTTTCCACAGGATTAAAGCGATGGTTATCAATATTTTGGTGTGAGTAAGAGGATCCTGACTGGGTTGTTGTTTTTCAGTCACTCAGTCATGTCTCTTTGCAGTTCCACAGACTGCAACGTGCCAGGCTTCTCTGTCCTTCACTATCTTCCAGAGTTTGCTCAAATGAGTCGGTGATGTCATCTCATCCTCTGTCATTCCCGTCTCCTCCTGCCTTTGATCTTTCCTAGCATCAGGGTCTTTTTCAATGAGTCAGCTCTTCACATCAGGTGGCCAAAGTATTAAAGCTTCAGCTTCAGCATCTTGTTCCTGTGAATATTCAGGGTTCATTTCTTTAGGATTGACTGGTTTGATCTCCTTGCTGTCCAAGGGACTCTCAAAAGTCTTCTCCAACATCACAGTTCAAATGAATCAATTCTTTGGTGCTTAGCTTTCTTTATAGTGCAACTCTCGCATCCGTACGTGACTACTGGAAAAACCACAGCTTTCACTAGATGGACCTTTGTTGGCAAAGTAATGTCTCTGCTTTTCCATCTAACTTCTCCATTCAGGAGCTTTCATTCTTACTGGCACTGAGGATGCACCCTACCTCCCCTCTCCCCACTTTTCCCTGGGTGCTCTATCAAAGGAAGAAATGAACTTCCTTTCCACTCCAGTCACATTTCACAGACTCTGCCATAGAGACCAGAAGCTGACATGACCACAGCCCACAAAGCAAAGTCGAGAAGGGGAAGCAGTTTTGGTTTTCTTTTCAAGGGGTGCTTTCTGTAATAGATGGAAAAGATCTCTCTTGATGGAAAAATTTTGCAAGATATTTTACCCTCTACTCCAATTTTTTTCTGTATCAAATTTAGTAAAAAATTGGGACCAATAATTAAATAATGCATTTATCATGTGATCTTGAGATGGTGACCCCCTACTCTTGCAAGGTGCCTGAGATGCAAGCAGGTAGGTTGCACAGAAATGCTAAGTCCTTAATCAATACAGTGAAGTGTTTTTGGACTCCCCAGCCTGATAAAATTGAATGATCAATTGCTTTGTAATATAGGTCTGGTATGGACTTCCCTGGTGGTGCAGTGGTAAAGAATTTGCCTGCAATGCAGGAGATGCAGGAGACTTGGGTTCCATCCCTGGGTCAGAAAGAACCCCTGGAGGAGGGTATTACTGGCAACCAAGTCCAGTATACTTGCCTGGGAGAATTCCATGGACAGAGGAGCCTGGCAGGCTATATTCCATTGGGTCACAAAAGAGTCGGACATGACTTAGCGATTGAGCACACCTACACAAAGAGGATTAAAGAAATTATATATATATATTTATATATATATATATTTAAAAGTCTTACCTCTTGATTAACCATTGCTGAGTGTTCTTAGAATCAAGCCTTCTTTCTTTCCTCTCACTCAAATACCCGCAACTGTTGAATCCGCTAATCACATTCCACAAGGGTAAGAGAGCTTCCAAGTATAAAAGAAAATTATCTGCCATGTGCAAAGGCAAAAAATAAGGCCACCTCTCTTGCTAATTCCATTCTTAACAGTCCCAAGCTGCTGCTCATATAGAAGAAAATTATGCTCTAAAAACCCCAGAATGAATTTGAAAACATCTCATGCTCCAGAAATCTGCCTCTAGAATTATTACAGAATTCTGCATTCTACAAACAAAGCCCCATAAATCCCCCTGTTGACTTGCTTCTTGCTGCACTTCTCTGGAGCTGTTTCGAGTGTGCACACACACACATATAGAGCATTGAAATATTTTATATAAATAAAGCAGGACTGGGTACCAAATAGTGTCAAAGATCTTTACTCTTTGGCTGTGCTAAATGCCTACGACAGCTTGGTTAGCCATTGAAAAATCACTCTAATGATATATTTGCTAGAAATGTCCCCAGTTGCCTTAGAAAAAAGATCCAACAAGAAAAACACTCGATATTCCAGCCCCATCATGAAAGTAGATAGAATCTGCAGCTGAAAGATGCTTATAAGACTACATGAGAAAGTCTGAAGAAAAAGTTCAGACAGAGATGAGTAAAGTGTTCTGAGCAGAAAGGAATATAGAGGTAAAGAGATCCAAAGACACTGCTCATAGAAAAAGTAGAAATCTGAGTGCTTATTTATTTCTTCATTCAACAAGTCAGATACTTGTTATTTACCAGGCACTGCTCTAGGATAAAGGTTACAAGATAAATAAAATACAGCCCTTGGAACATATGCACTGAAATGTTACAAAAAAAACCCAGATCGGATTAAGAGAAATAAAATGAGAAAAAACCTAAATGAGAAATTGGGTCTGGACAAAGGAACATATTGAGGGCCATTTTTGCACAGATCTTACTGTGAGACAAATCTTAAAAGCTGCACAGTCCATAGAAAAATGAAACAGAAAACACCAGGTCTTGTACCACTTAATTGGGACCTTTTTGTCCTAGAAGAGTGTATAAGAAGTTGATTGAGTGGAGCTTGATGGTGAGAAAAGACCAGCAGGGCTATGCACAGGCAGGATGGTGGGGAGGGTTCCTACAGCTTCTAGGTCTCCATGGAGATAAAAAGTTTTGTCAAGATCTGACTCTTTGGTTCTCATACACTGGACTGTGATGGCTCAGCCATGGATGGCTACCACTTAAATGAAGTCACTTTAAATATCCACTCAAACCACTTATGTAATCAGGTTGAATCTATTTCTAATGAAGAGAGGAAGGTTTCTAGCTGTGTTGACAGCTCTTGAACCCTGATAGCACACTTATCACAAAGATTCCCCAGAAGCTGGCTCTGAACAACTCTTCGCATTTGCCATTTGGTTAATTAAAGGCAAATGGCAGAGAAGATTCACCCTAGCTGGGTTAATTTAAGAGCTACTGGCTAATTTTGATTGGATTCTTTAGTAGGATAGGGAAGAGGAGAGTAAAGAAAGGGACTGGAAGCAAGAAGAAGGGAGAAGAAATGTAATGTAAAAGTGGAGAACAAAAAGATCATTGGGTAGCAGAGTTATCTCCTGTTTATTTGAATATGTGGTTATTAGATCTTCAAGCTTCAGATGACTTTGATTTGATTTCACATCATCTTTATCCCATCCTCACTCAAAATAAGAAATTTCATTCAACAGTTGATGGGATTCTTCTGTTTTCTTAAAATCTGGTTTCTCTTGATAACTCTAGGCAAATCTCCACAGGCTACCTCATATGTACAAGACAATAATAGATGTAATTAGATTAGATCAGTGGCATGACTTAAAAGAGCTTGAACACTAATAAAAGAATTGTGAGACCTTGGTTGGGAAGCTTCTTTACCTGTCTGAGCCTCAGTTTCCTAAGAGGGCTGGCTTGGATGTTGGCTCACAGCTCTATTAACACAATTGCATGATGTTCACTTCTGGGACACCGAGCACAACTGATACCCTTTGTCTTTTATATCAATTATGAGTCTTTGTTTTGGTAAAGTAATTTTTGCAGGTCCTAACAGCCTATTTTGTTGCCATAATACAATGTTGAAGAAAAAAATAAGCAACCATAATTCTAGGGAGATTTAGAATATTTATTTATCATGAAGCTAATTTTGAGTTATTATCTGGTTTAGGCCTGTAAGTTTTACCTGGCCAAAATGAATTTAGGAGGTTGTGGGAAAATAATTTTCTGACTGCTTGCGCAGGTATCCTTTGAAATGACCCATCATTCTCCCCTGCTTTGTTTAAAATTTGCACCACTTGTAGTCTAAGATACTAAGCCTCCAAACAAAAGCAAAGATGGAAAGCATGCTCAGGCAAAGAATTTGAGATGGTGTGAACAGGACTGTGAGAAACAGCATGCCAAGGACAAATTCAAATGTAAGCATTCAGAGGATTAGTGTCCCAGGGAAAAGCTTTTTCATCGTCTCCATTTTTGACTAATCAAAAGAAATCTTTAAAATGACACGGTAACTAAGAATTTATTTTCCCTCCCTTTGGAGAAAAACAGAAAGAAAAATCAGAAGCATCCAGAGGCAAACTATAGCAACAGCGACAGATATGAATCGGCAGTACACAGGATCCTTCAGGGTGGATTCCAGGAACTAAGTACAGGTCAAGAAGATCCTGAACTTGCAATTAATTATGTAGAAAGTACTCTCCTTGCTGCTAAGCAAGGGAATTTGAATTCTCAGGTCTGAAGTGGTCAGGCTGGGCTGCCACATACATTTCAAACTGTGAAATGAAGAGTTTCCTAGGAGAGGTGCCCCTGTTTTGCATAAGGACTTTGCTCTAAGGATCTTAGCCTAAGGAAGGGGAAGATGTTGGATCTTTGAGGCTGAAGGGAAAAGTGGTAATTAGAAAGAAATGATTAGCAACCTTAAGTGAAAGGGAAAAGGGAGATGTAAACATGACTGGTTAACTGAAATTTCTTGCCCTTTCTCAAAGGAGAGTCCTTATTAGGGTGAGCAGTGCTGGGCTAAGTTGCCAAAGGGAGCCAAGCTTGTCAAAAGGGGATGATGGAGACTCATTGAGCCTGGTGANGCACATAGGGGCTTTCCTGGTGCCTCAGTGGTAAAATCTGCCTGACAATGCAGGAGATGGAGATTCCATTTCCATTGGGTCAGAAAGATCCCTTGGAGGAGGGCATGACAACCCACTCCAGTATTCTTGCCTGGAGAATCCCATGGACAGAGGAGCCTGGTGGGCTATAATCCACAGGGTTGCAAAGAGTCCAACAGGACTCAGTGACAAAACAACAATGCACATAGACTTTTATTCATCACTTCTTTTAACTTGGGGGTGGGGAGGGGCAAATGTCTAGTAGCTCAGGAAGCCTTGGTGCTTTGACATTTTATTTACTCTGTCTTTTTTGCTCACAGCTACATGACTTTTGCATACATTAGGTACAATTTATACTTCTTGAATGCTCTGAAAATAAATGATGATGCATTGAACTTACCACTAGCCCTGGACTGAAGGAAAGAGGGAATTTTAATACTAATTTTGTTAGGATTAAGTTAGGTTAGGCCAAAATGTGTACAAACGTGTCCAGGTCTGACTTCTGCAGCTGGAAGGAGGGAGGTTGTGGCACAGGTCAGAAGGGCAGAAGCAGGATTTCTGAGGATTGAATTTAGCCATAGAAGCTGGGAAGCTGGGGTAGGAAACCAGAGGGTAGCCAGAGAAATGAAGCTAAATGTGAATTCAGGAAAGAGGAGAGCTGATCAAGAATGTGGAAGGCATGAAACGGGAATGAAATCTCTCCAAAAGACAGGGTGAGGAGAGCAGTTGAGAATAAATTGTCCCTCTGCTCCTCACCCTCCCTTCACCCCAGCCACTCTAGGCACCCTTGTCTGAGCTCCCATAAAATTCTGTGTTCGGTACAAAGCCTCCTCCTCTGCATAGCACAGTGGAAGTTCATTAGCAACAGTAGAACTTTCCTCTCCTATCGCTCTGCAGCAAGCTCAAGAGATGACTGTTTTCTATGACTTAGTTATGCACACTGGATGTAATAAAATATCTGTTTACAGCCATTCTACCTAATTTAATCAATTATGCATTAAGTAATCTCTATTTTGTGGATTCTATGTGTCAGGGGCAGGTATATAAAAATGAAGTAATACAGAGATCTTGGCATCAAGGGGCTTGTAATCTAATGGGAAATATAGGCATAGAAATGAACAGATGAAATGTAATTCAACACTCACAGACATAGAAAACAAACTTATGGTCAAAAATTTGGATGGGGGAGACAAATTAGGAGTTTGGGATTAAAATATATATACTAGTACATATAAAATAAACAACATGAATGTACTGTAGAGCACAGGGAACTATTTTCAATATCTTATAATAACCAATAATGGAAGAGAATATTAAAAACTATATAATATGTATGTATATATATAAAACTAAATGACTGTTGCATATCTGAAACAACATTGTAAATTCACTATACTTCGATTTTTAAAAAGTTATAAAAAAAGAAAAAAAATCTTAATTCAACAACTCCTGTTAAAGATGTCTGATTAAGAAAATCCATTTTCTTTCTCTGTGATACTACTGAAATGATAGGAAAAAATATAAAAATAAGGATAAACCCATTGTGAAACTAGAAACCAAGAAAGGGCAGAGCCACTGCATACCACTGAGAAGTAAAAAAAAAAGGCATTTTTGGAAGCCATTGGAAAACGCACTATCAATAGGCCAAGAACACTAAGGAATTTCTAGGAGGCACATAGCAGATGGACTTGGATTGATAGAGGGCTGCCTGTGGCCCATAAAAACAAAAGCAAGCATCATTCAAGAAGGAATTGTCCCAACTGCATTCAGAAAAAATCTCTAGATCAGAAATTCAAGACTTGCAAATAGAAATAAGCCAAGGGATGCTTGAAGTGAAGTGAAGTCGCTTAGTCATGTCCGACTCTTTGTGACCCCGTGGACTGTAGCCTGCCAGACTCTTCTGTCCATGGGATTTTCCAGGCAAGAACACTGGAGTGGGTTGCCATTTCCTTCTCCAGTGGATCTTCCCAACCCAGGGAACGAACCCAGGTCTCCCGCATTGTAAGCAGATGCTTTTACCATCTGAGCCACCAGGGAAGTCTAAGGGATGCTTATGTGGTGATCACTAAAAGGCCTGTGGAACCAACTGCTCAAGTCTCCACCGTTAAGTGGCTGAATCAGCATTTGCTGCAGTTTAGCGATGCAGGAAGAGTTCTTTAAACAAATAGGGCCATTGATTTATGGGAAAATCCAGCATGAGTATTGATTCCAAGGGAAGTGGTGAAATAAAGCAGTGGACACGTAGCTCAAAGGCTCAGGAGTCAAGCTCTCTCTTTGTTCACTTTCCCTCACTCACTGTGATCAAATTTTCTGTGATTAGCAAATCTTCACTGCTGAGGGAGAAAAAGGTTGTCCCTTTTGCTGGGATGTGGAAGGTCTAAGATAGTCAATATTCATCTTATAATACTAAAAGAAGTAAAGAAACTAGAAGATAAATGAGCAAGGAAGATAAATATAAGTAAAAATTTCTGATGAATAAAAACTTGACAGGGAGGAGGAAACTAAAACATAAAAAGAAACACTGAGAGGAACATGTTTGTGAAACCTATGAACGAAAGTAAAAAGAAAATCCTCTGAGTTAAGGGAGAGAAAAGTTGCTTACAAAAAGCAAGAATTGGGCTAATAGCAGAATGCTCTGTTGCCTCATGGTATGTTTAAAAATAACAAGACAGTGTGTACAAAGTTCTGGAGGAAAATGGTTTTGAGATATCCTGTATCTTCCAACTTTATCATTAAGTACTAAGGCAAAAAGAAAACCTTCAAAATTCATCACTCATGTCTTTCTTTAACTTCCTTCCTCCCTTTCTTCCTTCCTTCCAGATTATCTTCCTTTCTCCTGTGTTCCTTTATTTCAAACATCTTTCATCACTTCTTTCTCTCCCTCTCTCTTTCTTTCCTATTCATTCTTCTATCCAACCATCCAAAGTGAAAGTGTTAGTCACTCAGTCCTGTCCGACTCATTGTGATTCCATGAACTGTGGCCAACCAGGCTCCTCTGTCCATGAAATTCTCCAGGTAAGAATCTGGAGTAGAGTGCTATTCCCTTCTCCAGTGGATCTTCCCGACTCAGGGATCGAACCCAGGTCTCCTGCTTTGCAGATGGATTCTTCCATATGAGCCACCAGGGAAGTCCAAAGAAACATGAAAAATATAAAATGTTTTTCTCTAGAAGCATTATAGTATATTTGAAATTTTCTTCTACCATCCTGTATTTTATTTTTTTCTCTCCCTCTTTTTTCTAACAACTCATTACTATTGCTGCCACTATATTACTAGCATAATCACCAGCTATTAAATATATTTTATATGAAAGCTGTGGTCTGTACTATTGATATTGATCTCAAATGATCCTTACAATGAAAATGAAACTCAGATATTTTATTTGTGACATTAAAGTAGTAATAATTTATCATTTAACCCCCTACTCCCCAGAGATCCTTTCTCTAATCCTCTTCTTGCTTCATCAGTCTCTTAAGCATGGGAACACAAAGCTTCATCAGGCAACTCATTCCTTTGACAGGATTTTTAAGATGCTCTCTCATAATGTGCCGTAGTTTGAAGTACATTCTGCTCACTGTGCTGTGCTGTGCTTAGTTGTTCAGCCGTGTCTGACTCTCTGTGACCCCATGGATTGTAGCCTGTCATGCTCCTCTGTCCTTGGGGATTCTCTAGCCAAGCCAAGAATACTGGAATACCATGCCCTCCTCCAGGGGATCTTCCCAAACCAGGGGTTGAACCCAGGGTCCCCAGTTACAGGCGGGTTCTTTACCACCTGAGACACCAGGGAAGCCCATCATTGGTCGTACTCCTATTGATCTTTCAGATCTCATGTTGTCTCTTCTTCCAGGAAGCCTCTTTCACTTCCTCTACCTCTGGGTTAGTGCCCTTCCTCTGGGCTTCTGCAGTATCTTGTACTTCCCTCCATCAGAGCGCATACACTACAACTGTGCTTTCCGTAACTCTGTTCCCCAAGGGTGGATTGAGAGGGTGGAGTTGGCATTGCTTCTTGCTGAACCCTTAGTGCCTGACACACTCTTCAGCAGAGCTGGTCATGCAAAACGTGTGAATATGTTAATGAATGCATGTCTTCCTAGCTAGGTTAGCTCATCCAGCTAATAGCTAGAAATGAGGAAGGGAGAGCCTAAAATACTGGGCAATGAGCCATTTAAAATTCTAAATGTGACATTAAAAAAAAAAATCCCTCTCTCTGTCACTAGCACCAGAGCCCTACAGCAGTATTTCTCCTTCTGTCTCCTGGTCCCCAACAGTCAGAACTAAGCCCAAGAGGAATTTATTTTAAAAAGAAAAAATTTGAGGTGTAAGCTATTGCCTTTACCTTCTTACAAAGAAAATGGAATTAAAGCTGCTTGGTTTGATGCTCCTCGGTTATCACCACTGCCCACTGCTGATAAGAGATAGGTATCAGATATTGTTGAGAGTTTGATTTCACCTCTAGATACCCTTTTCTGAAAGTATTTAAGTCATTCTCTTCTCTTCCCCCTTTAGCCTTGTGTTTTTAGTTTCCAGTGACTTAAATTCACTCTTACGTAAAAGCTGAAAAAAGAGCAAGAATTCAAAGCAATGTGTCCCTTGTGTGCGATTGATTCTCAGCAGTTTGTTATTAAATCTTTAAATAATTAAATACAAGAGAAAACATTAAAGCAACATTATAAAGCCAGCCATATGTTCAAAATATAAATGGAGAAGAGGGGTGTGGAGAAGGCTATAGAATTAAAACTGCTGCTTGTTAACCTCGCTCCATGGTGCCCATGCTGATCATTCCAATGCATGGCCCACACACAGGATCCCTCTGCTGGGAGGGCTGATTTGAAAGAGAAGGTGAGCGCTTTGTCTGGAGCAGTTTGCCAAGAAGAAAGGTCAGTGAGTAAGGAGAAACACACAAAGACAATAGGAGGGTAGGAATGATGAGTGAGTCATCAAAGGGTCCTTCAAACAATTTGTTCTGTTTGTTCTTTATAATCTGGAGGGCTCCCAAGATAGCAAATCTCCTTCCCTTCAGAGCACAAGGCCTGAATTATAAGGTGCAAATTCAGCAAAGAATACAGAGCATACAGAGCAGTGTTGTAGGTAACTTCTGGGTGTGGGCTTATGAAATACCAGTTTTCACCAGATTGTAGAAAACAAGGAAGAGGAAGGCGGCAGGGAGCCAAGGTCCTGGACAAGGAGAGCGCAAAGGACGATGTGGAGCATGAGTGTGCTGTGGGTTTAATTGTGCTCCCCCAAATCCATATGTTGAAGTCCTAACTCCCCAGGACCTCAGGGTGTGTGGCTTTACTTGGAAATCAGGTTATTTCTGCATGTAATTAGTTAAGATGAGGTCACACTTGAGTCACAAAGGTCCGTCTAGTCAAAACTATGGTTTTATCCTACAGTCATGTCTGGATGAGAGAGTTGGACCATAAAGAAGGCTGAGTGCCAAAGCACTGATGCTTTTGAAATAGGGTGTTGGAGAAGACTCTGGAGAGTCCTTTGGACTGCAAGATCAAACCAGTCAATCCTAAAGGAAATCAGTCCTGAATATTCATTGGAAGGACTGATGCTAAAGCCAGAGCTCCAATGCTTTGGCCACCTGATGCAAAGAACTAACTCAGTGGAAAAGACCCTGAGGGCTGGGAAAGATTGAAGGCAGGAGGAGAATGGGATGACAGAGGATGAGATGGTTAGATGGTGTCATCGACTCAATGGACATGAGTTTGAGCAAACTCTTGAAGACTGTGAAGGACAGGGAAGCCTGGTATGGGGTCACAAAGAGTCATACAAGACTGAGTGACTAAATAGCAACAACACACTTGAATGGGAACCCCTTACTCCAGTATGACTGGTGCCCTTATAAAAATGGGCAACTTGGACACAGCTCCACTGGGGAGACCACTATGTGAAGATGAAAGCAGAGATTGGGGTGATGCTTACAAGGTAAAGAATGCCAAGGATGGTCAGAAAATTCTTCACTGCCCTCAGAAGGAATCAGCCTTGCTGCCATTCGATCTTGAGCTTCTAGCCTCCAGAACTGGGATAATACATTTCTGTTGTTTAACCCACTCAAGTCTATGGTACTCTGTTGTGGCATCCCTTCCAAATGAATAAAATGAGAAAGACCCAAGTTGTGAGGTTCCCGTTGTTTTTTCTCACTTGTACAATTTAGGGAGTACTTCACCTGCTACTTGCTGGTCAATCAGCAAATCCTCCCATATCTCCCTGCTTCATGCCAATGTGCAAATATTTTCATATAACTTTGTTGCATGTGAAATAGCAAACACATCTTCCACTCTGTCTAGCACTCAGCACAGGGCCAGGCACTCAGGGAATGCCAAGAGTATAGAAATGATTCTTGCCACTTGTGACACAGACCAGCAATCTCTGTGATAGTACCCTGTATAGTAGGCAAGAAGGCTTGGAGAGCAAGTGTTGATAACAATGACAATAGCACCAACTAGTTTTTGTTTGTTTTGTTTTTTTGATGTACCACATGGCATGTGAGATCTTAGTTCCCTCACCAGGGATTGTGCCCCTTGCAGTAGAAGCACAGAGTACTAATCACTGGACACCAGGGAATTCCAGAACTGGCTAGTTACTGAGACCTATGCATCAAATACCACATCACATCATCATCTTCAGTGACAGTCCATTGAGTTACCCAGTATTATTACTCAGAGTACACAGAGGAGGGAACTAGGTTAGGAGCACAAAATGAACTTGTCCAAGGTTACACTGCTAATAAGTAATNTACTGAGACCTATGCATCAAATATCACATCACATCATCATCTTCAGTGACAGTCCATTGAGTTACCCAGTATTATTACTCAGAGTACACAGAGGAGGGAACTAGGTTAGGAGCACAAAATGAACTTATCCAAGGTTACACTGCTAATAAGTAATGGAACTATTGTTTGAATCCAGATCTATCAAACTGAATCTGAATCTGATTAGGAAAAAGTAAACATTTGTGTTGGGCTTCCCAGGTGGCACTAATGGTAAAGAACCTGCTTGCCAAAGCTGGAGACATAAGAGACGTGGATTTGATTCCTGGGTCAGGAA
Organism: Neotragus pygmaeus; assembly: GCA_006410875.1. Taxonomy (NCBI): domain Eukaryota; kingdom Metazoa; phylum Chordata; class Mammalia; order Artiodactyla; family Bovidae; genus Neotragus; species Neotragus pygmaeus. Next base: position 336,664 of record SJYV01052099.1, on the reverse strand, counting down.
GATCTCCTGGAGGAAGCATGGCAACCCACTTCAGTATTCCTACCTGGAGAATCCCCATGGACAGAAGACCCTGGTGGGCTACAGTCCATAGCATCTCAAAGGGTCAGACACGACTGAAGGGACTAGCATATATTTGTATTATATAGTTGTGGCTACTCTGGCTAATTGGCTCTGAATTGCACAATTTACAGCAGCATTGAGATTTCAATCTTGACCTCAATGAACCAGCCAGAGATAATTTCACTGGATGATGCACTGCTTAATTTTTTTCCATTTAAAAAGTCACATTTAAAAAAAATAAAATAAAATAAAAATAAAAAAACTGTGTGATTTGTAATTGATTATCTTTTAAACATTGTTGTTTAATTTTTCCCACTCCTCATTTGTATCTGGCTTCCCCAAATGGTTCGTGAGTTCCTTTGAGGTCAGAAATCATGTCATATATATTGGGAGTTCAATAAATCATTTTTAAGGAAAATTAATGCTAAGTTTTATCTCCTTGATTCTTCCCCTCTCAATTCCCTAACCTTCAAAAGAAAAGTCAAATCATTTCATACTCATCTTATTCTCTACATCTCACATCCAATACATCAGCAATCCTGTTGGCTCTATCTTAAAAATATATCCAGAATCACTATTTTCATCATCACCTCCCTAATCCAAATCCTCATGAATTCTTGGTGCTTCACTGGAAAATGCTTCTAATTGGTCTCTCTGCCTCCATCCCTGCTCTCAAGATCTACCATCCAGTCTGAGAGTTCCTCTTAAAAAGACAGGTCTTGTCTCACTCCTCTCCAAAGCTCTCCAGTACCTTTCATCAAACCCATGACAATAGTGAGTCATACTTTGACTATGCTTTCTGGCCCGTTACCACCAGACTATCTCTGCAACCACTCTGATCCTTGCTCACTGGGCTCCACCAATCTCCTTCCTGTTCCTGAAAGCACTGAGTATGTTTCCTTCTCAGGGCATTTGGACTCACTGTCCTTTCTGTGCAGAATACTGCTTCTCCAGATAGTCTCATGGCTTTGTCCCTTGTTTCCTTCTGGAATCTGCACAACTGTCACTGCATCAGAGAAGCCTTCCCTTCCTACCCTATATGTAATATAAAGTGAAAGTGAAGTCACTCAGTCATGTCTGACTCTTTGCGACCCCATGGACGGTAGCCTATCAGGCTCTGCCGTCCATGGGATTTTCCAAGCAAGAATACTGGAGTGGGCTGCCATTATGTAATATGCTGCTGCTGCTGCTGCTAAGTCGCTTCAGTCGTGTCCGACTCTGTGCGACCCCACAGATGGCAGCCCACCAGGGTCCCCCATCCCTGGGATTCTCCAGGCAAGAACACTGGAGTGGGTTGCCATTTCCTTCTCCAATGCATGAAAGTGAAAAGTGAAAGGGAAGTCGCTCAGTCATGTCCGACCCTCAGTGACCCCATGGACTGCTGCCTTCCAGGCTCTATCCGTGGGATTTTTCCAGGCAAGAGTACTGGAGTGGGGTGCCATTGCCTTATCTGTTGTGTAATATATTTTCCCACAAAAATCGATTCTATCCACAACACTGCTTCATTTTGCTTCATAGCATTTAACTTCAAATTTATTTTTAATTGGAAGATAATTGATTTACAATGTTGCATTGGTTTCTGCTGTAGGACAATGTGAATCAGCCGTAAGTATACAGATAGCCCCTCCCTCTTAAGCCTCCCTCTCACCTCACTTCCATCCCCACCCCCCCCACCCCCACTCTGGCTCTACATTATCACAGAGCTCCAAGCTGAGTTCTTTGCATTACAATTATCATTTGGCTGTCTCCACTAGCATGCAAGCTTCATGAAGGCAAACATTTTGCTTTACTTCTGTGTCTCAAACTCCTAGAACACTGCCTGGCACATAGGAATTCAATACTTATCTGCTGGTAGATTAAATGAATGAATCAGTGAATGAAGAAAGAGAACCCCAGTGGTTACAGGACTGTTGCCTCATCTCTGTACATAGCAGAGTAGAGCCATTGCCTTGCATGTGGGTAACATTTCGCAGCTGTTTTTTTTTTTTTTTTTCCTGTACATTAACTCACGAAATTCTTAGAAGATCTACGAGAGTTTGCAGAACACATATTTGCTCTGAAGAAAGAGGATTATACACAGGTGAAGTGACTGTCCCTAGGACACACAGTTAATAAGCGACTTGTCAGGTCTGAAAGCAAGAGTCTTTAATCCAAGAGTCTTTTCACAAACCAAGTTACCCTTGTCAGTCCTGACAAAGCTGGGGAATTACTTCCCTCCTTGATACACTATATTTGTTTAGTATATCCTCTGGCTGATGTCAGCTTTGAGGGACTGGGTGTGGGCTGAGGAAATAGCTCATTTGAGGATTTGGCTTGAGACACCTGTTTCAAGTAGAGTGTCCTTCAGGCTTGAATGAAGGGTTTACATGCCGGCTGACAATTCCAGGAGAATGTACCTGGGACTATTCTTATAGAGACACTGTTCTCAGAAAGGTTAATGTGACTTTGAATGCTTTCAAGTGTGCCAACTCTGAAGGAATCATTTGAATTTCATCAGATTTAGACTTCTCTTTGGCAGTGATATGAGATTTTTTAGGGGGAAAAGAAAAAAAAAAAAACTTTCCCTGGTAGATATTTCAAAGAGTGTAGGAGGGCAATAAGGTGGTGAAAGGTGGACTCCTATGCTTTCAAGAAACTTCCATGGAGCCAGCCAAAAAGATAGACTCACTATGTAGGAAAGGGACCTAGTAGGTGGGAGAAAAGTTTGGCTTACTGTGATGAGTGAGGGAAGAATACTAATGTGTGTTTAGTTTCTATTCTTCATCAGACAAAGTTCCTCTACCTCAGCAGTGACAGGTAGAGGAGAGGCTGGGACAGAGAGGAGGGGACAGAGAGAGTGGAAGCAGCTGGGTCTCAAAGCCTCATTGGGGACCAAGCCATATTTTCTCTTCGGGTTGTGGGTTTGACATGTGTGTTGACACCAAAGTTCCCTCTTGCCTGTTTGCTTTCCATTCTTAATTAGCTAACAAATATGCATCAGGCATGTTCCAAAGTTTATGGGAGCTAAGGAGAATACACAGATATATGAGTTGTATAGCCTGCTCTTGAGAAGCTTATCATTGTTAGTGTAAGAAGCTATTTCTAAACAGATTGGAGGAGGGAAGTTAGGAATATATATTGAATTATGTTTCTCTGGACAGTTTTGAAGTTCTTTCACGTGGATACTGCCATGGAGAAGCTCCATAGGTTTATCACATGTTCTTTCAGCGTCTGAACCAACCTCTGTGCACACCAGTATTGAGAAGCTAGGATTCATTCAGCATTTGCCCGTGAACAACAAGGCAAAGTCTTACCCCTTCATGGATCGTTACCTTGTCCTGGCAAAGGGGCTTAGGTCATTTAATGAAACTATGAGCCACGCCATGTAAGGCTACCCAAGACGAAAGGGTCATAGCGGAGAGTTCTGACAAAATGTGATCCGCTGGAGGAGGGAATGGCAAACCACCCCAGTATACTTGCTGAGAGAACCTGATGAACTGTATAAAAGGACAAAACAATGACACTGAAAGATGTGTCCCTCAGGTTTGAAGGTGTCCAAAATGCTCCTGGGGAGGAGAGGAGGAGTACTATGAAAAGCCTCAGAAAGAATGAAGCAGCTGGGCCAAAGCAGAAACGACTCTCAGTTATGAAAGTGTCTGGTGATGAAAGTAAAATCTGATGCTTCAAAGAACAGTCAAACTTTGGGAGATGGTGAGGGACAGGGAAGCCTGATGTGCTGCAGGTCAAGGGGTTGAAAAGTGTTGGACATGACCAGGCAACTGAACAATAGCAACAAATGTATGTACAAAGGATGTGTTTGGTGTCTGCCGCTTGCCTTACACAATGCTGGGCACAGAAGTGCTGTGTAGCCAGATCCGTTTTCTGAACAGAGGTGTTTCTCCAGGTTTTCCTTACCCTTCATTTCTGCTTGCCACTGGTACCGCTACCTTTTAGCCTTTTAGTAAACACAGGAGACACATCCCATATACCCATGGGACAACATTTCACCTTCCTCCACTTCACACCCAACCCAGGGACTGGGAAACAGACCTGGCCAGCAGCCTGCACACAGTAGAAAAATTTATTACTGTTTCCTATTTCCTCTACAGGAAAAAAAAGGAGCTCTAGCCTGTATTTTGACATTTTAAGAAGACTTACAGGAGTTATGCCACATCAAATAAGCTGACGTTATGACATACTGACACTAATGTTCAACAAAGTGCATTTATTGCAGAATTTAGAGGCTGGTCACATACCTCCAAGCTGTTTTTATTACTATTATTTCTTCTTGAGCCTACCTACCTTGGTATTTTCAAGAAAGGAAACTCTTCCGTTTTATTTCTGAGAATGAAGCTGATGTGAGCAACTTGTGCATGTTCTCTTATCTCAATTCACCAATGTGGTTGATAAATCATACATGGGCTTATAATTATTTCAGTACTTTCCTCTGAAGTACTGAAGTATTCTAGCTTCAGATGCTAATATTAAGGGCAATTTGAGAAAAACACACTTACCTTTACAAGTTGAGCAATATTTTGCCTGTTTTGTTGCTTTGCATATTTTCTATTGGAGACAGTGATCCTCGGTAGTTGACATGTCTCATGTCAATCAATGCTGAGCACCTACTTTGTGCTCATCTCCGTAGAGGAATTCTACTCTAAGTCCAATAACACTTAGATGAGCACCAGCCATGTGTACAACCCCATGGCAGATGCTGCAGGGCACAATAGATGGATTTACAACTTAAGAGAGAACATAGGACATACATAGAAATAACTTAGACAAGGTCAGTGTCAGGAAAAAGGCATAAGTCAAGTGATGCAAGGGTTCAAAGACATAAATCTGCTAGACTGTAACTCCATGAAGGCTGTGTTCCTTGGGGCCCAGGATCACCAGTGCTTTCCCTACTACCAGGCACATGGTTGCTCCTCAGCAAACATCTGCTGACTGAGTGAATGAAGATTCCATATGGGAATGAAGGAAGGTTAGGTGAGGCTCTGATGTAGAGTTTGAGTTGAGTCTTACAAAATGGTAAGAGTTTTCAGAAGCTAATCAAGGTAGGAAAAGGGTGTTCTAGGTGGAGGGCAAGGCATTTGTTAAATCATGGAGGCTGGAAACCTATGGCAGAGAAAATGATGCATACATGGGAGCAATGTAAAGAAAAGTAGATAATTGTTGGAGCTAAATTTTGGGGATCTTGGGACTTCCTTGGTGGTCCGGTGGCTAAAACTCTGTGCTCCCAATACAGGGGGCCTAGGTTCAATCCCTGGTTAGGGAACTAGGTCCCACGTGTCACAACTAAGAGTTCACATGCCTCAACTAAAAGAAAAAAAAGATCCTGCATGCCACAACTAAAGGTTCACATGCCTCCACTGCAAAGAAAAGAGAGCTGTCATGCCTCAACTAAATAGCCCACTAAGACCTGCCCAGAGCAGTCAAATAAATAAATATTAACAAATTCTGGTGATCTTAGGTATCAAGTTAGAGATTTTGAATTTAATTTGTAGGCATTGGAGCAACATTAAGGTATTTTGAACAGGAACTTGGCATGATCTGAACCATGATTTAGGAAAACTGAGGTGGTAGTGATTATGTAAGATGTAGCAGCCAAACTTAGATGTACTTCAGGATTATCTGGGAAGCTTTTAAATCATACAGATCTATATACCAAGACCAAATGAACTGGGAAATCCATAATCTGTATTTATCCCAAGTTATCCAGGTAACAGTCAACCAAGTAGTTCATAAAATTCCAGATGACCTGTGTCTGGGGGCAGTTCTTCTGGGAGCAGGGCCTNTAAATAGCCCACTAAGACCTGCCCAGAGCAGTCAAATAAATAAATATTAACAAATTCTGGTGATCTTAGGTATCAGGTTAGAGATTTTGAATTTAATTTGTAGGCATTGGAGCAACATTAAGGTATTTTGAACAGGAACTTGGCATGATCTGAACCATGATTTAGGAAAACTGAGGTGGTAGTGATTATGTAAGATGTAGCAGCCAAACTTAGATGTACTTCAGGATTATCTGGGAAGCTTTTAAATCATACAGATCTATATACCAAGACCAAATGAACTGGGAAATCCATAATCTGTATTTATCCCAAGTTATCCAGGTAACAGTCAACCAAGTAGTTCATAAAATTCCAGATGACCTGTGTCTGGGGGCAGTTCTTCTGGGAGCAGGGCCTAAGAAGAGGGACGTGAAGAGAGGTGGGGGGCCAGACGGCAGCCTTCACCAGCCAACCTGTAAGAAGAGCTCAAAAGAAGGACTGTTTGGAGATCATGGGAGACTACAGAGCCCTGTAGTAGAAGGATGGGGCCACGTTTGAGTCAAGAGTCGAGGAAATAATTCTTGAGGCAAGAATCAGAACCTAAGAGGATTCACAGATGGGAATCTAGCAACATGAGCAGGTGCCAGGACCAACGAGCAGAGGCGTGTTGCGTGGCTGCCAGGAGCACGGACATACCATTGCTCCCACCTTCACCTGTCAGGCGTGTTGCGTGGCTGCCAGGAGCACGGACATACCATTGCTCCCACCTTCACCTGTCAGGCGAGTCCTAGGGAATCAATCATTATTTCCCCACATCAGAACTTTCATTAGTATCTGGTACCTGAGTCAAATTTTCATGTGNATTATACAGAGTGAAGTAAGCCAGAAAGAAAAATACCAATACAGTATACTAATGCATATATATAGAATTTAGAAAGATGGTAACAATAATCTGATATCCAAGACAGCGAAAGAGACACAGATGTATAGAACAGTCTCTTGGACTCTGTGGGAGAAGGCGAGAGTGGGATGATCTGAGAGAATAGCACTGAAACATGTAAACTATCATATGTGAAACAGATCGCCAGTCCAGATTCGATACATGAGACAGAGTGCTCAGGGCTGGTGCACTGGGATGACCCCAAGGGATGGGATGGGAAGGGAGGTGGGATGGGGGCTCAGGATGGGGAACACATGTACACCCATGGCTGATTCATGTCAATGTATGGCAAAAACCACTACAATATTGTAAAGTTATTAGCCTCCAATTAAAATAAATCAATTAAAAAGATATATGTCCTTTGAAGATATAGCAGAAAGAAAAGATTTGAGGCACAGAATTTTATCAGAAATAAAATAAAACATTCTTAAAAAAAAAAATCTCATTGAAGCTGGTAGAAATATTTAGCTCCTCGGGCAGAAAGGACTTCATGGAACCATTCAATTCTAGCCTGCTCTATTCACTAGAGACTGTCATGTAAATGCCTGACAGAACTCGGAGTATGAGAAGTTACACAACATCAGTATTCATTAAGATGGGTCATTCAGTACAAAGTGAGCTCATTTTACCAATACAAATTTGCATGAATTGAATGAAAGGAAATCAAAGATGAAGGAAAATCCAAAGTGTGACCTTGAGTCATTGCCTGTGGGTATAGTCTTGTTTCATCAGTGTCAAGGAAAGAAGGGGTAACTTTTAAGCTATCTTGGAGCATCAGAGCATGCAAATTACCTTCCAGTTCTCTCCCCTGATGAGAAATCAAACTAATACATACCTGCCTATTTCATGCAGAAGCATAATCTCTCACCTCACGCTAATGACAGGGGGACCCAATGTGGGTTACAAAATTTTGAGCTCAGAAAGCATGCAAAAGAAAATGACAAGCAAGAGTCAACCACAACACATGACAGGATTGTGCTAATTGACTTGGACAGAATTTCTTTAGAGTAAGTTGCATACAGACACTAAAATGCCACAGACGTATCCAAACGGAGAACAGCGGGTAGCATGTAAATAAAGTGGAGTGATTTGTTCTTATTCCTGCCCCAACTAAGTACTTTCACATCCCTGAATACTGGGACTAATAGGTTAATAATAAAGTTTCCCCAGGGGGCAGGTAAGACTGGTAAGGAAAATTAAAATAAGTATCAGATTTTACATCAAGCATTTTCTTGGGTTATTCTCAGGTTAGCCTGTATCAGGGCTCCATGTAGATCTCTTGCATTCCTTCCCTTTTCACTGTTATTTTCTTTTCCCCTCCCCCGGCCCCTTTTTTCTTGTCTTCTCCTCTTCTTTTCCCTCTCTCCCTTTCTCTCCATTCCTTTCACTTTTTGCTTTTTTCTCTCTCTTTAAAATACTCCTTCTTGGTATTTCCCTGGTCGTCCAGTGCTTAAGACTCCACTGCAGGGGGCACAGGTTCCATCCATGGTTGCAGGGCTAAGATCCTACATGACTCCCAAAGGACCTTCCTAAAACATACTCCTTCTTTTCCAATAGCCAGCATCTGTCTTTTTTTTTTGTAGCCCATCTTCAGGCTATCATAGGACACTGTCTGTATACCCTGAGAGATAAAAGGACCTAGCAATGGCGCCCCACTCCAGTACTCTTGCCTGGAAAATCACATGGACGGAGGAGCCTGGTGGGCTGCAGTCTATGTCTATGGGATGGCTAAGAGTCAGACACGACTGAGCGACTTCACTTTCATGTTTCACTTTCATGCATTGGAGAAGGAAATGGCAACCCACTCCAGTGTTCTTGCCTGGAGAATCCCAGGGACGGGGGAGCCTAGTGGGCTGCCATCTGTGGGGTCTCACAGAGTCGGACATGACTGAAGCGACTTAGCAGCAGCAGCAGCAGCAGCAGCAGCAGCCTCTATGTGCCTCTAGGTGGCCTAATTCATTGGGTATAACAATGAATAACAAGGTATGAAAATCCACCTTCCTTGTTATTTTCAGGATAATTTTAGGATGGCTCACGCTCCACAGGTCTCCTGCAGCAGCCCTGACTAAGGCACTCTGAGATGGCACCTTCCTGCCTTCTTCTCTTCATTTTTTTTCTATTCCCATCCATAGTTTTCCCAGACACTTCCTTAGTCACTTGACCACACATTTTTATCTTGGGGCTGCTTCTCTTAGAACACAGTTTCTTCTGTCACAAAAGTTAAGTTGACAAAGAGATAATGAAATGTGACTTTTAAGATCTTTAAAAGAAATTCCACTTAAATGTGTTTTTCAGTCTTCAAAAATTCCTTTGGCAAATGATTTATCTAGCTGAGAAATAGAGAGCCATCATCACAGCTACGTGCGCATATGCTAAGCCTTTTCAGGCATGTCCACCTGTGCAACACTATGCGCTACATGCTGCCGGGCTCCTCTGTCCATGAGACTCTCCAGGCAAGAACACTGGAGTGGGCTGACGCACCCTCCTCCAGGAGATCTTCCTGACCCAGGGGTAGAATCCGCATCTGTCCTGCGTTGGTAGGCAGGTCCTTAAACACCAGTGCCACCTGGAAAGCCCTATCATAGCTGTTGCTGCTAAGTTGCTAGGTCGCTTCAGTCATGTCCGACTCTGTGCAACCCCATAGACGGCAGCCCACCAGGCTCCCCCATCCCTGGGATTCTCCAGGCAAGAACACTGGAGTGAGTTGCCATTTCCTTCTCCAATGCATGAAAGTGAAAAGTGAAAGTGAAGTCGCTCAGTCGTGTCCAACTCTTCCCGACCCCATGGACTGCAGCCTACCAAGCTCCTCTGCCCATGGGGTTTTCCAGGCAAGAGTACTGGAGTGGGGTGCCATTGCCTTCTCCTATCATAGCTACAGGTGACACCTAAAATAATTACCTGCGACAGGTAACAATTAGAATCTGATGAGGATGAAGCTTAATGAAGGAAATGCTTGTGTTACTCCAACCCCGACTTTGTTAGCAGAAATCCAGTTTTCCATATTGTATTTTTTCTCATTCACTTTTACACACACACAGTAGGATTTTGTTTGTGATTTCCTCATGAACTCAGTTTATTTTGTTGAGGTTACTAACCATTAATTCCAATCTTTATAGACTTTGGTACCATCCAGTAGTGAACAAAATTACTGACATGAGGTAAGATCTCTGCTGCTGCTGTAAGTCGCTTCAGTTGTGTCCGACTCCGTGTGACCCCATAGACGGCAGCCCACTAGGCTCCTCTATCCCTGGATTATCCAGGCAAGAACACTGGAGTGGGCTGCCTTTTCCTTCTCCAATACATGAAAGTGAAAAGTGAAAGTGAAGTTGCTCTGTCATGTCCAACTCTTCACAACCCCATGGACTACAGCCCACCAGGCTCCTCTGTCCATGGGATTTTCCAGGCAAGAGTACTGGAGTGGGGTGCCATTGCCTTCTCCACGTAAGATCTCACACATTTACAAAAGACTTTGGAGTAGTTAGTATACTTCATTCTAAAAGAGAGGAAATAAACTTTCCAACTGAAGGTGGTGAAACAAAGAACTTTCTATGTGGGCAATCCATGCAACTCTGCTAAGATGTCTTTNCGTAAGATCTCACACATTTACAAAAGACTTTGGAGTAGTTAGTATACTTCATTCTAAAAGAGAGGAAATAAACTTTCCAACTGAAGGTGGTGAAACAAAGAACTTTCTATGTGGGCAATCCATGCAACTCTGCTAAGATGTCTTTCTATATAAAAATGTGTGCAACTTCGGGTTTCCCAAGTGGTGCAGTGGTAAAGATTTCGCCTGCCAATGCAGGAGCCACAGGAGACGCAGGTTTGATCTCTGGGTGGGGAAGATCCCCTGGAGAAAAAAATGGCAACCCATTCCAGTATTCTTGCTTGGAAAATTCCATGGACATAGGAGCCTTGTGAACTACAGTCCATGGGGTTGCAAAGAGTCAGACGCCACTGAACGACTGAGCATGCACACACGTGTGCGTCTTTAAAAAAAGAGTAATATCTAGTCCTGACAACTATAGTATATGCTTTTCCAGAGAGCCAGATTTTATAATTGTATGCCAAGGAGCATTAGATTTATCAATTCATTCTTTCTGTACCCTCCAAATATAGGTATTCTGTACAACAGGTTGTCTTACTCAGAAGTGAAGTGAAGTGAAAGTCGCTCAGCTCAGTGTCTGACTTTTTGTGACCCCATAAACTATACAGTCCATGGGATTCCCTAGGCCAGAATGCTGGAGTGCATAGCATTTCCCCTCTCCAGGGGATCTTCCCAAGCCAGGTATAGAACCCAGGTCTTCTGCCCTGTAGGCAGATATTTTACCACTGAGCCACAAAGGAAGTCCAGGGCATTTAATTACTCTGATAATCGAAAGATTATCTAGTTCCCTTGCAGAGTCCTTTCCAAACACGGACTTGTGTGACTGTGTTTCCATTCAAGTATGAACAGAGAAAGCCTCCATGCTCAGAAGAAAGTGGCCACTGGGAAATGATGTATCCAGGCCGAGAGCTGAAATACCAGGGAAAATGTATCCACTTTTGTGAACTTCCTTTCCATTTTATAATTTCTTTGTATCCCTTGGTCTGGAATGATCTCTTTTTCACCTAGCAAGCTATCGGCATCCAATCCTGGAAGTCCCAGTCCCAGTGTCTTTTCCTCTGTGATGCTTTCTTGACTCTTCTTGACAGAGGTAGGTTTTCTGACTTCTGGTCCTCTTTTTATATTATATATAATATTTTATTATAAAGCAATTACTATTGTGTAATTTAATATCTCAGATTTTAGCACCATGATGGATATATTGAATTTACTCAAGACACATTTATTAAAGGTTGAATGAATGAAGAGGTGAATAATTACAAATGAGCAGATAATTAAGTCATTAATTAAGTTATGGAAAATAAAAGATAAAAACCAAGTGCATGGGCAGAAAATGTGTACTCTAAGACATAAGATGTCTTTTAGTCTAGAGTCTTTTAGAGACAGTTTTGTAGAGGAGATTAGATTTGAATTGGACCTTAAAGGATGTTAGTCTAGGGATCAATACTATTATTCATAAAAATGCTTCAGAAGCATAGAAAGTGCTGTAAGTTGCAAAAACTGCATTAGTACTTATTATAGTACATTGAGTATACTGATCTATTTGTAACTGATACTCTAGAGAATATTTACAATTAAAAAAAAAGAAAAAGAAAGCCTTAAAACACAGTTGAAGTAAAGCATCTTTTTAATACTAATAAACTTACGTACTAATAGATATTTTCAGAAGTGACAAAGAAGCCCTAAAAAGTTTTTTTTTTAAATTTTAGTTTTAACAAGGTAATTATTTGATTTTGCAATTTTTATCTGTAGTAATATTTGCATTATAGTCCATTCAGGGACTGAAATTAACTTTATGCTATATGGTTGGAATCTAAAAAGTAGAATACCTTCATATACCACATGGTCTTCTTCCATCATTTTTCCCAGTTTCTTCAGTTGCAAAATACGTACCCAATTCTTCATTTCTAAAAATCAGAATTATACTGGAGAGGAAAGAAAGACACATCACTTACACTAGTGCTGATATATTCTAATTATTATTTCTAAGCACATACTTAGAAAAATGCCAGAAACAGACATAGAATCAGACATAAAGGCTAGGTTCAGATTACAGCAATTGTCCAGTTACTTTTATATTTATCTAGAAGACTGGCTCCTAAATCTCAAAGCTGTCAGCTTTAACTAACAGCCACTTTATTGACATTTTCACGCTCGTCTGCCTATGCTGGGTGGCTTGTTTGGCATAAGCTGATCTGAGGAAGTGGAGCTGGTGTGGCATGAATGGCAGTCTTCTCCTCAGTCAGTCTTTAAGTGTCATGACTAAATTTCAGAACACTGCTTGCCTGACCTCAGCTAGGTAGTTCATCATATGATTTCCATGGCTGATGCAAGCAGTCCAGGACAGCTTCTAACACATTGAAATAATTTTGCTAGTGATAATTTTGTAGTGAGCCTTAGGACAGAACTGACTACCCCATTAAGTGGACAGAAACTGGGTTGGCTGATTCAGTCTCTAATTTTGGGCTTCATGCTTGAAATGCCGTTCAGAAAGGACACCTTGCATTTTACTATGTCATCTAGAATTTAGTATATGTGTCAAGGGGGAATTGAGGACCTTTGAAAAACTGGAACTTTTACCATTAAATGTACTCTGCTACAGATGTGGGTTTGTTTCTCAAAGGAAAGCAGTCAATCATTTTGACTTCGGTATGGCAGAGGGAGATATTAAGAGGATTGTTTTTGAACACTGGCAATCAGTTATCTGAGTCATAGCCTTTTTTAAAAAGATACTAATTGTTACTCATTTATTGTGTTCTAAGTGCCATTTTAAGTGTTTTACATAGATTATCTCATTTAATCATTTCTATAACGTTATGAGGCAGATCCAAATAGAATCTCCATTTTACAGATGAGTAAATTCAGGCTTATGTAACCAGCCCAAGGCCACGCAGCTGGTTTAAGTGGGGATACAAGCCCAGGAAATGTGGCTCTAGAATTCGTGCTTACTTGTACCTTTTATTTATTTATTTTTAGGAATGTTATCAAAATTAACCACTGTAATGGTGCAGTTGAACTGCCAGAATAATGGCTTAGAATAAAGGATGACTGGGTTATTTTGGGGGATTTATCACATTGGAACCACTGGCATTCAAAGATCTGTTCCTACCTATATAGTTTAGTAACTGATTTATATCAACCAACCTCAACAGGACTGAGTGTACCACCCAGAAGGACCATTTAAAATAGTTTTCAGTGGGTGGTTATTTCTTTCCAGTGGCAAGAATGATCAGAGGCTAATAGCATGAGTATTAGGATCAATCAGTCTTGAACTTAATTAAGATCCACCACTTACTAGTTGTATAACATTGCATAATTCTGTAAGTCTTGGTTTCCCCACCTATTTAATATAAAATGAAGAAGATAATTGTCCCATTTCATGAAATTGTCATGACAATTTATATAAAGTGCATTTTATGCAAGTAGAGTCAGTCGATAAGCAGTAGATATTATTAATGAAGTTCATGTGAACATGATCTGTTTCCGTTATCCTAGTATCTAGAAAATCACATGAATAATCAGTAGGTAGTCTGATGAATATCAAATATGATAAAAGAAAGTTGTTAATTATTTTTACTTTTTCTGTTATTATAGAATATTTTAATCAAACTTTAAAAGTATTTGTCCATTCCTGTGTTTACTATACCAGGCACTGAAATACGTCTGTCAGAGTATATTCTCCTTTAAACAGAACTGGATAAACACAAATGCATCCCTGAGCTTTAATTCTACTTTTACACAATTTCTGTTGAAACAAACTTCCTCATGAAAGGAATACTATGTTTCGTCAATTCTTAGATCCCATCTATAGTAAAACAACACCATAGATTATATAATAGTTTTAAGGGAAAAAAAGGCTTCCCAAGTGGTGCTAGTGGTAAAGAACCCGCCTGCCATTGTAGGGGACACCAGAAACTCCGTTCTGTCTCTGGGTCGGGAAGATGCCCTGTAGGTGAACACGGCAACCCTCCCCAGTATTCTTGCCTGGAGAATCCCATGGATAGAGGAGCCTGGCTGGGGTACAATCCACAGGATCACACAGAGTCGAACACGACTGAGTGATTGAGCATGCATGCATGTTTATGATCCCTTCCTCTTTAGTACTTTTGGGATTTACAGTATAATTTCAAGCCATCTTTAAAGCATATAAGGATTTATGATACATTTTCACTTTGGTTTAACTCACAGTTTGTTTTCTTTCTTTTTCATTTGAATTAACTGTCTTTAGTTAAACAGGGCTTCCCTGGTGGCTCAGAGGTTAAAGCGTCTGCCTCCGATGCGGGAGACCCGGGTTCGATCCCTNCAATAACTGTGTTTTCTGTTTTACCAGTACCTAGCATATATTCTTATCAAGATTTATTGGGCAGGCAAATTATTGCAAGCGTGAATGACTTAGCAGAGTCACATTAACAAATGAAAGAGAATTTTATCTCATAGACTATAAATATCAGCATTTCCCATGATTAGACAGATGTGGAAAGATATATTTGCATGTCTCAGAAGTCTCATTTAAAACAAAAAAGTATGATAACAAACTGGATATGGGCATTAAATGCAAACTGTATGAGCATTGAAACCTGACCAACTAGGCTGAGAGGGCTTCCCTGGTGGCTCAGGTGGTAAAGAATCTGCCTGAAATGCAGGAGACCTGAGTTCAATTCCTGGGTCAGGAAGATCCCCTGGAGAAGAAATGACAACCCACTCCAATATTCTTCCCTGGAGAATTCCATGGACAGAGAAGCCTGGCAGGCTACATATAGTCTATGGGCTCCCAAAGAGTCAGACACAACTGAGCGACTGACACACACACACCCCTAGGTTAAGAACTCACCTCTTTTGCCCACTGCTGCTGGTCACTGCAACTGTGTCTGATTCCTTGTGACCCCATCAACTGTAGCTCACTAGGATCCTCTATCCATGGGAGTTTCCAGGCAAGAATACTGGAATGGGTTGCCATGCCCTCCTCCAGGAGCAGGGATGGAACCCACATCTCTTACGTCTTCTGCATTGGCAGGTAGGTTCTTTACCACTAGTGCCACTTGGGAAGCTCTTCTGACTACTACTTACATGATTTGGGGCAGATTACTTACCTCTCTGTGCCTGTTTCTTCATTTATTCAATATTTTGTTAATAGTAGTAGCTAGTTTATAGAGTTGTGTGTGCATTAAACCAGATAGATTGTGCAAAGAACTTAAAGTGTTGTGTGGCACATAGTAAGTTGCTGAATAAATGTGAACTTTAATAATATTGTTTGCTATTGTCTTACTAAATTTTATGCCATGGCCAGAATCTATGCTAGTGAGAACTATCTTATAGACATGTTCAAATCTGAATTTTAAAAAAGTCAAACAAACAAACAAATGAACAAAACTTCACAGAACTACTACTTCAAAGTTATGTGACATATATGCTGATGTGGCAGAAGAAAATTAATTCTTAGATTGGCACAAAAGTCAATTAACCTAACTGTCCTAGTTAGTATGCAGATCACCTCCAAATGGCAAAATGTATTACTGCAGCAATTTTGAGTGGGGTTATTGCTTTTTAGTTATAGTTTTAAAGTGAGTTTAAATAATATCAAAATTTATACCAAAAGTTTGCAGAATGTTCCAGAATGTTTGAATAAGTTGGGGATTTTAAAGATCATGGTTGGAAATATTGGTCTAGATGAGCATTACCTTTCAATCAAATGCTTTTGTTTAACCTCTTAGTATTGTGTGTATGTGTATGTGTGTGCTTGTGTGCATTTTGTATGTACATTTAGTCAGAATTATCCACTGGTAACACTCTCTGGCTTTTAGTGCTCTTTAGTGGCATCATATTCAAATTGCAGGAGCAGGTATAGAGGAGAAAATATTACCTTTAATGTACTGAAGACAGAATAAAAGAAGTTTTGAAATTAGTGATATAATACACTAAGTCTAGTAAAATTCTTTGCATACCTGGTCTTGGAACTGGAGTGGGTTGCCATGCCCTCCTACAAGGAATCTTCCCTAACAGGGATTGAACTGGCATCTCTTATGTCTCCTGCATTGCAGACGGATTCTTTACCCACTGATCCACCTGGGAAAGCCAGTATTCTTGCCTGGAGAATCCCATGGACAAAGGAGCCTGAAAAGCTACAGTCCAGAGGGCTGCAAAGAGTTGGATATGAGTGAAGTGACCAAGCACGCAAGCAAAATCAAAATGGGACTTTTCATGTTAATGAAACTGAATTTATAAAAATCATGTAAAAATTCTGCCTATAAACCATATTATTAAGTCCTCTAACCTGAAGTCATTTGTTAAGAAAAGTGTAGATATTTGCTTCTGGGTAAGTGACTAGGAAATCTACTTAAAGTGTTGTCAATAAGGAGTTAAATTTGAAGCTGTTTTGTTTTAAATTAATGAAGCCAATGATTAACTTTAGAGCTTTGTCTTCACTTTGCATTGTCGCACATGCATTAGAAAACAAATGTAACCCTAGGTGGTTATGGCTATAGGTATTTATATTTTCAAAGGAAAGAAAATGCTTTTTAAAATCAGATATATACACACAAACATTATATAAATAAAATACTTACTATGTGGAAAGATTGAGCACTTATTTAATAAGTCTGAAAATGCACAATGGGTGATATAAAATGCATAAAAAATTAAACCAAGCAGGTACATTAATCACTGCCACCAGGACAAATGAATTCAAGCAGTAATCATTTATTTAAATGACCTGCAGCAGGATGGAGGAGAATAGCAGAAGATAAAAAGCACTAGGAAAAGTTTATAGGTTTTTCACTCACCAAATACCTTAGGGGTTAGGGGAAATATAGTGGGAAATGAGCAGACCTATTTGGCCTTCTTTCTGACAGAGATGGAGAAAAGGGGTTAGAAGGGCGGCCATCTTCCTAATGACCTAATTGTAAATCCATTTGTTTTAGATGGCTAATCTGTTTTTATTGTGTCAGTATAGATGACTCGGATAATTGCTGGCCCCATGGCTCCGAAGTGATCAGATGGCACATTATAAATTGGAAGGTAGCCAGGTCTTGCCCAATATAGAGTTGGTTAAAACCCTTGATGACACGTGTCTGATAAATAAAATATACCTCGTCAGTGAAAGCTTAGCTTGATAATTAGATTGGAGAGCAGGTTGTTTCATGTTTGAAATCCTCCAAGCTGTGAAATATTCGGAGTTGAATCCAACTCAAGAACAAATTCTAGTAAGTTCGAGTAAAATCTATTTTTTTCACTTTCAAGAATTACCTCTTAAACTGGCTTAATAAAGAAGCCTGTCATCCGTCTGTTATCTTAGAATTATCTGAAAAACATGGCTTTGATAAATTAAGTGTAAATGAGACATAAATGCCTCATAAATTGTGGGATTAGTTTTCTCATGAAGGATATACAGATTCCAGTGTTGAAGATGAAAAAAAAATATTTTTGGCAATCAGTTTTTGCCTTGGGGTTTCTATAATACCTTTATGATAGTCTGTTTCCCTCTCACCCTTTCTTCTCATGGGATTTGTGTACCTAAGAAGTGTTAGGGGCTTCTTGTAGGGTTGTAGAATGACATGGACCCTATTTAAATGAGCATTAAAAGGGGACAAGACAGCAGCTTTCACCTTCTTTAAAATAGTACGTAAAATTCTCATACATTAATCCTCCACCCATTTTACACTATCCCTTGGTGGTGTGATTAGGAGAGAAAAAAGAAAACGACCCTAAAAGTAATCTACAAATTTTATCAATACAAATGGTGTTCTTCATAACCAGAAGCATATAGTCTCAGCAACCAACCACGTCTTTAGGGAATTCACCTCCATGCAGTTGTCTTCAAACCCTTCCCCCTCCAACTCACAATTCTACATCACAGAACCCTCACATAGTTGATTCACCAGTATATTTATGAGTGTCTGGGTGAAGCTAGAAACAGCATTATGCACATTTCTGAAAAGCACTGTTCACCTTGGCCCTCATTTGTGTCACACCGATTGCACACCAAGGACTATTTGTCCCACCAGGATCTCAGAGAGAAGATAAAGGAATCTAGCAGATCCCTGCTCTGTTCTGCCACTTGGTCCTCAGATTCATAAAGAGCACTTGTGCCCTACTAAATGCCTCTACATCACTATTGCCCATCGGAAATGCCACTTTGCTAATGTCTTAATCCACTTCCACAACTTTCCTTCTCAATAGATCAACTCTTCNCTGTTCTGCCACTTGGTCCTCAGATTCATAAAGAGCACTTGTGCCCTACTAAATGCCTCTACATCACTATTGCCCATCGGAAATGCCACTTTGCTAATGTCTTAATCCACTTCCACAACTTTCCTTCTCAATAGATCAACTCTTCCTATTTACATATTCCTATCTTCTCACTTTTCCCTTTCCTTCCTTCACTTTTTTTGCCCATCTCCTTACATCATTTGTTCCATCGTTGTTACCCACCTTCTCTCCATTTTTAGTGACACATATCAATGGGAGGAACTTTATGACTATTACTTTGGGAAGAGGCTTTTGGAGAAAAAGACCAAGTCTATTTTCTTAATGAACTTTAAGTTTTCCCATCACAGTCCCCATGGCCCTTAACTGATCATAAGGAGCCAAATGGGCACTTGTAGCTCTATTATTGGACCCTCATGGTCTCAGAAGATCTCATCAACCCAACCCTCTCTAACCATCTCTTCTCTCAGATGAAGGAAACACAACAAAGTCTAACCATCTCTGTTACCATGGAAACAGAAGTTTGCTCCCCTGTCCAAGAGTAACAGAATGAAAAGAGATAATGCCATTGACATAAGAATGGATTGTCATTGGCAAGAAAATAAGTAGCAAAAGAAGTGATTTTCAGGGAAGCCATACTTTGACAAATTCAAGGGAGAATCCCTGAGACATAAAAGGTCAGGTAAGTGGTCTGAGAGCTACGACCTGACATAGCTTCAATAGCAGAAGCAGTGACTAACCTTTGTAACCAGGTTATATTCACTCTTCTCATTAGGACAAAACCCTGAGGGAAACTGTCCAGTCCTACTTGCATGGTGGTTTCATATTTAGGTGGACTTCCTGAATCCTGGTGTTTCTGGTCTGCCAGTAGATATTCCCAAACAGGTAGGGGCTTCCTATAGGGAGAGAACAAGATTGCTGGTCAATCTTGATTCCTCTTTTGATCTCCTGTACCTCCCATCAGTCAACAGATCTTTTAAATTCTACTTCTGCTAGCCCCTCCCATCCAGTCTAATGCAACATCTTTCTGCCTCATCCCCGTGACTCTGTTGACTGCACACACCCCCAGATTGTCTTTCTTTAATTTGTGGGTCATATCTGTCCATTATGTGCCTGACCAGACAACTTGGTCATTTTACATTTTCTGCCTTTGTTCCTACTTCTTCAGTATTTAGACTCTCTGTTCTGAAAAATTTTTAATTTTTCTATCTTTGAACATCTTATANATGGCTGGCTCTAGATGAGTGATCATCTAGTGACCATCGTGGTTATCCCTGTCTCTTATACACATCTAGATGTGTATAAGAGACAAATATGAGACTGTGGCATACTTGAAAGTGCAAAACATATTTTACCCATTTACCCAATGTTTCCCAGCATTACCTTTACATCTTTAACAGTAGTTCTTAGCAAATGTGTTGCAATATTTTTTTAAGATATATAGAAAACCTCTGTTTATTTGGTGAAGGAATTAAAGTTGTGGGAAATGGATTATCCCACTATTCCCTAACCTGCATAAACCAGTGGAATAAAGCATTCTTAATACTAAAGCACTTCAATAAAGAGAAGAGGATGGGAAAAGGAGAAAAAAATGAACCTCCCAGCTAGTGAATCTCTCTTACTTCTGGATGCCAAACTTGATGCTTTCAAGATTAAGGCATTTACCTTTGGCAGTAAAATGGTTGGCATGGAAAAGAATTAATGACTCCTCCAGACAATGACTTGAATACTGCTGAGTCTAGCTTATTTGAAGAAGAAATTCAGAAGGACCACAATGAATCTCAGGGCATTTACTGAAAAAAATTAGATGTATACCACAGCAATTCCATTCCTTGTCTTGAAACTGAGCAGGACACTGCAGGGCCTTCCTAGGGACAGGACCACCTCTCTCTATGTCCTCTACCTCTTGTTTGCAAAAAAAGCTTTGGCCTCCTGGGCCTTCCCCAAGTTCCAAAGAATAAATTTAACCAGAGAAGTGAGAAAATGCAGAAACAAAGAAAAGCAGTCAAGAAAGACACAATGCTGATAGCCTAGTCATAAAACAAAGTCAGAGCCTTCTACTTCCTTCTCAAGGACTGTAGATAGTATCCTGAGACATATCCTTGGATTGTTTGGCGGAGATTAAATCCCTTACCAGGTGTAGGAAGTTAACTGCATGCTGATCACCAGAATGTAGACCCCAGACTGGTTGGAACAAGAAGGTTGATGATTGAGTTTCTTGGAACACCACCCTGTTACCTCACCATCAACCAATTAAAGAACTGAGCAAGAGCTGATCATGTACCTCACAACCCTCTTTCTCCCTTACACTGTCTTAAAAAAGCCCTTTCCTGCAAGTCATTGGAGAATTTGGGCCTTTTAAGCATGAGCTTCCTCTTCTCCTTGCTTTGACTTGCAGTAGATACTTACTTTGCTTCACCTCGACCTGATGTTAGTAGACTGGCTTTCCTGCATGTCAGGTGAGTAGACCCAAGTTCAGTTTGGAAACAGTATGTGGATTTTTTCTGTTATTTTTCCTTCCCCTTACCCTGCTTCTGGCTAAACTATAGATCTCACCATTTGAACCTGGATCTTAAGTCTGATTGACTTAGCTGTCATTCTATTGAGTGTTTCATCTGTTTATATAGACTATATAAATATTTGGTGCCTCCCCCACCCCAGGCAAAAGGATGATACTGAGTTGGCCAAGAAATTCATTCGGATTTTTCTGTAAGATGCTATGAGAAAACCCAAGTGAATTTTTTGGCCAACCCAATACATCCCCATTCTGTTGAGTTTGGGCAGTGATCTAACTTGCTCTAGCCAATAAAAAGAGAGCTGCAGTGACATGCATCACCTCCTGGCAGAAGCTTTGAGAATCAGCATGGTTTGTCCATTATACCCTCTTTTTTCCTGATCTTTAATCAGGGAAGCCTGTGTCAAGATGAAGCCTTCATCAGCCCCAGTCCCTGAGTGACTATAGAACTGCCTTATGACCCAGCAATCCCACTGCTGGGCATACACACCGAGGAAACCAGAATTGAAAGAGACACATGTACCCCAATGTTCATTGCAGCACTGTTTATAATAGCCAGGACATGGAAACAACCTAGATGTCCATCAGCAGATGAATGGATAAGAAAGCTGTCGTACATATACACAATGGAATGAGTCCATATTATACTACATTGCTGTTCTCCCAGTGCAACCCCTGACACACAATAGAAAGTTAATAAATGTACATTCAGTTAATTATTGTAGCAATGATGTAATATTTATCCATGCTGCTGCTGCTGCTGTTAAATCGCTTCAGTCTTGTCCAACTCTGTGAGACCCCATAGACAGCAGCCCACCAGGCTCCTCCATCCCTGGGATTCTCCAGGCAAGAACACTGGAGTGGGCTGCCATTTCCTTCTCCAATGCATGAAAGTGAAAAGTGAAAGTGAAGTCAATCAGTCGTGTCTGACTCCTAGTGACCCCATGGACTGTGGCCTACCAGGCTCCTCTGCCCATGAGATTTTCCAGACAAGAGTACTGGAGTGGGTTGCCATTGTCTTCTCCATAGCAGATGCTAAATAAATGTTTGTTGAATTTAGTTGAACTACATTGGAATATAATTCTAAAATATGTTGGAAATGTAAGCATTTTGTATTTTTGTGATCAATCTAACACATATCAGATAAATCTTTTCTTATCCATCAAAATGGATAAGTGCATCTTTCAATGTTTAGACAGATTTGTATGGTTTTATTGAAAAGTGATTTTAATTCTATAATTAGATAAAACTCCCTCATTTCTAGGCAGTGTGGCAAAGATTTTCAAATGTTAGATAGTATATGTATCACCTGAAAAGCTTTTTATAACTGAATATTCCTGGGTTTGATACTCAGAAATTATAATTTTATAGGTCTCGGCTGAACCTGCATTTTTAGCTAGTGCCCTATGGTGATCTCATGCAGCTCATTTGTGGACTTCTTTGAAAAATAATCTATCAGATTTGTTGCTGAACCACAAAAGATGCCGGGATTCTTGGCCTCTGGAGGAGATTTCAATCCGGGGCCAGAGAGGAGACTTGATCGCTGAGCTTTTGTGTAACAAAGTTTTATTAAAGTATAAAAGAGATAGAGAAAGCTTCTGACATAGACATCAGAAGAAGGCAGAAAGAGTACCCCCTCGGTAGTGTTAGCAATGGAGTTATATACCTTTTAATTTAGTTATTACAATGAATCAAAAGAATGTCTAGAGGTTGTAAAGATCTTACTAGACCCACTCCTATAATTTACATTTTAAGATTACAGGATTAGCCAGAAGGTTTTTCCCAGAAACTGTCCTCAAGCAGGATACATTACTGTTATATAATCTTAAGGAATGCTGAGGAAAAAAAAAGTTTGTCCTTTCCTCCTCCTTAAGAATTCCAGACCCCTCTTTCCTTGGGGACCACCGGACTTCTTATCAACCTGCCTAGGAATTGACTCTCTCAGCAACCTGATGGCCTGGGGGCCAGGTTAAAATGCAGATTCTGATTCAGTAGTTCCAGGACCAGGCCTGAGAATTTGAATTTATTAAGTTTTCTCATTAATAATTTTATTATGAATATATGCATAAATTATAATACTCTATATAAGGAAAGTATGCAATTGAATTTCATTTTCTTTGTTTTATTTCAACTTTTATTGGTACTATTAGAAAATTTTAAGTTCTTAAATTGGGCCCATCATATTTCTTTTCTTTTTTTCTATTGGAGTATAATTTATTTGAGAATCTGCATTTTAAACTTCTCGTGGTTGCTGGTGCTGTGAATTCTCAAGCCACATTGGAGCAGGAAAGAAGTAAAGAAAAATACATTTCATTTTTCTCTAAGCTTGTGGATAGAGATTTGCACCTGTTCCATAATTATTTTGAATTTTAAAATCAGTTTGTGCTTGTCAGTCAACTGCTTAACTAGATTCCACACTGCCTGAAGCCAGGAAGCAGATTAATCATACTTTTTCTCTCTTCCCTCCTTAGCTCCCATCTTAGCGCTTAGCAATCTCCTAGCAGGCACTCAACAAGTGTGGCTGATTGATTGATGAAAGTACCAGAGAACAGCTGTAGAGCAACATGAAGTACATAATCATATGCAGTAAAATACCATTTTTACAGAATGGGTTTGGATCAATGTCAAAATGGATTTTCAGGGAAAATGAAAATTGACAGCAAGCATTAAAATTTTTGAAAAACATCTTATTTGATTTAGATATTGTATCAAACAGCCAATAAATCTGTTTCCCATTTATGAATGATATGGATTATGCAGAAACTCAATGTAAGGTTATAATTAAAAGTACACTAAGACTTTAATGTCACTTGAGGTTGGTATTTTTGTTACAATAGCATTGCATAAAAACTAGAAACCCATTATTGTGTAAACAATATATACTTGTTAAGGAGATGTAGTACAAGAAAGTGATCTTAGCTATAGATCCTAGTTTTAGACATAATTTGTTAGTCATTCAATCATGTCTGACTCTCTGTGACCCCATGGACTGTAGTCTACCAGGCTCCTCTCTCCATGGAATTCTCCAGGCAAGAATATTATAGTGGGTTGCCATTTCTTTATCCAAGGGATCTTTCTGACTCAGGGATTGAAGCTCAGTCTCTTACATTGAGGGAAGATTCTTCTACCATCTGAACACCAGAGACAGACCCCAGACATAATTTAGTTGAGATGAAAATAGTCTTGGAGAAACGAAACAGAATGGGGTTAATATTCTTGTAGCTACGTGACGCACTTTGCAGCTCTGGGTAGACTCCTCAACTATATACTCACTCATTCATCCACTCACATATATTTATTGTGCACTTGCTATACTGGTGCTGTGTCAGCAATATATGCTGCCACCCTTGAGCTAACAGCCTAGTGCAAAATACAGGAGGACAGGCATCATAATACTGCACAGTAATGGCCAAGAATGGAGAAATTCAAGTTCATAAAGAGTCATGTGACTATGACCTGAAGCCATCAGGGAAGGTTCCTGGAGAATGTGACTGTAAACTGAAATATGCCCTTTGGTATATCCCCTATAGACACTACGACTGAGGTAGAAACTAGACAAAGGGGGAGGAGCCGGGGGAGGATGAAGGAGGGAGCACTGGGGGAAAAAGTTTCTATGGCTAAGGGAATACCTTGTGCTAGGGAGGTGACAGAGAGCTCAGCGGATTTGGCAAACTGGAATGAATGATAAGGGTCACTTGACTGTTAGGTATGAGGTGAGAGAAGGTCAAGATGGTGCTGGATGCTAACCAGGGGCCAGATTATGAAGTTCACTTAAACCGTATTAAGGTTTGTACTTCATCCTGAAGACCATGGTTTAGATGGGAGGAGCATGTTCTTGTTTGTGTTGTTTAGTCTCTCAGTCATGTCCAGCTCTTTTGCGACTCCGTGGACTATAGCCCTCCAGGCTCCTCTGTCCATGGGATTTACCAGGCAAGAATATTGGAGTGGGTTGCCATTGCTTCTCCAGGAGATCTTCCTGACTCAGGGATTGAATCTGGGTCTTCTGCATTGCAGGCAAATTTTTCACACCTGAGTCATGGGGGAAGCCTGGGAAGAGCATGATTGTGTTTTTATTTTTAAAGAATTAAAAAAAAATTAACATAGTTGTTGTATAATATTATATAATTTACAGATATACAATATGGTTATTTGGAATTTTTAAAGTTTATATGTCATTTATAGTTATGCAGGTCATGAAGCAACAGTTAGAACTGGACATGGAACAACAGATTGGTTCCAAATAGGAAAAGGAGTATGTCAAGGCTGTATATTGTCACCCTGCTTATTTAACTTCTATGCAGAGTACATCATGAGAAACGCTGGGCTGGAAGAAGCACAAGCTGGAATCAAGATTGCCGGGAGAAATCTCAATAACCTCAGATATGCAGATGATATCACCCTTATGGCAGAAAGTGAAGAGGAACTGAAAAGCCTCTTGATGGAAGTGTAAGTGGAGAGTGAAAAAGTTGGCTTAAAGCTCAACATTCAGAAAACTAAGATCATGGCACCTGGTCCCATCACTTAATGGCAAATAAATGGGGATACAGTGGAAACAGTGTCAGACTTTATTTTGGGGCTCCAAAATCACTGCAGGTGGTGATTGCAGCCATGAAATTAAAAGACGCTTACTCCTTGGAAGGAAAGTTATGACCAACCTAGATAGCATATTCAAAAGCAGAGACATTACTTTGCCAACAAATGTCCGCCTAGTCAAGGCTATGGTTTTTCCTGTGGTCATGTATGTATGTGAGAGTTGGACAGTGAAGAAAGCTGAGCACCAAAGAATTGATGCTTTTGAAATGTGCTGTTGGAGAAGACTCTTGAGAGTCCCTTGGTCTGCAAAGAGATCCAACCAGTCCATCCTAAAGGAGATCAGCCTTGGGTGTTCATTGGAAGGACCAAGGCTGAGGCTGAAACTCCAGTACTTTGGCCACCTCCTGCGAAGAGCTGACTCATTGGAAAAGACCCTGATGCTGAGAGGGATTGGGGGCAGGAGGAGAAGGGGATGACAGAGGATGAGATGGCTGGATGGCATCACTGACTTGATGGATGTGAGTCTGAGTGAACTTCAGGAGTTGGTGATGGACAGGGAGGCCTGGCATGCTGTGGTTCATGGGGTTGCAGAGTCAGACAGGACTGAGCGACTGAACTGAACTGATAAGTTATAAAATTGGCTATGTTCCCCTTATTGTACAATATATCCTTGTAATTTATTTTATACTTAATTATTTGTATCTCTTAAGCCCCACCTCTATGTTGCCTCTGCCCACGTCTCTCTCAGCATTGATAGCCACTAGATTGTCCCTCTGTGAACAGTCTCCTTCTTTTATGTTATATTCACTAGTGTGCTGTGTTTTTTAGATTTAACATATAATATCACATATGTGGAATATAGATTAAAGTTTTGGTGTTTGTTTTGCTAATAGTTTTTATCACAGCATTAACCTCCTTGTTATATAAAGAATCTGTGTACAGGACTCTGAGAAAATATCACCTCTGGAAACAGCACTCTGATCTTTGGCTACCCAGCTGGGCTCTAGTTTCCAAGGTGCTCCTGATGAATGCAGATATTCTGATCCAGTATCACTGTATGCTGGCCTTTATCATAGAGATCATACTTTCACCACCAGCATTCTGCTTTTCTTGTTTCTGTTGTTCACTGTTTAGTCCCTAACTAAACAAAAGTGTCTGACTCTTGGAGACCCCAAGGACTGCAGCACACCAGGCTTCCCTGTCCTTCACTATCTCTTAGAGCTTGTTCAAACTCTGGGAGTCAGTGATGCTGATGCCATCCAACTATCTCATCCTTTGTTGCCTCTTCCCTTCTTGCCCTCAATCTTCCTCAGCATCAGGGTCTTTTCCAAGGGCTGCCTTTCTTACTACAGGCAGTTTCTTCCCTCTCTTGGGTTAGAGTGTGTCTTTATTTTAGGAAGTTCATGCTTGGAGGGTGTTTGTGTTTAGGTGATATATGCATCCCCTGCATTCTCACTGTCTCTGCATGGGTCCAGCTACCCAGCTAGACTGTGACTTCCCTCAAAGCACGGTTCTATCTTTTTCAACTTGGTGTCAGTCTTAGGGCATGTGTGGGTGCATGTGTGCTCAGTTGCTAACTCATGCCTGACCTTTGCAACCTCATGGACTATAGCTCACCAGGCTCCTCTGTCCATGGGATTTTCCAAGCAAGAATACTGGAGTGGGTTGCCATTCCCTTCTCTGGGGGATCTACTGACCTAGGGATCAAACCTGGGTCTCCTGCATTTCAGACAATTCTTTACCCTGAGCCTCCACCAGGGAGGCTCTTCTTGGGGCATGACACTTACCAGTAATAGACTGAATAGAGAAGCTTGTTTAACAAAGTGAAGGTTTTCCATCTCTCATTACATATATTCGGTATGTGGGTACTGAATAAATTCTCACTGACCGTAAAACAGAGGATGGTGTCAAATAAAATCTGGGATTAGGAAAAAGTATTAGATCTTTTCCATAGTCAAAGGATGAAAGAATGCAATTTAATTTAAATCCTTCTTGTCTTCAGGGGAAAAGTCACTCTGGCAAGTACTATAAGCAATCTGAAGTCACCATGGCACAGCTGACTCAAAACAGTCATACCCATTCTATAAATCCAATTCAATTTCTCCTTTTGTCTGGCTTAGCAAGGAAATTAACCAGACAAGCCACTAGGGTTTGTTATAACAATACTTCTTAGCATCTCTATGGTTCTTTCTGGTTTAATGAACTTGACTCACATTAATTACTTAATCACATAGGCCACCATGATGTGGAGAGGAACCAAGGCTAGTTATCCCCATTTCTTTATAAGGAAATTGAAAATGCAAAGGGGTCACTAGCTGCAGACTGTTCTGCCAGTCTGCCAGTTAAACTCAAAATTAGCTCCCGGAAGGCTACTACACAGTTCATTAGCCCAAAATGTCTCAAGCTGAAAACTGTTCCGGGAGTTCAGGAAGAGAAAAGGCTCTGCATAACTGTAAGGGAGAACAGACAAAGTAGCCAGAATCATTGCCTCATTGCTCCTTTTCCCCTCTGAGCACAGAAACAATTTCATGGAGGCTTGAGGTGGCGTTTTAACCTTGGGGCCAGATCCTGTGCCTGAGTACCCTGTTCCCCAAGAACTTATTTTTGCAGGTGCCTTCATTTCCTGAGGATACCAGAGCTTAATTTAGCAGATTCTTGCTTCTGAGCACTCAACAGTACCCTGGTGGGTCAGAAACTTGGCCATGGATAGGATCTTGCTCCAGGGATCATTTCTCTAACCCAGCTGGACTCCTGGGTATTCAAAATTAGAAATCACCCACCCTCTCCTTTGATTGATAGGCCATCTGTGGATTGAGAATACCTTGCTGCATGATGTGGCTTTGGGAGAAGAACTCACTTGGGATTGTGCTTATTTGGAAAACTTGGAGCAACTAGTTGGATAAATATGTCACATCTACAGCTACAGCATCCAAGCATTTGGAAAACCAGCAGGAATTAAAAAGCAATCCCAAGGGTTGCCTTGCAGTGCATATTCTACATACATGATAGGCAAGATGGGAATATTAGCTGCATATTAGCTGCTCTAAGCCCTGGAGTGAGGTCTAATTAAGCATAGAGAACCCTCAGAGTTGTATCAGGCCTTCCCTGTGTGTCCCTGGGCACTGTTAATTGAATACTTAATGTTTTATATCCCTTGGGTGATTGGAAGTTACTCAGAAATCCCCAGAAATTCATTTGACCTCTTTAATCTGAGTAGTCAACTATTAAAAGACTTATCTTTAAGTATTTTCTTTTTTGCTATTTATTATGAGATTTATTTCCATTTCTAACACCTTCTCAGACTCACCCCTCCCAACCCCTCCACAGCTCCGTGGCTTCCTTTGTTCAAGCCTCTCCTGCTTGGTTTGCATTTTCAGTTTGGAGAACATGACTAGGGAGCGAGGTGAGCCCAAGTCCTGTAGGAATTAGCAGAGAAGACTTTTTGGCAAAGGAATGAACGTATTCTTGCTTCCTCAGGAAAAAAATGAGAACATTAAGAGCTACCGCGTATGTAGTATCAGGCATTTTTAGGTCTTCAAGTCAATATCACACTGAACAATGAAATCAATCATTCAAGAAGGATTGGAAGATAAAATATAGAATTCTACATTTTTTAAAATAAATGTGTATTCTTTAAATTAAAAATATGCAGCTGTCTGTCTAGAACACATTGAATGTTAATATTGGAAAGGACGTCTGGTCTAACCACAATTGTTTCAAGGGTGGGGAAACTGAGTCCCAGAAAGGTCACAGGGTTGGTGGAAAGTTAAAGACCATGTTCTGACTCCCAGTCCAGGTTGTGGGGCAGAGAGAACACATAATGGATGTAGAACCTGAGGACTGGTTCTGTTGATGGCTGTTGCTCAGGGATATTGTTTAACCTTGCAAGGCTGCTTCTGTGCACCAAGGAACTCAACTATGTACTTTCTGAGGTCACTTGCAGCTATGAAAACTTTGTCATCTCTATTAGATTATCTTTAATAATCTAACTATCTCTGATAATAGCAATAATTATATTTAAAAATACGCTCAACACCAGGAAAACATTGGATTATGCACTTACCTGCACACATTTCTATTCTCTCCATCCCTACCAGTGCTTTAGATTCTTATTAGAAATGAAAAGACTAAGAAAAAATCCTACACAAAACATATTACCCCAGAAGCTGAAACTGCAGGATCTCATAAAATGAAAGCTACCTGGTTATGTACCTTTGATGTTCAGCTCATGTAAAGTAAAAAGTTTTAAGTATGAGGAACTACTGATTTTGGGCTTTAAAAATAAATATCAGGAATTGCTGTTGAAACAGGAAACTCTGGTGCACAGAGCTTGAAACTGTGGTCCAAAGAGGTACAATTAGATCTTTTTGAGAAACTCTTAGGGCAGTTTTGGAAAAAGGAGAGACAACAGGGGAAGCCTGGGTACAGACCATCAAGGCTTGCTGGTTGCTGTCCCAGGCTGCCTCCATGTCATTGTACTGCTGTAGGATGTCAGGAGGTGTGAAGACAGTGACAAAGTCTGAGCTTCAACAAACAGTTTGCCACTGCAGACAAACCCACCTACAGAATTTTAATAAATATAAGGAGGCTGTTTGTCTTCATTGCCTCTTACATTTTTATACATTGATAAAGTATGCCTCTATCTTCCATTTTTTTCTTTTTTGCTAGTAATTGCTAACAGTCTATTTATTTGATACTACATTAAAGGAATAATTTACACTCAGATGCCACACTGAATAGACCACTTGATTACTGGTTAAACTTCTCTGACATAAAAATTGTAGAATTTTTTTCAGAAAGTATAGTTGGTATTAAGAGACACAAGATAAACACACCATATCAGAGAAGATGGTTCATTGGTGAATATATATATATATGTTATAGTAATGGGAATATATAATATATGCTTATTATATTGGGAATGTTGTGTTCTTTGTTAATTTTCACTATGAAGTATTTCAGGTGGTTTAAATGGTGGCACTAAAAATAAAGCAGTGGGCACTGAACAGATGGGTTGAATTAAGAATGGGTTTAATGCCAAGTTCACTCATGTCTGAATGGTGAAAAGAGGTATTCATGTCTTCTTATTACCTTTTCTTGGAAAAAAAAAAAACTCAGTGTTTTTTCCTCCTCCTTTCCTTTTTAATGACAAATCCATTTTAATAACTATAATATACATATTCTAAAGGATTCTGAGAAAATGTAAAATAGAATCACTGTCTAAATAGCACATAAAGAGCTGGAAAATATTTTAAATGGAGAATAAGTTTGCCTTAGTAAAAATGAGAAATGTCTGTTAAGTTTGGAATCCAATAAAATATTATGAAAACTAGTTTTGGGACACACACAATGATTTTTTAGAGGTAATTTATTTTATCTTAATGAACTATGATTTCAACTTTTAGGAGAAACTATTTTGAAGCCACAATGAAGTATCTAAGCATCAAATGACTATTGAAAAATAAGAGGTGGAGTTAATCGTAAATAAATCAGAAGCATATGTTTTAATTCTTCCTTAAAATATATATAAATTAAAATAAAATGTTCTTCATAAATATGACTTATATCAAGCCAAACCTCAAATATGTGAAAAGTAGTTCAAGCTATCTGACAAGTTTGGAATTGAACTAGACAAACTGAAAATTAAATGTATATTACAAAGTAAAAGAAGCATGAATGTAATCTGTGGATCGCTCTTGGGCCAGAGGATTTTGGTTCTAATATTAATTGTCTAAGCAAGTCAGTCTCATCTTTGTTCATTTATATCCCAATGGAAGAGGTGATCTCTGGATCTCTTTCAGCTGGAAATCTGTGAAATGTTGAGGAACAAATGAGATAGTGCATGGAAAGAATCTGCAAAACACATAGCATCGGACTGCTGCTTGAAAGTATATATTGTGTGTTTTTCAGCAACATTTTAATTTCCTTAAACACAGAAGTCGTTTAGTTATGTACTTAGCTTAAGGAGATCTAAAAATAGCTAATCAATGAATGATTACTTAATGAATAAATACGTTCCCTTCAAAATAAAAATAATTACATAACTATAAAGTCATATATAGCAGTTTTTGATTCTGAAGTGACTTATGAGGGTATTATTTATATAGATAAGTTGAAACCAAGCAGGAACATGTAGAGGCTTTCCTAGCTACAGATCCCTCTGAGTCCCCGCTTATTGTTGACTGAGAAAAGAGGTTTCAGAGATACACTGTACTGCAGATGGTGATTGCAGCGATGAAATTAAAAGACGCTTACTCTTTGGAAGGAAAGTTATGACCAACCTAGACGGCATATTGAAAAGCAGAAACATTACTTTGCCAACAAAGGTCCATCTAGTCAAGGTTATGGTTTTGCCAGTGGTCATGTATGGATGTGAGAGTTGGACTGTGAAGAAGGCTGAGTGCTGAAGAATTGATGCTTTTGAACTGTGGTGTTGGAGAAGACTCTTGAGAGTCCCTTGGACAGCAAAGAAGTCCAACCAATCCATCCTCAAGATCAGTCCTGGGTATTCATTGGAAGGACTGGTGCTGAGGCTGAAACTCCAGTACTTTGGCCACGTCATGTGAAGAGTTGACTCATTTGAAAAGACCCTGATGCTGGGAGGAACTGGGGGAAGGAGGAAAAGAGGACAACAGAGGATGAGATGGCTGGATGGCATCACGGACTCGATGGACATGAGTTTGAGTGAACTCCGGGAGTTGGTGATGGACAGGGAGGCCTGGCGTGCTGCGATTCATGGGGTTGCAGAGTCGGACACGACTGAGTGACTGAACTGAACTGAACTGTACCCTCCTAGGTTCAGCATGTGGAGAAAAGAACAGGGCCTAGCAGTCGATATTTGGGAAAGTAAAAACTGCAGAAACAGAGGACAGTCATGTAGGAAAGTAGCGATAACTCAATAAATCAGTCAGAAGGACTCTCGGTTCTGTTTCAAACGTAAAACTATGTGTGACATATATTAAGTTGTTTTGTAGATACTAAATCCCCCACCTGGGCTTCCCTGGTGGCTCAATGGTAAAGAATTCACCTGCCAAGCAGGAGACATGGGTTTGATTCCTGGGTAGGGAAGAACCCCTAGAGAAGGAAATGGCAACCCATTCCAATATTCTTGCTTGGGGAATCCCAAGAACAGAGGAGCCTGGTGGGCTATAGTCCATGGGGTCACCAATAGCTGGACACAACTGAGTGAGTAAACAACTAAACCCCCACCAGGTGGAGGAAACGACATGCTCACTAACAGAACAGAGCCCCCAGATTGACTGCAATCAGAAAGTTGATAATGTTGACTCCTGAAATACCACCGTGTTCCCTCACCACCAGCCAATTAGAAACATGTCCATGAGTGGATCACACACCCTGTAACAATTCTTGCCTCCTCAAATCGGCCTTTAAAAACTCTTCCCCATCTTGGTGGTGCCATCCGGGCTGCCCAGAGTACGTGCTGCCTCTGTAATGACTCTGCTGCAAAACGAATGCTGAATGCTATTTTCATTTCTCACCTTTTTTTTGTAAATAAGAAAATTCTCTTCAGATTTCTTCTGGTTAGTGAAAACAGGTACTAATGTAGGTCTTTCATAAAAGCAAAGTGATATATGAAGTGAGCTTTTGAAAATTGGGGGATACCTATACACATTATCTATATTTCAGGATGCTGTGCTTAGTTGCTCATTTGTGTCCGACTCTTTGTGACCCAATGGACTGTAACCCACCAGGCTCTTCTGACCATGAGGATTCCCCAGGCAAGAATACTGAGTGGGTTTGCCATGCCCTCCTCCAGAGTATCTTCCCATCACCGGGATCAAATCCAGGTCTCCCACATTACAGGTGGATTCTTTACCTCTGAGCCACCAGGGAAGCCCAAGAATACCATACTGGGTAGACTGTCCCTTCTCCAGGGAATCTTCCTAACCCAGGAATTGAACTGGGGTCTCCTGCATTGCAGGTGGATTCTTTATCATTTGAGTTACCAGGGAAGCCCATATATAAGCCCATATATAAGCCCATGATGTATGTTGTTATGGACTAAATGTTTGTGTCCTCTCCAGATTCTAATATTGAAGTCCCAGTACCCGATATGATGGTATTTGGAGGAAGGGTCTTTGGGAGATAACTAGGTTTAAATGAAGTCATGACAGTGGGACCTCCATAATGGGATTAGTATCCTTATAAGAAGAGAGACCAGAGTCACTCTCTCTGCCATGAAAGGATGCAGTGAAAAGGCAACTATCTTCAAGTCATTAAGAGGGTGCTCGCCAGGAACCAAATCAGCTAGCACCTAGGTCTTGAACTTCTCAGCCACCAGAGTTGTTTAAGAAATAAACATGTTGTTTAAGCCAAAACAAACAAATAGAAAAACAAACAAAAACCCCCCCTTCCCCAAAGCCTCTGAGGAGCTCAGATTTTTTGAGCATGAGCCTCCTATTCTCCTTGCTGGGCCGTACAGTAAATGCTATACTTTCCTTCACCTCCGTTGCTGTCAGTAGACTGGCTTTGCTGTGCCTTCAGTGAGAAGACTCAAATTTTGTTTGGTAACAGAGCCACTGGATTGAGGCCCATCAGTGTCCTAAAAAACAAACATGCCTTCTTCATCTTCTTCCTTTTGTTGGGTAGAAAAACTAAGGGCTGAGCCTGGGCTGCCCTGAAAATACCACTATGACTCTATATTGACTCATTCATTCTCTGCTTCAGAATGGAAGAGAAATTAATTTTCTGAAAGTTTCTCCTCATATCATCATGTTAGACTTCCTCACTCCAGAGTGTGCCATGTGCTTATAAGCCTGGAGTCCTTAAAAACTTTACCAGACCAACAAACACCATTTCTAAGCATAATTAGCTGTTCATCCACACACTATGTGTGTCAGAGATGTTCTACTCTGCCTCTGCATCTTCATGCCATCAAAACAGAACCTGTTACTAACCTATAATTTTGAGCTCAGGAACATCCTCTGTTTGGGAGTATGACCTGCTTTTGGCAGGAGAAAGAGAAAGACTTCCCATTTTGTATGAAGTTTGCCATATAATGAGCTACTTTCTTCCTTGCTGATGCCTTTTCCTGATATCAATACCCATGAATTAGATTTCAAGTTCTGTTGTCTTAAGCTTTTGGTCCCTGCTGCCTGACTCACTCTCCCACCCCACACTTGTTAGCCTGAACTCTTTTGAGAGCCAATGCAAACTCACTCCAGGTTTTCATGAATCTCAAGTTCAAATCCTGCCTCAATCTGACTGATAATACTCCACATATACTCTACAACTGTTGCACTCTTTGTCAATAGATGCATCACTGAATAGAATATAGCAACATTTAAATCAAGAAACTGGCTCCTACAGATATAATCCTTTCCAAGTTTTGCAGAAATTTGGTTTCCTAGAACTAGAAAGGTTCTTAACAACAGTCTGGTACTCTAGTTTTCAATCTGCTTCCCACAAAAACCATAAAGTTACAGAGATAGTTTAAGAATTCTAACTGTTTGATTCAAAACAATTTTGGAGGCCATACTTTATAAATTTGTAAATTACTAAAAAAATAAAGCTCTCCTTAAATAATGCCAGATACCTAAGTTGTAAATATATTGGGGACCACCAGTTTTCAAATTTTCTCATGAATGGCTTCACAATAAGTAACTGACAGAAGTTGAATGTACTAAATCACATTTATGTTAATAAAATGCTGCTATTGTTTAGATAGTATTCACACAAATTTGCAGGTAAACTTCCACCTGAAAAACAAAAAGCTTGAAAAAGTCTAATCTAATCTATTCCCCAACCAAAATAAGAATCTCTTCTAAAATACCTTGGACATGATCTTAGAGGGAGAACAGTGAGCAGTCCTGAAGAAAGTTCTTAGCTCCTCAGCCAAGAAATGAACCTGAGTAGCCTGGACAAAAATGGAATCCTAGACCTCAGACCACCAGGAGCGAGAGGTTAGAAGCAATGTGACCTTGGCTCTTTCCCTCACTTGAAAGCAAGAATGCTTCAGAGGGCAAAAACTGTAAAAACAGATACAAAGTTTGTTATTAGAGACATAGCATAACGTGTGGGAGAGCATACATAGAAATAGTTTATTTAAGACAGAAGCAAGGCAGAAATACGTACCCAGAGAGAAAGGGTATGAGCAACCTCTCTAATGAAGAAGAGCACAATAAATCAGACAGTAGGCAGAGATACACACCCAGAGAGCAGTGCTTGAGTACTGCATGAGGAACTCAGCAAAGAGGTGATTTAAATCATTTATATAGGATAGACCTTCCTGGTCTTTGTTCACAATTGGCCAATTAGCTTTTTTTTCTTCACACCTGATTGGCCACAGGAGCGTCTCCAAGATGTGTCCTCAACTTTTTGCTAAGATGGGTCCCACAGCAGAGGCCTGTGTTTGTATGTGCTGTGCTTAGTTGCTCAGTCATGTCTGACTCTTTGCAACCTCATGAACTGTAGCCCCTGCAGGCTCCTCTGTCTCTGGGGATTCTCCAGGCAAGACAACTGCAGTAGGTTACCATGCTCTCCTCCAGGGGATCTTCCCAACCCAGGGACTGAGCCCAGATCTCCCACATTGCAGGTGGATTCTTTACTGTCTGAACTGTGGGTGTATGTCCATAGTCATTATGGGGGTGGCACCCCCTCCCGTTTTGACTGCCAAGAAGCCTTCCTGCACATGTGCAGACAGGAAAATCTTCCTTGACCTCAGGAGTGGTCATCTTATCTCTATACTTCAGTAGAGCTCAGCTTTTCCTTGGAGTGTCTGGGTGAGAACAAACTTTCAGTTTTACTCCACTTGACAAACACCAGCTGTCCGAACCAGGGGCCCATCTATCTCCTACCTCAGACAGATAGCTTTCCAGCCTCTGCTTGAATCCTAGGGCCGTGAACTCCTCACTCTACAGCTTTGTCTATTCCACTGTTTCAAAGTTTGCATGTTGAGTGGACAGACATCTCTTGCCCTGTAATTTCTCACCATTGGTCCAGATTCTGTTCTAGAGAAAACACTGAACCATTATAAATCATCTTCTGCATGGCAGCTCTTAGACTATCTCCTGTCAATTTGTGTTAGGACTTCAGTACAGTTTCAAATAAAAAGGAAAACTAGATGTTTGGCAAATAGGTAAGTGCATGGATAATTTAAAATGGATGCAAGGGCAGAAAAGATGCTTGGAAATGTTAAAAGTGGACCCAGTTTTAAGGACCATGCCTCTTAATGTTCATTACAGCATTGCTTGTAGTAACAAAACAGTTGGATGCAACATAAATGCATGAGGTTAAGTAAATTATAGTAGGATTGTACTGGAATATCATGTGCCATTAAAAATTAAGCAGTGGAAGACTAATGTCATGGAAAGATTAAAACCATGTGTTGGTATGGAAAAATAAAAGCATGTTGTAAATTTTTATACTTTATACTTTGTGTTATTAATATATATATATATATATATATATTTTTTTTTAAATTAATGACATACATGCACATTGAAAAGACACTAGAAGGATACTAACCAAACTATTTACAGAGTCTATTCTAATGATAAGGATGGCAGATGGTTTTTATATCCTTCTTTTTGCATTTTTGATTTTTAACAAATGTGTATCTCTTTATCATGATAAAAAGGAACAAAGGAATATTCTCTCCTCTTTTTCTAAGGGTGATAAGAAAGGCTTAATTTCCTTCATTGTCAGAAAATACCAGTCTGCACAATTCTGATATGTTTATTCAACAACCAGTCAAATAAAGAAACATTAGGCTTGATACAAAACTATGAAACTCTTGAGTTGGGTGCTGACTGTGGATACAAGTTTTATATTAAGCTGGGTGTGCCTGTTGAAGTCATGCTCCCTTCCCCTGAAACTCTTGGGTTGCTCTCCAATTCTCCAATTCAGATACCTGGCTGTGTTCTTTCTGCTGAGCTTTGCATGTATTTGGTGCACTTAATCCATAAACCATTCTCAGCTTCCAAGTGTGTTTCTTTCTGTTTGTAAGCTTTGACACTCCAGGGAGGTCTCCACTGAGATGGTCTATATCTCTGAGTATTGGTCACTCATTAACTCAACTCCTGTTATTTGCTACAGTTGTGAATACAGAGCAGACATTCTGTAAATGTCAAGTGTGTTCATTGCCTTGACAATGGTGGCCCAGTGGACCTAAAGTACCAACTGGAAGTCCAGCCCTCTGTGCCAGACTCTGGCTGTGAGAGGGAGGACATGAAAGAAAGTCGAGATGGGGAAGCGCCGTTGTGTGTCTGGCAGGCACATGCTCCTCTAGGATTAATTTACAATCAGTCTGCTATTGGGCACCAGTGTTGACAGCCTAAGTGGGGCTACACTGGGTGACATATAAGCTTCTGTCTGCTATACAGATATAAATGAACATTAAAATACCATACCATATAATCTATCCAGTTCCTTAAAAATCCCCTGCCTCCTCAACCCTGAAACTCACAAAGGGCAAATGTGCCCAGCTGACTGTGATGTCCAAGTCATTTAGTAAGCTGAAAGGAAACACAATGCAGCATCTCAGAAGATGAATATAAAATTACTATGAAAGCTCCGAAAGGGAAAATAATCATGAAAATTGCTGCAGCACAGAGTAGCTAAATCAAATATGCAAGGGACATAAATATCATGAACATTTTAACATTTAAATATGACTTAAATCACGATGGGTCTGAAAAGGATTATATGTGGCAAAATATATTTGTGTGTGTCTTAGTTAAAAATCATCACATAAAAATCAAGCACCCTAGAATCTTTAATCATTAAATCTGTTGAATTATCAGATTTTTGTTGTTGTTTGCTTGCTTGTTTTAATCACTCAGTCATTACCCGTCAGAATTCCCAGGCATGTGGTGCTAGCAGTAAAGAACTTGCCTTTCAGTGCAGGAAATATAAGAGATGCAGCCTTGATCCCTTGATGGGGTAGATCCTCTGGAGGATGGCATAGCAACCCACTCCAGTATTCTTGCCTGGAGAATCCCATGGACAGAGGACCGTGGTATGCTACAGTCCATAGTGTTGCAAAGAGTTTGACAAGAATGAAGCAACTTAGCATTCACGCATGAAGTAATTATACAAATTAATTTTGATCAAGGTGTAAAATTTACTTTGGTTACCAGTGATTATATACTCTACCATAGTAAGGCCTGTTGAGTGAATGTGGGATTGAGAAGTTCATGCATACATCTGTGGAAGAGTGTACATCTCAGTGGGGTTACAAGTAGGAGGCTCAGCATGCAGGCTCAGTTCAGTTCAGTCGCTCAGTCATGTCCAACTCTTCGCGACCCCATGAATTGCAGCACACCAGGCCTCCCTGTCCATCACCATCTCCCAGAGTTCACTCAGACTCATGTTCATCGAGTCCGTGATGCCATCAAGCCATCTCATCCTCTGTCGTCCCCTTCTCCTCCTGCCCCCAATCCCTCCCAGCATCAGAGTCTTTTCCAATGAGTCAACTCTTTGCATGAGGTGGCCAAAGTACTGGAGTTTCAGCTTTACCATCTTTCCTTCCAAAGAAATCCCAGGGCTGATCTCCTTCAGAATGAACTGGTTGGATCTCCTGGCAGTCCAAGGGACTCTCAAGAGTCTTCTCCAACACCACAGTTCAAAAGCATCAATTCTTCGGCACTCAGCCTTCCTCCCAGGGCGCCCTCAGTGTGGAAATTCCAGGGGGGCCTGCACCCCCAAACTCTGACACAGACACTGCCATGCAGCTACTCATGTGGTGGCTTTTGGGGTTGCTGGCACCCCCTGGGTGTGGTCATCAGGGGTGTGAGATCCGACAGCCCATTTCTGGGAGGAGCGGTCACTCTAGTGAGGGGAGGCATAGGAGCTCTTCCCTCTCTTGAAGCCCCTGGCTCACCCCAAAGGGTCCCCAGAGGAAGGCAGGTTGGGGACTCACCCGGGCAGGCCCCAGGATTGCTCAGCAAGGGTGTCCTGGGCTGGGGAGACATGGGGTGCCAGGCCTCAGCCTGCTGTTCTGTCTGATGGGTGGTCCTGGGCTAGAGAGAGGGGCTAATCTCTCCTTGAAGGGGTGGGTAGCCAGCAGAGCGACCTCTGCCCCGGGATCCTCCTTCACTGCAGCCACAGCTTCTTGCAGGAAGTGCCAGATCTGAGAGAGAGAGAGAGAGAAAGAGCTGGGGTTGTACTTTTTTAGCAGCTCGGTTTTCTGGTTTGGGACATTTTGTCCTGGCCTCTGGGAGGGGCAGGATTGCTTGCACTTGGAGAGGAGGGGCCGGGCCTGTGTGATCGCGTGGGGTGGGAGCCCATGGGGCTGGGGTCCTCTTTCTGAGCTGGAGTATGTGTTGGAGGACAGTGATTGGGGATCGAGGGGAGGGGGCAGCGGGGGCCCGGGTTCCAGCTCCCGATCAGCTGTGGGCGGTTGAGACCAGGGTCCTCCCAGTCTCTGTTCACCGACCTCTGGAACGCGGCTTGGCTGGGTGGCCTCTCTGACCCCTTGTTGCTCTCAGACTGTGCTTCTGTGTTCTAACTCTGTCCTTTAAACACACCTATGCCACGAAGCAGAACCTTTCTTCAAAGGAAATCTTACCCTGCCCTCCATCGTAGAAATGGGTCCACAGAGACTTCTGGGCTGGAGGAGGGGGCGCTGGACCCGGTGGACTTGGCCACTTCTTATTCCCGGAGCCCGACTGACACTCTTTCTACAGGTTCCTGGACATGTGAAAGGATGTCTGACCTCCGGGAAGAAGGGCTGTGCTTATCCGATGAGGTATGTGTCCTGCATTTTCTTCCTGATGGACTCTGGGGCCTCCCCCAGGGTGCCCTGTAGGTACGGACGATACCAGCATCTTCTTACCGGTGTCCACCTGCTCACCAGAGGTGGCGGGTACTCTCCGCGGGAGACTGGCTGTGTCTGCAGCGGGCTTGAGTTTGGCTTGTAAGACTTTGCTAGGGCTGAGGTGACATTGACTGTCGGGGCGGTTAGACAACACGGATGTATTCTCTCCCTGTCTAGGAGGTCAGAAGTGTTATTAAGGCTCCTGCTGGAGTCTGTGCTCCGCACCCACCCCTCCTGGCCGGGGGTCTCCTCTGGGCCCACTTGATCCTGAGGGCAGCAGTTTCCGCATCCACGGGCAAGTCTGTTGATATGTATTTATTTATTTTTTAAAATCTCTTTGATAAGGGCTTCCTAAGTGGCAGTAGTGGTAAAGAATCAGGCTGCAATGCAGGAGACACAGGAGATGAGGGTTCAATCCCTGGGTTGGAAAGATACCTGGAGGAGGGCATGGTAACCCACTCCAGTAATCTTGCCTGGAGAATCGCCGGGACAGAAGACCTGGTGGGCTGCTGTCCACAGGGTCGCAGAGAGCGGGACAGGACTGACGTGACTTAGCACGCGTGCTCTTTTTAAGGAGTGGCTTTCCTGGAGACGCGGAAGGGAGCCCTGAGTGGGGCTCCTCATCCTGTTGCTCTGTTCCCCTTGCACACATTCCCCCCAGGCTCTCAGGACCCAGATCTGCCCCCCTTACCTGTGTGTGAGGCTCCGAGTGGGTGGAGACAAAGAAAAGAGACTCAGTGAAGGTCAGAGGATCTGAAAGCAGGAGCCAGTATACACCCAGCTCGGGGCTGATTCCACCGGCCGCCGGGAGTGCCCACCCTCTGAGCTCGGCAGGAGCTGGGAGCCTCGACAGTGGAGAGGAGGCCAGCTCTCTACATTTTACCTATTGCTTTATACAATTTATAGTTACTAAAAAATACGGCTATATTCCCCGTGTTGCACCTAATTCCTCGAACCTGTCTTACCCCAGTCGTTTATACCACCCACTCCTCAACGCTTATCATGCACCCACCACTGGCTACCTCTAGTTTGTTCCTGAATCTGTGAGTATGCTTTATTTTTTTCTGTTATATTCACCAGTTGCATTTTTTAGGCTTTAAGGATCACATATAAGTGATATCATACGGTATTTGTCTTTCTCTGTCTGACCTATTTCACTTAGCATAATGGCCTCCAAGTCCATCCACGTTGCTACAAATGGCAAAAATCTCATTCTTTTCCATGGCCAAGTAATATTCCATTGTGTATATGTACAGCATCTTTATCCATTCATCTGTGGGTGGAGACTTAGGTTGCTTCCATGACTTGGCTATCGTAAACAATGCTTCTATGAACCCTGAGAGGGGGGCAGGCACATATCTTTTTGATTTAGTGTTTTGGGTTTTGGGGGGATATATGCCCAGGAGTGGGATTGGTGTGTCATATGGTAGTTCTATCTTTAGTTTTTGGAGAAACCTCCATACTGTTCTGCAGCACAGAGGCTGCACCTCTGCACCTGCCTGGCAGCTTTGGGAGCCAGGAGAGGGAGAAGGGACTCCATCCCTTCCTTCCCACCAGGCCTGTCCCCACCACCTCCACTCCAGCCACATCTGTGAAACACGCATCCCCCCCTTCACACATGGGCCACCTCCTTGTTAGGGCGGCCACTTAGCCTCCTTGCCCAGGACCATCCCAGTTTATTCCTGTTGTCCCAGCTGCTGAATGAATGGCCCTCTTTCTGTGTCTGAATGTCCTGTTTTGCAGGCTCCGTTGTAGAGCTCTTGCCTCCCCACCCCATAACCTGGGCTTTCCCCTGCTGGACACCCCAGGAAACTTCACGGGATGACATGGAATCGAAAAACTTTTTTGGATGGAAAATCTGGTTGAATGCACCCTGGGTTGATCGATGTTTAATTTAGTGTCTTGTGGGCTCGCTGTGGAGCCTTGCTTCTGCTCCCAAGGCAGCAGCACCTCTTACAGGACGGTAAGCAGCCTCTGAACACCCGCAGGAGGAGTCATGAACTGTAGGCTGTGAGCATCTCACTTGCTCAAAGTGAGAAATGATTTCCCAGGTGGCTCAGAGGTAAATAATCCACCTGCCAATGCAGGAGACATAAGAGATATTGACTCAGTACTTGGGTTGGGAAGATCCCCTGGAGGAGGGCATGGCAACCCACTCCAGTAACCTTGCCTGGAGAATCCCATGGACAGAGGAGCCTGGCGGGCTACAGCCCATAGGATCACAAAGAGTCGGACATGACTGAATGACCAAGCGCACGCACGCACATGCACACACACACACACACACACACNTGAAACTCCAGTACTTTGGCCACCTCATGTGAAGAGTTGACTCATTGGGAAAGACTCTGATGCTGGGAAGGATTGGGGGCAGGAGGAGAAGGGGACGACAGAGGATGAGATGGCTGGATGGCATCACTGACTCGCTGGACGGGAGTCTGAGTGAACTCTGGCAGTTGGTGATGGGCAGTGAGGCCTGGCGTGTTGCAATTCATGGGATCGCAAAGAGTCGGACACAACTGAGCGACTGAACTGAGCTGAACTGAACTACCAAGTCTTAGAAGCTGGGTTCAAATCCCAGATCTACCTTTTGCCAAGTTAATTTGTGTGATTTGAGGAATTCATTACAATTCTTGGAAACTCAATTTCCTCATCTGTAGACAGTCATGACAATATCTATCCATGGATTTGTAGGGAAACAATGCACATTTTATAAGGA
Organism: Neotragus pygmaeus; assembly: GCA_006410875.1. Classification (NCBI taxonomy): domain Eukaryota; kingdom Metazoa; phylum Chordata; class Mammalia; order Artiodactyla; family Bovidae; genus Neotragus; species Neotragus pygmaeus. The sequence continues at coordinate 293,559 of SJYV01052099.1, read as the reverse complement.
AACAAAACTTCCTAGATGGCGCAGTGGTAAGGAATCTGCCTGCCAATGCAGGAGACACAAGAGAGGCAAGTCTGATCCTGGAGTCAGGAAGATCCCCCAGGGGAGGAAATGGCCACCCACTCCAGAATTCTTGCCTGGAAAATTCCATGGACAGAGGGGCCTGGTGGGCTTTTAGTCCATGGAGTCGCAAAGAGTCCGACATGACTGAGTGATTGAGCACACACNGATCCTGGAGTCAGGAAGATCCCCCAGGGGAGGAAATGGCCACCCACTCCAGAATTCTTGCCTGGAAAATTCCATGGACAGAGGGGCCTGGTGGGCTTTTAGTCCATGGAGTCGCAAAGAGTCCGACACGACTGAGTGATTGAGCACACACATACTGGATGTATGGCGCTTTGTTCTAGAGATGCTCAGTAAATGAAAACTTGTGATAACTGTAGTACTGACAGTCTGTTCCATTCACAATGCCTAAAATAATCTCACCATGTGAGTACCTCATAAGACCAAAACAGATATGCTTTAATGAACTGGTTCAAGAATGTCTTTTTCGACATTATTCTGTTTTTTTCTTTTGCAGTCTGATTAAAAAAAATTTTTTCAGAACTACTCTTCCACAGCTTAGGAGTACAATGGCAATAAGGATGTATATTTGCAAGAGGCAGGAGTTAAAAATCTCTTATTATGCTCACTCTGGAGGCATTATCTGTTTATTTTGGTATGTATTTCAGAGACTGATTCCCAAATAACAAGACTATTTGGTAATCCAAGTCGTGGTTGCTTATTTTTACTGGAAACATCATGTCTCCCAAAACATACTTTAGTTGAATAGTCAAATTTCCACTTCACAATGACTTCTTCATCCAATCTTACTGTAAAGAATTGACAGGCTAGACAGCACAGATGAGTTAAATTTTACAGTCTACCACATGCAACAAATGTTTGAGCTGCCACAGAATTAATATAAACACACTCTAATAAACCTTGAAGGCTTTCCCGGTATGTCTATAGATTTCTAAGACCTTAGTAACAATGCGCTGGTTTCATAGACAGTTGAGTGACAATCTGGAAGAAAAAGTAATTCTATTTTTCTCTTCTTTACTTTTCCAGATGCATAGGCTACAATGCAAGGCACGGTTTTAAGCAGGACTAAATAAATCACAAGTTTTTTTTAACAAATTAGAAACAAATTATGGCCAAAAGAATTTTAATTACCATGTCTGTATTGGCTGAGAAGAAAATATTTGGGAAATTGGGTCAATATTGCAATGGAAGCTGGTTTACCATGCCTCAGAAAATTTCAACATCTACGATAATATAATTACCAACACCAACCTAAACCACATTTCAGTTTGTTTAAACATTTCTATGACTATTTTGCATTTTAGGTGATGAGAGATAAAATAAATATTGGCTCCTGGTCATATGCAACCCTCATTGACACATATTTTATTTGGTATAGTGTCTTGGACCAACCGCTTCACTTATTGATGGGAACTGAAGCCAGAGAGGGAATGCAACTTGTCAGAGGTCATTATCTATAGTTAGTAACTCCAGGATGGAATTCTGAGCTCTTCTTACTACTACTTTTCTTAATTTATTTTTTAGAAAGCTTCTTTCTTAACTCCAGTACTCTTTCCTGAAAAATCCCATGGGTGGAGGAGCCTGGTGGGCTGCAGTCCATGGGGTCGTAAGAGTTGGACATGACTGAGCTAATTCACTTTCACTTTTCACTTTCATGCATTGGAGAAGGAAATGGCAACCCACTCCAGTGCTCTTGCCTGGAGAATCCCAGGGACGGCGGAGCCTGGTGAGCTGCCGTCTACGGGGTCGCACAGAGTCGGACAAGACTGAAGCGACTTAGCAGCAGCAGCAGCAAGACATATATTTAACATTTTGTTATTTCCTTTTCAGAGAACCATCTTCAAGGCTCACTTTTTGGTTTTTTTCATTTTTAAATTGTGGTAAGAACACTTAACGTGAGATCTGGCCTCTTAAACTTTTGTGCACAATAGTTGTGCACAACTTTGTTGTCCAGTTATCAGCTGCAGGCATTATGTTTTACAGCAGGTCTCTACAATGTATTTGTTTTGCCTCACTGAGATTTCATACCCAATGAACAGCAGCTTCCTGCTTTCCCTTTCCCAAACCCCCCATAATCATCATCCTACCCTCTGCTTCTGTGAGTCTATTTTAGATTCATTATGTAAGGGGCATCTTATAGTATATGGCCTTCAGTGACTGGTTTATTTCACTTAGCATGAAGTTTGTCCATGTTGCCACAGATGACAAGAGTCCCTTCTTTTTAAGGCTGGATACTATTTGTGTGTGTGTATGTGTGTGTATTTCACGTCTTTGCTTATTCATCCATTGATGGAAATGTAAGCTGTTTCCATATCTTGGCTGCTGCGAATAATACTACAGTGAATATGGGAGTATGGATACCTCTTCAAGATTCTTTCTTTTGATATATACTCAAAAGTAGGATTGCTGGATCATATAATAGTTTTATTTTTAATTTTTTGAGAAACCTCCACACTGTTTCGCCATAGTGTTTGTGTCACTTTATAGTCCCACCAACAGTGATTTTCTCCCTTTTGTACACATCTTTGCCATTGTTTATTACTTTTTTTTTTTAATAGTCATCCTAACAGATGTCAGGTAATAACTTGAGGTTTTGATTTGCATTTTCCTGATGATTAGTGATGTTGAGCATCTTTTTATGTACCTATTTGCCACTGGTAGCATTTCCTTTGGAAAAATGTCTATTTTAGTCCTTAGCCCATTTGAGGAAACGTCTAGTTATTTGCTGTTTTTATTTTTTATGTTTTGCTATTGAGTTGTATGAGTTCTTTATATATTTTGGAAATTAACCTTGTCAGATATAGGGTTTGCAAATATTTTCTCCCATTCTGTAGGTTGCCTTTTCATTTTGTTATTTCCTTTGCTGTGTAGAAATGTTTCCCTACTCAGTGAAGAATTCACTGAATAAAAAGGAAATAGGAAAAAAGCACTAAATTAGAATTTCCATAAGGCAAGAAGTTTCATTTTCTTTCTCTTTTTTTGTAAAGTAGATTATAATGAGAGAAAAATATGAAAAGCCGGAGGTGGTCAGTGTATGCTTTCCCTGGGTGAAAAACCCACATGGAAAAATGAACCATTACCAAGAGGTTGTTTGCTAATCATGGACTCAGAACAAGAAAGGTTAGCTGGAAGCCCTCAGGGCTGGGGTCAGGAAACAATGATAACCTGAAATATCTCTTCGGATGGGCTAGATATTCACATTTTCCCCTCTGAACAACACAAGAGAAATCTCTGCAAGGAAGATAACTTGCTTTAACCAAACCAACAGCTATGGAGTGCTCATTCCTTTGTTGGGTATTACTACAGCTATTACTTGCTTCCCAGGTGGCTCAGTGGTAAAGAATCTCCCTGCCAATGCAGGAGATGCAATCTCCTGGGTTGGGAAGATACTCTGGAGTAGGCAACCCACTCCAGTATTCTTGCCTGGAGAATTTCATGGACAGAGGAGCCTGGTGGGCTACAGTCCATAGCGTCACAAAGAGCCGAACATGATTGAGCAATTGGGCATACACACACCACTGTTTGCTATCAGTTACAACCACTACTGTTGCTATACACAATTACTCACTGTCAATTATTATAAGCATGTAGTGCAGTAGACACTGTAATCTATTATTACATTTAATCAACACAATTGTGGGGAAGGGTATTATTTTCCTGGGGTTAAGTAAAACCATGGAAATTTGGAGGAATGGGATAGCATAGTCCTGGATTTACCACAGGGCTTCCCTGGTGGCCCAGATGGTAAAGAATCTGCCTGCAATGCAGGAGACCTGGGTTTGAGCCCTGGGTAAGGAAGATCCCCTGGGGAAGGGAATGGCAACCCACTCCAGTATTCTTGCCTGGAGGATCCCCATGGACAGGGGAAGGAACCTGATGGGCTACAATCCATGGGGCTGCAAAGAGCTGGACATGACTGAGCGACTAAAATTGAGAGAGGAGACCAAATTGATTCCATTACAAAAAACACAAGCCTCTTTAACTCAAGACTCATGCACAAAGTTTTAGTACAAGGATTCAGGGGAGGTGGAAAGAATAAAAACAATTACTTTGGAAGTTGAGTTTTAACAGTGTCATACTATCATTAGCAGTAAAGAAGCAATTATCACAGTTAATAAAAATCACATTAGAACATGACAGATAAAGAAAGCACAGTGGTAGAAGTTTAATGGACTAGATTTGCTGCCAGATTTTATATTGAGTGTTAGATTATTTATAGGACATATGTTCCAAGAAAACAACTGTTTCAACTGGAAATTAGCAAAGCTGAAGATGTTTTCCTCTTTGTCGCAGTGAGGTTGTACATTATTCCAGTAATTTATATGCCCGAGAAACTATGCTAAGTCCATTTCATTAAAGCATATGTGGCTTTCTAAATAATATTTATATAGCGCTATTTTTTTGTAAATAGAAATTTCCATTTGAATTTAAAATAAACCAATTTTATAATATTAGCAGTAAGTGCTCCATGCTCCATCCTTCCAAGGAACCCTCTGTCTGCCCACCTCACCCTTTACTGACCTTGTGCAACCAATCCTTACTCTCAGGGCCATGCCCCTCCCTGCAACACTCTGTAATCTGCTCCCCCAAACCACTTTAGTGGTTGCTTTTGCTATTTTGCTTCTGTTATTGATTCACCTTAACCCTTCGCTCCTACCATTCCCTTCTCATACACTGTCACAGAGAATCCAAGTAGTACAGTGATTCAAAGTGAGCTTTGAAGTTGAGCTTAGCCAGATGAAAGGTCCAGCTTGGAAACCCTGCTCGATTACTAATCAGGTCTATGACATTGAGCAGTTAACTTCTCTAGACCTCGGTTCCTCATATATAAAGTGAGTATATTAACAGCTGTTTTGCAGGACAGTTGTGAGAATGCAATTAGAGAAAGTCTGCAATGCTCCAAGTATCATGTCTCATACACAGCAGATGTTGCATAAAAGGCAATTAATAAAACTGTTGAAGGAAAAGTCCTTCTACCTGGAAGGCAGGGAAGGTCCTGGGAGCCCCTAATGATTCAGACTATGCTAGCTGTCAGCTTGCTCTGTACTCCTTCCTGGGATTTTCTTTGCATCCCAAGTATCCAGCCCAGTGTTTCTGTTATTGCACATACCTCACCTGAGGGGAGATGAGAAATATGGAATCTTGGGCTCTCCAAGAAGAGATTCTGATTCCATTGGTTTTGTGTGATGGTGGGAGGGGGGAGGTCCAGAAAAATTTTGTATTTTTACCACAAGTTTTTCTGGTTCCTGACCAGGATGAAGGCCCACCCTGTGATCACAAAGTCACTGATTTTTTTTCTGGTGACATGATCTGGTCTTGTTGACCAATACGGCACCACACTGATATTTCCACACTTCTAGTTTTGAGGCTAGAACAGGTCTAGCCTTAAGGTTGGTTTCTCTCCAATCTGTTTCTTTTCTCTTGCTTCTGTACTTAGTACCCTTGAAGGATTATTTATATTGACATTTTGGTTTGGGACAAGAGGAAAGAGTTTCTGGTTAGGATGCCTCCTGTGGGTTTTTCTCTAGTGACAAAAATCCCTCTTTATTCAGGGTGTTATCATTTAGCTGCTAAGTTTTGTCCAACTCTTTTGTGACCCTGTGGACTGTAGCCAACCAGGTTCCTCTGTCCATGGGGTTTTCCAAGCGGCAATACTGGAGTGGGTTGCCATTTCTTCCTCCAGGGGAACATCCCCACTCAGGAACTGAACACATGTCTCCTCTGTCTCCTACATTAGCAGGCAGATTTTTTTTTTTTTTTTTTTTTTACCACTGACCCACCAGGGGAGACCATTTTACATATATGGTGGTAGTTTAGCCATATCCAACTCTTTGCAACTCTATAGCTTATAGCCCTCCAGGCTTCTCTGTCCATGGGATTTCCTAGTCAAAAATACTAGAGTGGACTGCTAGTTCCTTCTCCAGAGGGTCTTTCCAATCTAGGGATCAAACCCAGGTCTCCTGCATTTTAGGTGGATTCTTTACCTACTGAGGCACCTAGGATAGTGGTTCTCAAAGGGTGGTCCTGACTATCAGTACTGGGAAAACTTTTAAAAATGCAGATTATCAGTCATTACCCTGGACTTACTAAATCAAAAACTCTGCAATCTGCATGTTTTTACACTTTTTATTTGGAGATACTCATATATTCACATGTCCTTGTAAGAGGCAACAGAGAGATCCCTTGTACCTTTGATTCAGTTTTCATCAGTGATAATATCTTGCAAAACTATAATACAATAATTCACAGCCAGAACATCAACAGTGACACAGACCATTTCTATTCCTTTGTTGTCCTTGTGTTGCCACATTCACTTCCTCTCTGTCCTCACCCCCTCCTTAACCCTTGGCAACCACTAATCTGCCCTCCATTTCTATAATTTTTCATTTCAAGAATGCAATATATATGAAGTCATAGAGTGTGTAACCTTTTGTGATTGTTTTTTTTCCCACTCAGCATAATCCTCTGGAGATTCATCCAGGTTGTTGCATCAATAGTTCATTTCTTTTTATTGCTGAATAAAAGTACATGTATAGATGAATCACAGTTTATTTAACCATTCACCCATTAAGGACATCTGGGTTTTCTTTTTTTACTATTACAAAAAAGCTATTATAAACATTTGTGGACAGGTTTCTATGTGAACATAAGTCTTCATTTTCTTAGATAAACACCAAGGGAACAATTACTGCCTTGCATGGTAGTTGCATATTACATTTTTAAAGGAATTTCCAAACTATTTTCCAGAGTGACTGTATCATTTTACATTCATATTATATATAAATAACTTATCAAATTTATTGGCATANACATGTATAGATGAATCACAGTTTATTTAACCATTCACCCATTAAGGACATCTGGGTTTTCTTTTTTTACTATTACAAAAAAGCTATTATAAACATTTGTGGACAGGTTTCTATGTGAACATAAGTCTTCATTTTCTTAGATAAACACCAAGGGAACAATTACTGCCTTGCATGGTAGTTGCATATTACATTTTTAAAGGAATTTCCAAACTATTTTCCAGAGTGACTGTATCATTTTACATTCATATTATATATAAATAACTTATCAAATTTATTGGCATCATTTTTGCAGTTTAAGTGAAATATAGAAAACTTACCTCTCTTTATGTCCTCTTATCTCCTTTATTTATAATATAATTGCCTTGAATATTTCTTCTAAATATGCTTAGAATCACTTCTATAACACAGTCTTATAATTTCTGCTTCAAACATAAACATAATTTAGAGAATTATAGATGATAAAAAAAAGCCTGTTGTGTTTGTCTATAATTTTGTTTCCTATGTTCTTCCTCCTTTCTGATGTTTCAGAATATTTTCTTGGATTAGTTTTCTTTTAGAGAACTTTTTTTAGCCATTCTATGTATGTCTGCTCAAAACAAACTGTCTTAATTTTCCTTCACCTGAAAATGTCTTGCTTTTCATTCCTAAAGAATGTTTTTTCTGGACACAGGATCTCAACTTGAATTTCCTTCATTCATTCATTCATTCTCTCTCTCTCTCTTTTTTTTTTTTTGTCAGCACCTGAAAAATATTGTGCTACTTCCCTCTTGCTCCATGGCTTCTGTGAGAAATCTGCAGTCATTGGTTTGTTTTACAACCACAAGGGTTGTTTTCCTCTAGCTGCTATCAAGATATTTTGTCTCTTGTTTTCAGAAGCTTAATTATGATATGTCTCAGAATGAATTTTTTGGGTTTGTTTTGTTTGGGGATCTTGCCAAATTGGGGAACTTTCCAGCAATTATTTATTTGAGTTTTTTTCATTCTTAATTTTATCTTTAATTGATTTTATAAGGTATAATTTACATTTAATAAAATGCACCCATTTTAAGGGTACAGTTTGATGAGTTTGCACAAATGTATACATTCATGTAACTAACACCACAATAAAGACAACTAGCACTTCTATCATCCCCCAAAAGTTCCCTTGCCCCATATTATTTGCCCTTGCTTCAAAAATATTTGAGTATTTTTTTTAAGCTCTTTCATGTTTCTCTTTTCTTCTGGAATTCCAATGAAAGAAAAGCTAAATCTTTTTCAATATTAATAGTTCTGTGATTGCTGAGACTCTATTTTTTGTTTGTTTTTTGTTTCTTTTTGTTGTTCGGATTGAGTTTCCATCTCTCTATCTTCCAGTTCACTGATTCTTTTCTATGTCTTCTCTATTCCACTATTAATTCTATCCAACGAACTTTTAAATTTAAGTTATTATATTTTCCACTTCTGAAGTTCTATTTGGTTCTTCTTTATATTTTCCATTATTTTGCAAAGACTTTTTATTTCTTTGCTGAGTTTTTTGATTTTTTTCCTTTATTGTTGTCTCAAGCACATTCTTCACTGCTCGTTGAAGCAGTATGATGGTTGCTCTAAAATTGCTGTCTAATAATTGTAACATGGCCATCATCTTGATGTTGGCATCTATCATTTGTTGATTGTCTTTTTTCTTTTTTTTTCATTCAGTTGGAGATATTCCTGATTTGGGGTCTGATGAGTAACTTTCAAGTGAAATTTGAACTGTGTGTGTGTTTTGGGAAATTCTGGATCTTATTTAAAGTTGGCTGGCTTTGCCTGACACTGCTCTAGCAGGGGAATGAGGAGCAGTGTGTAACCTTGTTACTACCAGGTGGGAGTAGATATCCAGGTTCCCTACTCAGCTTCACTGACACTCAAGAAGGGGGCTCCATAGTGCTGGGTTGAGTGGGAGTTCAAGCTCCTTAAGTGGTGTCCATTGACTTTATGGGGAGGATGGCCTCTTTGTTCCAGGATAATAGGTGAATGCCTGGATTCTCTGTTTGGCCTTCTCTGATATCAGAGGCAAAGGCACCTCATTACTGCAGGTGATGATGAAGATCCAGGATCCTCAAGTGGTCTCCACTGACATGGTGGGAGCTCATCACTGGCTGGAGGGTAAGAAAGTCCTGGCCCCTTGCTTGGCATCTTTAATACCACCCAGAAGGGGGCTTGGGGCATTTCATTCCAGTCTTATGAGGATGAAAGTCTAGGTCTTTGCTGGCCTGGGTGAAAGTGTGGCCGGTTGTTTTTCTGTGGTGTTTTGCTGGAATGGAACTATTGTTTTCAGAAAGTTTTTGTCTTGGTAGGCTGCCTCTTTCTGAATCCTTTTGTTGAGATTTTTTTTTTTTTTTTTGGTCTGAGACCAATGGCATTTCCTGGTTGATGGTTTCTTCTGCTCCAAGCCTGGGATAATGTGAAGCAAAAAGAAAACTCAGGAAACTCTCCACACTGTCCCTCCTTAGGTCTCAAGGTCTTAGTCAGGCTGTTTCTTCAGAGTCTTAGATTTGTTACACATATGAAACGTTTGGTGATTTGAATTGCATTTAGTTAGAGGAGTGGGGAAAATATGCCTCTCCCTTTTCTTGGAAAAAAGTCACCTAGCCTGAGTTTCAACAAACCCTCGAGGTGATCATGATGCCTGATAAAGTTCTCAAGAATCTGTGCCTTTTTGTTTTCTTACCCCTTTTCCTTCCACCACAGCTGTGGGGCAAAGCACTGGGCATCTGTGTTTAACACGAGAAGCTTGGCGTTGCTGCCAATCTCTTCACAGAAAAGCCCTTCCCTCACCTGTGACTCCTTTCTCAGTTTCCTGCCACGTGTGTGCCTTTCATCACTTTAAAGGGTTTGGGATAGCTTCAGAAGGTGTGTGGGGGGACCAGCATGGGCTTCAGGACAGGTTAGACAGACAACATGGTCCAGAGCAGCCCTTGAATGCAGAGTTTGTGGCTCAGACTGAACACAAGAAAACAGGCAGAAAATGTGGTTCTGATTTGGAAATTATTCAGAAATGTGGCTAAAGCTTCTCAAAAACAAAGTGCAGATGAGACACTCGTTCCCATCATAGGCATGCTAGCCCATGCACCTTTTCTTCCTGGGGAGGGCAGTTTGGGAATTAGCAACAGCCGGGAGGCCCCTGGAGAAGTGGTCTCCTTGGAACAGTGTTCCAGAAGATTAAATTGACATCTTCAAATTGGCCTTAATCATCCAGTCATTTCAAGAACCTACTTAGTGATATCATTAGATCAATAAGATTTCCCTAACAGCAACAATTTTTTTTCCAAGTTACAATAGTTACAATTGGAATTTTCCAAAGTAATACTGTGTATGAATATAGTGGCTTCATTAGTTTTTTTAAAGTCAAGATTAATCATCAAGGTATTCCTTTGCTGTTGATATACTGTCATCATATCCCCTTTTAGAGATGAATAAGCTGAGAAAGTGGGGTACTAGAGATTTAGTACTAGAGTACTAGAGATTTGGGTACTAGAGATTTAGTACTCAATTGTTTGTTAAAGTTTATTTAAAATAATAGGCACCATCAATAAAGCACTGTGCACAGAGTGATGTTCACAGGACTTTATATACATGTGCATGTCGTTGGCTCTTTTTAATCCTTGTGGCAACCTACTATTACTGTCATTCTGATTTTTCAACATTGTCTCACCTGTACCCATGGGATTTTAATTTATCAAGGTGACTGAGGAGTGACACCGGGGAGATCAATGCCACTGAAAGAATGTATTACCTACAGTTCCCAAGAGAAGGCGGAAGCAACTCCACACAGGCCGCAGAGAAGCACCAGGTTTGGTAGGAGGCAGAAGCAGAGGGAAGGAGAAAGTTTAGGACAGCGACTTTATTGGGGTTTCCATGGGAAAGGTAAAGGGCAGGGCAGAGTATACAGTTAAGGATTGGCTAGTATGAGTAATCTCAGTGGACTTTGGGCTATAGAGATGGTCTCTAGTTGTCTGGTATCTGGCCCTGAGATGCTTTAGGGTGGGGAAAATATGAGGCTGTGTGAGAGGTAGACAAGGAGGGTATAGATCCAGTATTGGCTGATTAGCATATGAAAGACCTGGTCCCAAGTAGGGTGTTTACTACCTTTAGGAACTAACTAGCCCAGGGAGAAGCAGTCAATAAGGTCTTCCAAGATGTCAAAATCCGAGATACAGAAAAGTTTTTTAAATTATTAATGCAAATGTGGACATGGAGCCATAGAGAGTTTATAGGACTGGTGGGAAGTTTATAGCTCTTCTCACACAGCTGGGAAGTGGCAGAGTCTGAATGTGGAAGAGCTCCATGAGTGCATGCTAAGTCACTTCAGTTGTGGCCAACTCCTTGTGACCCCAGAGAGTCCACTTCCCAAGGGAGTCCCCTCATGGAAGTCCCCCCACCCCATGTGACTCCAGTCCCCCTGGAGTCCCGCCAGGGTCCTCTATCCATGGAATTCTCCAGGCAAGAATACTGGGGTGGGTTGCCATTTCCCCTTCCAGGGGATCTTCCCAACCCAGAGATCGAATCCATGTTTCCTGTGTCCCCTGCATTGCAGGTATATTCTTTACCACTGAGCCACAAGGAAGACTATGGATGAGCTTCAGCTGCCTCTGAAGATCCCACAGAGCTTCAGTTTGGGGCTGTTCCCTGGTTCTTGTCATTATGCTCCCCTGCCCTTAATGATCTTAAGTACAAATAGCTGATGGAATATGAAAACAGAAGTGCCTTTAAAGAGTGTAAAGAAAAGAACAAAACCCTTGAAGCTAGACATTGGGAGATAAAGCTAATAGAATCTTGAGCCTGGTGAAGAGAATCCTTGAGCATGGTGAAGAGAAAGGCAAACCATCTTGGTTTGCAAAGAACGGTGATACATTAGATTATGCCAAAACTAGACAGTGTATTAATAAGCAGAGACATCATTTTGTGACAAAGGTCCATATAGTCAAAGCTATGGTTTTTCCAGTAGTCATGTACAGATGTGAGAGTTGGACCAAAAGAAGGCTGAGTGCTGAAGAGTTGATGCTTTCAAACTGTGATGTTGGAGAAGACTCTTGAGAGTCCCTTGGATAGCAAGGAAATCAAACCAGTCAATGCTAAAGGAAATTAACCCTGAATATTCTTTGGAAAGACTGATGATGAAGCTGAAGCTCCACCACCTTGGCCAACTGATCCAAAGAGCCAATTCACTGGAAAAGATCCTGATGTTGGGAAAGAATGAGGGCAAGAGGAGAAGGGAATGACAGAGGATGAGATTGTTGGATGGCATCACTGACTCAATGGACATGAATTTGAGGAAACTCGGGGAGATAGTGAAGGACAGGAAAGCCTGTCATGCTGCACTACATGGAGTCCCAAAGAGTCAGACATGATAGCAACTGAACAACAACAGCAAGAAGGCTATGAAGAGCTGGAGTTTATCCCCATCTCTACATGACGGACTCAGAACAGAAACACAAGGGTTCTTAGGGACACTGGAAAAGCAGTGGTGGAATGCTGGTTCAGGATGTGAATCTACTTCTCAGGAAATGATTCACCCCCACCATTGTGCTTGTCCAATATTCATATTTCTCATAATTATTATACTAATTAAAATGCAGTGTGATCTGGAATCATAGCTTCAAAACCCTTTCTTTTATATTGTTCTACCTTAAATAATTGTCTTTCCACATTTATGAAAATTTCAAATGTTCTTCTACTATACTCCAATGCAAGACATATCATATTATTTTTAAAGTATTTTTAACCAGATTCTAAATCTCCAATCAGCAAGATGGTGAGAAATTCATTTCCAGTGATAAGGGAATGGGATTTGGTGAGAGTGGTCCTGGTCTTGCACTTACAGGGTCACACAAGAGAATCAGGGTCTAAACAGTTTATGAAAGATTAGGGTTTTTGTCTTCCATATGATGATTACAAAGATATTTATTTTTAAGCTTTCATGATCATTCCAAAACCAGAAGACTCTGTTTCTCTATGTCTCTTTAATCTGATGGCCCTGCCTCACTTTCTAGGGACAGAAGTGGTAATCTTGGTACCCAGTGCACAGCTTCTGAAGATTAATAACCTTGCTGGTGAAGGAGTCAGGGTCAATTCTACTTTTTCATGAGGCACTGCTTTCTCCCTTTCAGGCTTTCGGAATGTCCCCTATCAAAGATCTGGAATTGTTCTTCCAGCTTTCCAACCCCCCAAATCTTCTTTTCCCTTTTCTCCCTCTCGTTCATTTCCTTAGTCAATTCAGATTTTCAAAGCAAAAGGATAAGAAGGGTTGTGGTTGAGTGACTTCCACCTTTGATCTTGAAACTCAATCAAAGTGAATCCAAAGCCTTCCCCACTTTAATGAAGTAAGGGGGAAAAAAAAAAAACACAGAACAATGTAAATGAGTTTCTTAATAAATTATCCTGCCATCACTCTCATAGACCAGGGAAAGGTTGTATATCCCACATCAACAAGGTGATGCAAATCTATTTGAAGTGAGACTCGAACCTAAAATTGCCATCTACCATCAACCTGCTGCTTCCAATAAAGGACTTTGTAATGGACTAGCCGGTAATTTTTCTCATTATTCAATGCAAATATGTTACACAAAGAGAGTATAACAAGAAATAACATTTCAAAAATATCATACCACATTAGAAAAAAATTCCTAAATACCAGAAGAATGCATTTTTTTGGCTGTGGAACTAAAAACAGCTTGTTGGAACTCATTTTGTTTGTTAGAACTAAGCTGCTCTGGAATGATTTCTTCTTTTCCAATGTGTAATGGTTCATTTCATGCATGGAACAACTGTAATGAAAACAGCTCTTTACTAAGTCTTTGCCTTTTGGCTTTAAATTTCAATTAAAATAACATTACTCAGATCTCAGTTGTCCCCATCTTTACCTCTGGTGCTTAGGTTGTGGTATCTATTGAAAATTTTATGCCTTAAACAGAAATACTTGAGAAGCTGAGAAAATCAATTTTAATGAAAGCATGGATGGGAGAGAAACAGATAATATTCCTCAAACTTAAAGATTGCAAAATTCTTTTAAACAAAAGCAATAACCATCATGAAATGCATTAATAAAGGAATTAGACTTGGGAGGTGGCCAAAATATATAGTTCCAGGCAAGTGTCTAAAAGGTGTTAATAAATTTACATGTCATTATGGAGGACAGTCAAGGTTAGGTGTTTTGACCAAACAGGAGATGTTTGAAAATGAAACAGACAACCTCCACATTGGTGAAAGTGGGAGTAATGGGCAGTTCTGGGACCACACAGGAATACTCAAGAAGAGATAGCAGCTAACTCTCCACTCTCCAAAGCCACCCCCATCTGAGAGCTTCCCGTTAGGAAGCTCTCATCTTCTCCCTTTTCATGAAAGCCAAACCACTGGAGCCATGACTTTTCAAAGTTTTCATAAATGTAGATCAGCAGCAGCAGGGCACAGAGGCTCACACTTCCTCTGCCACAATTCTGATCAAACTCAGCTCCTACATCTATCTTCCTCCATTTTCTTCTTCCTCCATGACTACTACCCTTATGGAGGTCACTGTCATCTCTCAACTCTATCACTGTAACAGCTCTCATTTTTACTCCTCAACTTCAATTTATTCACACTAGTGCAAGAACAATCTGTAGATGGGTAATGCAGATTGGACACATAAATCTCTTTATTCACGCCTGATTGCCTACAGAATAAAATCAAGGTTCTTTAGGATGTGTTTTGTTTCATCTGCTCTTTTTGAGGCTTATTTATTTTGTATCTACATCTGATCCTCTATTTTAGAATAGAGGAAAACTACCAGTGCGTGTTGTTGGTGGAATGAAATGCATTCTCTCTGATAGTTTTCCAGAAAAATCTTTCCCTTTCATGTGACCCAGGGTCAGTTTACACTGCCCATGAGCACAGCTCTGATCTCTGGCAGAGCAAGTCCCTTCTTGGTCTGTAACTTGCTTTTTCTTGCCTTGTTTCTTGTTATCCTCAGTTCTCCTTCTCTCTTGAATCCTGTCTCCCCAGTCAGCTTGGAGACACTGCATGCCTTTTGCACTCTCTCCTACATTTGGGTCTGCTAGCCTGTGTTCCTGAACACTCTTCTTTGGGTGTATTTTTACACATTATCCAGTTTAAATGTCAACTCCTTCAGGAAGCTCTCACTGGTACTCACAATATGGTATCTTTTCTTACAGGATTGTATCTTTACTCCTCTACTGACATAGAAATCTCCTACTCACCCTGTTTGAGTTTCTTTTGACTATAAGTTTCATTAAGATATGGGCTTTTCCCTTAAAAATTTTATTCTTGTCCATTTCTCCATCAGTCTGGAAGGACATCATTGTTGAGCTGTCAAGAAGAAAAATTACCATGTCCAGTTCTCTGACAGAACTTCAAATGTGTGGCTTTATGGTCACGATTTGCAATTTCATATTGTTGGAGCATTCATTGACTCCTTGGGAGTTTCAACTTTCTATAAGTTTGCTAAGGTTGAAGCCAGAAAGAAGGCACATGCAGATTTACACAGAAATTGTGATTCCAGGAAAGATTTTATCTTTCAGACTGCTAAGTGATTTGGAATATAAAGAGCTTTTTGGGGTTGAGTTTCTTGGAAGTCTGTCACTTACCTATGTTCTTGAACTATGAACTATGACTATCTGGGCTAACGAATAATCTCTCTTAGTAAATAAATGATTAACAGGTACTGTGAAAAAATATTCTTAACTAGCATTTCCACTGTGATTTCTCCAGTACCTAGCTCCTCAAGGTGGAACATAGGAAAACCAGTCATTATCCCTCAAAAAGTAAGTTGTCAACTTTAGCTGTAGGTGATCTAAAAGAACATCATGACTGTAGGTGGTCTTCTGGGGATTGTTTTTGCACTTGATACTATAAGATTACTCCATGTCATTACATATGATTCCAGCTAATTATTTTTTATTGCACAAATGTGCTCTTATACATATGTGTGTGTGTGCACCTGTGCATGTGTGTATGTATATAAATTACTTATTCATTCTTCTGATTCAGGCATCTGAATTGTTTCCAGCTTTTTGCTTCTCCAACTACACAGATATTGTTGAGCAAACACAGGTGACTAATCTGAGAACAAGCCCAACAGGCTTTCCTGAGCAACACTGGGGAAACATGTAGTGACAAGAGCAGTAGTAATCTAAGAACCCACAAAGCTATCACTTCAGGTTGCTATGATCCATGATCATAAGTACAAAGTGAATAGGAGCTTGCACAATACGTAGCTCCTCTATTATGGAGGTCAAGATAGTGAATGCTTGGCTACCCTCGGAAATGGATATGGCATTTTATTTTACAATCTTCACTGTAAAAGTTAATTATTCAAAATAAATAATTTCCATATTCATTTGATTTTGGAGATAGTTTCTCTATTAACAAAGGATAAAGAAAGCTATTAATCAGTAGCTCTTATACTTGGCTGCATGTTAGACACACTTGGGAGAGATTTAAAAAATTCTGATGGTCAAGTTATTCTATAAATGAATTAAATCAGCTTGTTTGGACGTGGACCCCAGGTATCAGTATAATTTTTAATACTCCCTGTGAATTTCAATGCACAGCCAAGACTGAGAATCACTGCTCTAAGCCATGTGACAGAACCTGTGTATTCACCTCTCATACTTAAATGTGGGCTGAATATTTTGAAGCTGGGAGAAAGAAAAAGCCTTCAGAAAATAATAGTTAAAAAACATGAAAACAAAGTATAAATTAAAAAATTTAAATCCACAAGCATTTAAAAAGCAGGAGACACTAAATAAAATAGTTTATCCGATACCAAAAAAGTCCCCAAATCATCTTGATACTCCAGAGTTAAGAGCAATCATTATCTTAATATTTGAAACTTTTTTTGTACTTCTCTTTCTTTTCCCTTTATTTCTTTTTATTTTCTCTTTCTCTCTTCAAAGTACATTTTAAAGTTTTTTTTCTCAAGCTACCCAGCCCAACCTTGGCTGTCAACTATGAAAGTTCAGTTGAGTTCAGTTGCTCAGTTGTGTCCGACTCTTGGTGACCCCATGAATCGCAGCATGCCAGGCCTCCCTGTCCATCACCAACTCCTGGAGATCACCCAAACTCATATGCATAGATCGCTGATGCCATCCAGTCATCTCATCGTCTGTCGTCCCCCNACAGATTGGAAATTTCACTTGCCACTTGATCACAGTGATCCATGGGCAGTAGTGAGAGGACTGGTGGAAGCAGAGAAGCTTGGTTTCAAATCCTGGCTCTGTGATCTTGGACAAGTTCCCTAATACCCCTAAACCTCAGTTTCCTTGTCTATGAAATGGTGATGGTGAGATTATGGGGAAGGTGGAAGCTGATGCCTGCAGAGGGCTTAGCACAGTGTGTATGAGAATGAAGGGAAATTATTAGGATTCACAGGGTCATAGAAACCTAGGGCTCTTACGCTTGCTCCCAAAGGTCCCTGGGTGTCTCCTCAGCAAGAGCTTGTATGCTCCCAGGGACAGGGAACTCAGTCACTCTAAAGGATGGCTGCTGCATCCTTGTGCGCCTGGGAATGTGAGAAAGTCCTTCCTCTTGGTAATTCTGGATCTCTCTCCAGCCCCACAAGGCATGGCAGCTCCTCTCCAGGTTGGAGGCAGGACAGGACCTGAAAGTCAGCTCTTTAGCCTGGTGAGACAATGCTGTTGAGATCTGAGAGGTGCGAACAGAGGTTGGCCATGTTGGGATCGCAGTGCTGGGGCCTCACAGGGTTTTCCTTAGCATTGAGTTTTGTGGGCTCCATCTCCCTAGGGCAGCATTCCTGCCGCTGCATGCTCCCCACCTTCCTCCATGCTCCGCTGTAGGGGGCCTGTATTGTTAGCTCTGCCTACACACCCCACTTGTGGCTGGGGGATTCTTGAATGTTTGGAGTCAATTTGTAATTGTATAACCAATATATGGACACGTTCTCCTTAAAAAGCAAAAACCTTACAGATAAGGTTTAGTCTTACAGATAAGACTAAAATTATCCTTGGATCCCCTGCCTGTCTCCCCAAGGGAAATGCTGTATTGGGGTGTTTCTATTTCTTTTCCCCACACATTTAAAATACACTGATGGCTTAATTCTGTATCCTTTGTTCAGTTGCTTGTCTTATACCCAGGGCACCTGCATCTCTTCGAGCTGTCTCCTTCCTTCTTAACCATCCAGGCTATTCTGGAATGTCACGGGTTGGACCTGAGTTCATTTAGCCATTTCTCTATTGATGGGCCTGGTTTTTGTCTTGTTTATTATTTATTTTAGGCTTCCCTTGTGACTCAGCTGGTAAAGAATCCACCTGCAATTTGGGAGACCCGTGTTCGATCCCTAGGTTAAGAAGATCCCCTGGAGAAGGGAAAGGCTACCCACTCCAGTATTCTGGCCTAGAGAATTCCATGGACTGTATAGTCCATGGATTTGCAAAGCGTCAGACGCAACTGAATGACTTTCACTTCACTTTATTTTTTTATTCTTTGTTTTTTTAAAACTTTTAATTTTGTTTGGGGTGTAGCCAATTAACAATGTTGTGATAGTTTCAGGTGAACATCGAAGGGACTCAGCCATACATATACATGTATCCATTCTCCCCCAAAGTCCCCTCCCATCCAGGCTGCCAAATAACATTGATATAGCATAACAGTACTATATAGTAGATTCTTGTTGGTTATCCGTTTTATATGTAGCACTGCATAAATGTTGATGGGCTCATTTTTTTTAAGCTTTTACTCTTTTAAAAATATATACAGACATATAGCAAAAACACTTCAGCAGTCCAAAGGGCTATTAATGAATACAAAGGGTTATCAATGAATATATAATCTCTCATCCTGGTTGGGTCACTGCCCACACCCTCATTCCTGGCTCTCGCCAGAGGCATTATGGTTGAGACATTCCAAGGTGAGTCAGTGGGTTATTTACACAAAACACAGGTAGCCCCACCGAACCTGTGTCTTTCCAGTCTTTCCCTCCTGGCAATATACCTAGGGATGTCCTGTATCATTGAACAGAGAACTAAGTGTGTCTTTCTTTTTTAATCCTTTCTTTTCTTAATTTCTTTAATAGATAATATATTTACAACAGTCCAGAATAAAATAGAATGGGAAAGAGCACCATGAACAATCTCTGTCCCCTTTGGATAGAGTTGACCGCCCCCATGCCCACTCTGTTCTATTTCCTGTGTATACCCCAACCTCTCCCCACTTTACCCCAGGGATATCATCTAACCAGGTGGTGCAGTGGTAAAGAATCTGCCAGCCACTGTAGGAGACTTGGATTCGATCCCTGGAGAAGGAAATGGCAACCCACTCCAGTACTCTTGCCTGGAAAATCCCATGGACGGAGGGCTGCAGTAGGTTACAGTCCTTGGTCACAAAGAGTCAGACACGACTGAGCAACTTCACTTCACTTCACTTCCTCCCTATAATCCTTACAAGTTCTGACCCTTTATTCCCAACTTATAACTAGACCAATTCCAGCTCATCCTCAACACCATTGAGGGCATCTTTGTGCCATTTCTTTGCAACAACTTTTGGGCACTACAACCATTTGGGAGACTATCTTGGAAGGGATGGGATCTAAAATTCTAAGTGTAAATCTTGACCAAATTGTGTAGTGGATTTTAACTTAACAGTAAAATTTTTGATAGGATGGGAATTAGAGACATTATCTCAATTTGGGTCTGAAATGGGTCAGGTGGCATCAGTTCCAACCAATACCCCCCTGGGTCTTATCCTCCAAGATTGGGAAAGATTCAGACTACTGGGATTAAAAACAAGGAATCTTGTTATGGTATGTAATCATATTTGGCTACTACATGAGCTAGGAAGTGAAGCCAAGAAAACACAAGTTTTGACTCACCCTGGAATGTCACACCCATAAGCTAGGAAGCTAGGAGGCCAAGAAAAGTGAAAAAAGGGAAAATGAAGTCACTCAGTCATGTCCGACATTTTGCAACTCCATGGACTGTAGTCTAAAAGACTCCTCCATCCATGGGATTTTCCAGGCAAGAATACTGGAGTGGGTTGCCATTTCCTTCTGCAGAAGATCTTCCTGATGCAGGGATTGAACCCAGGTCTCCCACATTATAGGCAGACAGTTTACTGTCTGAGCCAGAAGCTAAGGAAAGTGGCCATTAAATGGATCTTCTAGTTATGATACTATAGTGCAGTTAGGTTTATATTATACAAGGAAATATGTTCAAATTTTCATGGCCTTGTATTTATACAGTGAGACCCAAAAGGAATTTAAAGTGCATGTAGTTCAAAGGGATAATTCTAATAAGGAGACAGAAGACATTTTAACTGATCTACAGCTATGGAGCCATCCAAAGGTTAAATCCTCTGCAAGGAGGAGCCAGAGCTACTCCTTGCCTACTGGGAGGAACCATTACCTCAGGGGAAGACACAGCTAGGGATAAAAAGAGGCCCCACCCATATTCAGGAACTTCTTCTTTGTAGCTGAGTTACCCAAGTTCAGTTCAGTCACTCAGTCACATCTGACTCTTTGCAACACCATGGACCGCAGCACGCCAGGCTTCCATGTCCATCACCAACTCCTGGAGCCTACTCAAACTCAGGTCCATTGAGTCAGTGATGCCATCCAACAATCTCATCCTCTATTTAACCCTGCTTCTCCTGTCTTCAATCTTTCCCAGCATCAGGGTCTTTTCCAGTGAGTCAGTTCTTCACATCAGGTGGCCAAAGTATTGGAGTTTCACCTTCAGTGTCAGTCCTTCCAATGAATATTCAGGACTGATCTCCTTTAGGATAGACTGGTTGGATCTCCTTGCAGTCCAAGGAATTCTCAAGAGTCTTCTCGAACACCACAGTTCAAAAGCAACAATTCTTTGGTGCTCAGCCTTCTTTATGGTCCATTTCTCACATCCATACATGACTACTCGAAAAAATAGCTTTGAGTAGATCTTTGTTGGCAAAGTAATGTCTCTGCTTTTTAATGATTGTCATAGATTTTTTCTTGATAGGTTTGTCATAGCTTTTCTTCCAATGAGCAAGAGTCTTTTAGTTTCATGGCTGCAATCACCATCTGCAGTGATTTTGGAGTCCAATAAAATAGTCTTTCACTGTTTCCATTGTTTCCCCATCTATTTGACATGAAGTGATGGGACCAGATACCATGATCTTTGTTTTTTTGAATGTTGAGTTTCAGGTCAGATTTTTCACTCTCCTCTTTCACTTTCATCAAGAGGCTCCTCAGTTCCTTTTTGCTTTCTTCCATAAGGGTGGTGTCATATGCATATCTGAAGTTATTGATATTCCTCCTGGCAATCTTGATTCCAGCTTGTGCTTCATCCATTCCAGCATTTAGCATGATGTACTCTGCATTTAAGTTAAATAAGCAGGGTGACAATATACAGCCTTGACGTACTCCTTTCCCAATTTGGAATCAGTCCTCTGTCCCATGTCTGGTTCTAAATGTTGTTTCTTGACCTGCATATAGATTTCTCAGGAGGCAGGTAAGGTAGTCTGGTAGTCCCATCTCTTGAAGAATTTTTCACAGTTTATTGTGATCCACACAGTCAAAGCTTTGGCACAGTCAATAAAGCAGAAGTAGATATTTTTCTGGAACTCACTTGCTTTTTCTGTGATCCAGCAGATGTTGGCAATTTGATCTCTAGTTCCTCTGCCTTTTCTAAATCCAGCTTTAACATCCGGAAGTTCTCAGTTCACGTACTGTTGAAATCTCGCTTGGAGAATTTTGAGCATTACTTTGCTAGTATGTGAGATGAGTGCCATTGTGCGGTAGTTTGTACATTCTTTGGCATTGCCTTTCTTTGGGATTGGAATGAAAACTGACCTTTTCAGCTAGCACTGTCAATGATATAAGTTACCGACCAATACCCCTACAGTTTTGCCTCTGAGAGAAGTTTCTGATGGAAATTGAGGAACAATATGTTTCTATGTACCTTTCTCAATGTCTGATCTAAGTGTGGCAGAGGACAAGTCGGAAAGTTTTTCTGAGGATCCTGAACTCTTTACAAAAGAATTTACCCCATTAGTAAGATCTTTTGATCTCACCTGGGGGTACTTAACAGGTTTTACTATCCCTTTGCTGCACCACCAAGGAAAACCAGGATATAATACTGGCAGCCAGAGCCCATACAGACCAATTGGCAGCCCAAGCCAACAGGGCCATGCAGTGCACTGGGTGGGGAATGATGCTGACCCTGAGGCAAATCTGCAATGGAATTACCAGCTAATTCTATTGATAATAGATAGATGGGACCATATGATTAACTGTTTAATAGAGATTATGAAGAAACTTACAGTAAAACCTGTTAATTATGAAAAGGTGAAAAAGGTGCAACAGGGATAGGATGAAAAACTTGCAGTCTTCCAAAGGAGATTAGTGGAAGGAAGCTTTTAGGAGGGATACCTAAGCTTTAAGGAGTATATCCCTCCTCCTCTGAGGGATGAGCCCTTTTGGCTATGCATTTCAAGCCCAGTCTGCCCCAGACATCAGGCATAAAATTCAGAAAGCAACTGCTGGTCCTCAGACTCCAATGAATGATTTGTTCCAATTGGCTTATTTGGTTTTCAATAATGGGGATATGGTTAAAAACACTGAATGCACCCAGAGAAATATGCAAGAGACCCAAATGATTGCAATGGCTTTGTCTGCTCAAAGACCACCAACTAGGAGGCTGTCCTTGCTTGGCCAATCTGGTCCTGGTGGACCATGAGGCCCATGGGTACACATACAAGGCCAGTGTAGCCTCTGTGGACAAAAGGGGCACTGGAGGAAGCAATGAGGTCGATGTGTCCTTTGCAAGTAGCCAGGCATTGGCAGAGGGAATGCCCCAGACACCAGACAGCAGAGGCCCCTCAACCATTGATGGTTTTGCAATCAGAAGACCAATGGGACCCAAGACCAAAAATGGCTCTGCCTAAAGATACCATCTACATAATAACTAATGTCAAGCCTCAGGTGAAGTCTTGCTTGGAAAATCCTGTGGATGGAGGAGCCTGGTGGGCTGCAGTCCATGGGGTCGCAAAGAGTCGGACATGACTGAGCGACTTCACTTTCACTTTTCTCTTTCATGCATTGGAGAAGGAAATGGCAACCCACTCCAGTGTTCTTGCCTGGAGAATCCCAGGGATAGGGGAGCCTGGTGGGCTGCCATCTATGGGGTCGCACAGAGTCGGACATGACTGAAACGATTTAGCAGCAGCAGCAGCAGCAGACACATTCACTAAATGGCTAGAGAATTTTCCCACATGGACAGAAAGAGTAACAAAGAATTTGATTAAAAAGATGATCCCACCTTTCAGATTACCTCAGTATATACAAAATGATAATGAACCTCTCCCAGATTTAGGAATTATTTTGGTAAAATGGTTTGGGTTCTCAAGATCATGACTAAAATTTTGAAATAGAAACTACGAAGTCTCTGTGTTTGTGTGTTCATATGTGTCTATATGTGTGTTCTAGATGTATAATATTGCCAAAAGTTAATTCACAAAAGAGCTCTATTTAATTGACTTAAAGGAAATTAAATGCTCATATAAATACTCCAAAATACAAAATAGTCCAGCGAGAATTAATTTCAATCTCATGTTATCTGAAAAATACTCAGGACAAAACTGATATCTGGTGATTGAAAAGTAAAAGATTGAAAATTTGAAAGTGGTTTAAGCTTTTTGGTGTGATTAATATAGGCAAAGAGTTACACATGATCAGGATTTTCTAAGACTGAATTAAATTTAGTTGGGTAAATGGATTTTGTTAGGAATGGATTTGATTTCTCCCTCCAAAGTATTCTTGAAATGCTTCTTTTGATAAACAGATTGAGATGAGTTTGTCTATAAGTGATTTGTATTTGCTTTTGAGATCTTTAGGGAAAAAAACCTTTAGGTAGGGAAAAAGTATTGTCTCCTAGTAACTTATGATCTTATCTAACTGAAAACTAACTTTGGGATGTTTTAGAGGGCTCCTGTGTTATCTCAAAGAGAAATATTTAACTAGGGTTATTTGGTATGTTATGTTAAATGTGATCATTTGTAATTTTGGTTATCCAACTTTATCGTACACAGTAATCAGATGTTTGACCATGCCTTTTGAGTCTTTTGTCATTTATACATATTTATGTACCCTGGTGCTGGTTCAAAAAGTGCTTCATGATCCAGAAGATACATAGGAAGACTAAGGAACCAGTTACAGCAGTTCTACACCAAGATGGCTCTGTAGGGATTTCAGCCCATGTAGACTAAAACAAGGAGCCCGCCTTGTCCCTGGGGCCCCTAGATCAGGTATTCAGAATTACAGAAGATGGACCTTCCCTTCTGCGTCCAAACTGGGTTTTGGCTGGGTTGGTGTCCCAGCCACATGGGTTCAAGTCCCAAGCTGGGTTTTTGCTGGGTTCGAGTTCCAGCACATGGGTTCAAGTCCCAGTCTGGTAAATGGTTTCAACCCAACCCTATTCCCAGCAGGCAGAGAGGCCAGGTCCCATGGGGCTAATGAAGTGCCTGTGATCCCAGAAGCCAGCTCTCTCTGGAGGGTCAATGGCAGGGACCAGCCTAGGGTGCTAAAAACATTGCTTCTGTCAGCCCCTCAGGGTTCAAGGACCGCCCCTGCCCCTTCTCTGCTCCTATCTCCAGGGCACTGATATTCCCTCCCAATTAGTCTCCAGGGAGTGTCCCTACCTTCTGGGATTTGGAATTCTGTTCCCCACTGGGCATCTCTCTATCTGCTGAGTCACAGAACTGGCCCCACCATTCAGTTCAGTTTAGTCGCTCAGTCGTGTCCGACTCTCTGCGACCCCATGAATCGCAGCACTCCAGGCCTCCCTGTTCATTACCATCTCTTGGAGTTCACTCAGACTCACGTCCATCAAGTCCATGATGCCATCCAGCCATCTCATCCTCAGTCGTCCCCTTCTTCTCCTGCCCCCAATCACTCCCAGCATCAGAGTCTTTTCCAAGGAGTCATATCTTTTCATGAGGTGGCCAAAGTACTGGAGTTTCAGCTTTAGCATCATTCCTTACAAAGAAATCCCAGGGCTTACCTCCTTCAGAATGGACTGGTTGGATCTCCTTGCAGTCCAAGGGACTCTCAAGAGTCTTCTCCAACACCACAGTTCAAAAGNCTTCCGCCCACGGTTCCTCAGGCACTCTGTCTATCAGATCTAGTCCTTTAAATCTATTTCTCACTTCCACTATATAATCATAAGGGATTTGATTTAGGTCATACCTGAATGGTCTAGTGGTTTTCCCTACTTTCTTCAATTTAAGTCTGACTTTGGCAATAAGGAGTTCCTGATCTGAGCCGCAGTCAGCTCCCGGTCTTTTTTTTGTTGACTGTAGAGCTTCTCCATCCTTGGCTGAACTCTAACTCTGGAAAGAACTATAAAATTAATGAAATCTCAAATTAGGATTTTGCATATAAATCCATTCTCTTAGCTTCTCAGTTGCTTTTTTTTTTTGCTGTTTCTCCATGTTCTTCCCACATAATGTTACTTACTTTCATCATAAGTAGAACTCTGTTGGGAAAGAAGCTAGGATCCTTCCTTCAAGAAAGTTTCAATTGCAGCATTCTACCATTCAGTATTTATTTACCAAGTGTTTGTTGAGCACATGTTATGGCTAGGTAATGAGGAGTGAAATGAACAAGGCATTAGTACATAATCTGGTAGGAAGACATATTTTTAAGTAAAATACTTTTCTTTAAAAACTAAATTTTTGAAATAATGACACATTTACAAGTTTTTAAAATAAAAAAATATTAAAATATCAATAAAAAGTCTCCTTTCACCATTGTCTAGTTCACAGATACCCTCCAATATGTAGGCAGTTTTGCTAAGCTCCTATGTATCTTTCCATAGATTTCAACATATATGGAAACATAAAGATGAATATTTATTTTTAACTCCCCTTTTTCACAAACAGTAGATTATT
This sequence comes from Neotragus pygmaeus, assembly GCA_006410875.1. Taxonomy (NCBI): domain Eukaryota; kingdom Metazoa; phylum Chordata; class Mammalia; order Artiodactyla; family Bovidae; genus Neotragus; species Neotragus pygmaeus. Next base: position 267,775 of record SJYV01052099.1, on the reverse strand, counting down.
TCACATACTATTTTATATGTTAATGTTTTCCATTATGCAACATATTTTGGAGATTGTTCTATATCAGTACATAAAATCTTATTTATTATTTTATGTAGGTACATAGTTTTCATTGTATTTTGTTCCATAATTTAATTCCACCTCATAGAGACTAAATTCAATTTTCCCCAATCTTTTCCTATAATAAATACAAATAATTTCATCATCTCATACATGCAAAATAAATTCCTATTAGTGGGATTGTTTAGTCAATGAACTTGTACTTTTGACAGATATCGACAACTTGTCATGTACTGAACTTATGCAAGTTTCGACACTCACCAGCAGTGTATGGAGGTGCCTACATTCTCACATCATTGCCAGCACAATATGTTTGAATTTGAATTTTTGCTGATAAAATGGATGGAAAATGGTGTCATGTCAATTTGTGTGACCTTTATTATGAATGAAATCAGGCTCCTTTTATAGCTTAATGTTATGTAAAGAGGAGAAGCAAAGGATGCACTTAAACTAAATACTATAGAGGGTCAATGTGCCACCTGACCACTGATCAGAATGGCCATTATTATAAAGTCTACAAATAATAAACTCTGGAGAGGGAACAAATAAACCTGAATCACTATACTTTACTCTTGAAACTACAGTGTTGTAAATCAACTATGCTGCTGCTGCTGCTGCTGCTGCTAAGTCACTTCAGTCGTGTCCGACTCTGTTCGACCCCACAGATGGCAGCCCACCAAGCTCCCCCGTCCCTGGGATTCTCCAGGCAAGAACACTGGAGTGAGTTGTCATTTCCTTCTCCAATGCATGAAAGTGAAAAGGGAAAGTGAAGTCGTGTCTGACCCTCAGCGACCCCATGGACTGCAGCCCACCAGGCTCCTCCGTCCATGGGATTTTCCAGGCAAGAGTTTTGGAGTAGGGTGCCATTGCTTTTATACTTCAATTAAAAAACTCATATTTATATAAAAAACCAATATGGTAGAAAATGCAGGGAGGAAGATATTTATCATCTCTACTGCTGAAAACAAAAGCACAGTTTAAGCACAATTCTCTGCAGTTTGCATTGGATCTTTCTCAAATGCCTTTCAACTGAGTCATGCTGAGATCATGACGAAAACAAGATTTCACATGTTTTTTCCTTTTCTGTTCCGTCTGTTCTGCTGGATCTTTTAAAATGTAACTTCTGGATTGCTACCAACATTTACAGTAAGTTCGGTTTTCATTCAGCTTATTTGAGTTCCTGTTTGTCCCCTGTTCAGGTATCTTAGTGACATGTTTACCACTGACTTTCTTCATATGATTTTTAAAGTTCTAACACAATATTATGTGTTTAATTCTTGCAAATGTAACTACAAAAGAGTAACATGTAGCATTTTAGAGTTTACTAAGTGCCTTAAGGTATCAATATATTATCTCATGTAAGGTACTCAAAGGCTCTGTAATTTACTCTTGAGAAATTGCCTCCATTGTAACAGAGAGAAATTAAGTTACTTGCTGTCAATCTCACAGCTAACCAGTGGCATTTTGGAATCTATACTCAAGAATTCAAACTCCAAGTCCAGTACATTTTCTAACTACAATAGACTCAAAGCAGCTGGTTGTGACAAAATATCTTTGGTTTTCCTTTGTCTGTGTCTGCACCTGTCTCCTGCATCCGGAGAAAGGTCATTAGAAGCCTGAGAGCAAAAGCAGTGCCCGCTCCCATCTGTCTGACTTCCCTTCCCAGATCTCACTTCCATTGACTTTTCTCTGGGTTTAGCCGTCAGTACATAAATTCCAATCAGAGTGACATAAGGGACTTACTTCACAGGCAAGTTGGTGTGCAATTGATTAAAATTTTTTCTGTCTCCTCCTGACCTGGTCTTTCTCTAAAGTTTGTCACTGCAATCAGGAAGACTGAATCACCTACCTTGTCAATTGGGACATTTGTTCTTTGGTCTCAAATAATTAACACAGCCCTGAAAGAAACTTTTATCCCTCTGGTATCTCTCATCGCCATCCTTTGAAGTGTTTTTGAAAGGAGCAGTTGAATCAGAACCTTTCATGCAATTGTCAGTCTGATTCCTTGGAGGTCTAGACCTAAGGAGCATTTTTGGAAGAGCTGGCACACATTATTCTCCTCTGCTCAGAGTCTTTCATCTGCAGCACAGAAAGTTGTGTGTGAGTTCTTCCTTGTACAAGGACACTGTTTTATTTTGGTCTGAGTCTACCATCAACTAATAATTTTATAAAAGTTTGATTCATTTGAATGAAAAGGTTAACACCTCAGATTAATGACCTCAGGTTCATGGGATGTGGCCTGCTCCTCATTATTATTATCGTTTGAGTTTCTAACTGTTCCTATCTGATAATATTGGTAATTTTCAATGAGCTCTCTTGACCACATCTCTCTGGACACTTAAGAAAATAATCCTGCTGAGTAATAAGTCCTGTCTTTTTATAAGTGAGTTGCTTTGTGGAAAGCCAGAAAGACAATACCTTGGATTGATTAACTCCTTTACAGGTAATAAGCTGACCTAAGATTCAACAAGGATGTAAGGTGATAAAGACATGACATTGGAGAAAGTTTGCAAAGCCCAGTGAAGCATATTGAGCTGGAAAATGTTATTACATTAAATGCCTCCCAGAGAATGAATGCTCTTTCATTTAATAACAAATCCAATTGTTTACCATGTTCATCTTCAGTTTCGCTGTGTTTTATATTTTTCTCCACAAAACTTACTTACTTTTTCTCCCCCTACCTCTATTTCCTCACACTTTCAAATCTCCAGACCTGAGCAAACTCTCAATAAATATTCATTAAGTCAGTGACTCAGTGGATCTGAAGCCAAAGCAACTGTATCCGGCTGTGGTTCCTCTCCTTCCTCTTTGAGGTGAGACTCTTCTCTGTCCTGTACTTCACACCTTCTGTCTCTATTGTTTTGGTTCTTCCTTTTTTCAACATTTACAATTATGCATGTCTTTCACATCTTAAACAAACAAACAAACAAACAAAAAAGGGAAGAGCTCTTGTTAATGAAATGTCTCCCCAACTATTATTCCATCATTCTACTTCCTTTGCAGTCAAACTTTATGAGCTGTCTCTCTATACTCACTAGCTTCTTTTCTTCACATCTACTCTTTCCAATTCATTATCATCTTGCTTCTGTTCCAGTGAACCCCATGGGCCACTTCCCAATACTTACTGAATTTGTTTCTCCAGTAGCATTTAACACTGTTAGCCACTTGCTCTTTACATTGGCTTTATGACCCAATGTTTTCCTACTTGGTTTTTCTCTTGTTTCCTTTGGAAACTTTGCTCTTTTGCCTATTTTCATGCCCCCAAGTGTTCGTGTCCCTCGTGGACACAGTTTATACTCTGTCCATATAGCTTCTCTTACTCTCCTGGCTTCTGTGATCTTGTTTTCTGAGAGCTTCCCAGACCTACCTGGAGAATTAAAGAAAGTAGTGTCTATTATCTTCACCCAAATGCCTTGCAGCACTTTTCTCTCAAAATGCTCAAAGCTTATGTCATCTCTTCCAGAATTTGGTTTCTCTTCCTTATCTCCCAATGTCAATGAATGACACTCTCATCCTTCCAGTTGCCCATCTGAACCAGAAACATGAGTTATCAATATCATCCATAACCTCTCCTTTATCCTCACTCCTCTATTGGATCACAATCTTCTTTCATTTAAACAGTGAAAATATTTCTTCTTTCAGGCCCCATTAGCTCTGCCTTGAACAAGACACCATCCCCCATCACCTTTGTTATAAGGATTTTCTCTCAAGTGTTCTATCCAGGCTTCACTCTCACTCTCGCCAGCCTTCAGTTGGTTTCCAGACACAGACAGACTGATCTTTCTGTAATGCAAATTTCATCACCTCTCTCTGCACTTAAAGTCCTTCGTTTCCCTATTCACTAAGTCAAATGCCTTAACAAGTCAAACAAGACCTTACAGAAGTCTCACATATTGTTGCTGTAACACTTGCTCCTTATGCCTCAGACCTACTCATCTTCAGGTCCCTTAGCTGGTACTTTCTCCAGAGAGTCTTTCCTAATTACCAGAGGCTGAATTAAGAGTCCTTACTGTGATTTCCCACAGCACACTAATGTCAAATTTGCAGTACACTGCAGTGGGCTTTTTATTCATAAATCCTCTAAATGTAAGTTCCTTAAGAGCAGAGGTTGATCTTTCTTATCATTATGTTCCCAGGATGCTTCCTGGCATATTCTAAATATTCATTCAATAATTAAAAGAAGAAAAAAAATGAGTCTGTCTAAATTATTTGAAACAGACCTGATTAATCAATAAAAGGTCTAAGTACAATAATACATAAAAAATGAGTAAGGTGGTCCACCAATAAATGTTATTTCTTTTCTCTTTCATATTTGGCTTCTAGGAAATTGTTACTTAGAGCTGTGGAGAGAGTTAACTTTGTCTTACAGTGATTTCAATTTTTATACTAAAACCTATTGCTATTTAGTGGCAACAGAAGTATAGAGTTTTATGGCTGCAATTGTCTTATCTATAGTTCAATGCCCCATGAAAGTACTGGAATCATATTTCTGGAATAAATTGAACTCTATTGAGAATGAACAGAATGTACTAGTTGCGGGGTAGCTGTTCCATAGAATGGCACTCAGATTGGTTCTCAAATTTCTCAGCTGGAAATTCAGTCTGTTATCAGATGATTTCACAGAAGAAAATAATAAGGATTGGTATTAGCAATGATAAAAATATCTCACAGATGGATGCATCGACGCTATTTACTAAACACATGAGTGCACATGTAGATTCGATTCAATTAGTATTTGCTGAGAACTAGAGACCCAGCATCAGATAATATAGCTATATAAACTGTAGTAAAACATATAGAAAGATGATGTTCTAAATAATACTTTAAAACTGATGATGTGCATCTCATTGAAAAAGGATAACATTTATACAAGCCTTCTTTGGTTATCTCATTTGATTCTCACAACCCTGAAAGAAAGGAGCAGATATCATTTTCATTTTCCTATGTTTTGTTGCTCAGTTGTGTCCAACTCTTTGTGACCCCATGGACTGTAGCTCGCTAGGCTCCCCTGTCCATGGGGATTCTCCAGGCAAGAAGACTGGAGTGGGTTGCCATGTCTTCCTCCAGGGGATCTTTCCAACCCAGGGATTGAACCCAGGTCTCCCACACTGCAGAAGGATTCTTTACCATCTGTGTTACCAAAGAAGCCCATTTTTACTTCAGACATGAGGAAACTGAGGCAAATTCTTTTTATTTGTCTCTTTATCCTAGATAACTTGACGTACACTGAGAGATGTAAAAGCAAAATTAACAGAAAGGATTATTGCCTGCTTGATCACTTCCATTTTAAAGATAAGTTACCTTTTCCCCTCATCCTGCAGTCATTTAGTTTATGCTGTAGATATCTGTGTAGGCAAGAGGAGGAGGAGAGAAAGAGGGAGGGGGGGAGAAAAAATGAGGGGAAGAGCAAGAATGGGGATGAAAAAAGGCATAGCTCTTGGGATACAGTTGATAACTAATCCAAGATCACTGCTTTTCCCTTTCTAGCTCTCATCTGAATATGTACAGCTACATCTTCTTCATTTCTGTCCTTAAATGTCAGAAAGTTATGAATAGCCTTATAAACCATCTTCCTGAATATGAGGGTGGATATGATTAATAGGTGATTGGCTTCTAGTGTGGATATGATTAATACTCTCCAGTCTGGATATGATTAATAGGTGACCAATTTTTATCCTTCCCTCTTTCAATGTGCTTTCCTGAATTCATTTCAGAGGCTGGAGAAACAAAATTCTGCATTTCTAGACTCTTGCAGCTAGCTCTGGTTACCAGTTAGATACACTTATGCAGGATTTGGAAGCTGGTAGTGAGGGGGTGGTTTCACCCTTCTGCTGTTTCTGTGGGCAGTGTTGAGAAGCAGTATGGTCCTGGAAATGGACACTGGTCTCTGAGCTCCTGTCTGATCACTGGCTTCATGGGTGTCCAGAGGCAGCTGAGATATTTAGTGGGTATTTATGATCCCTGGAACAAAGCTATGGTTTACAATCCTTGCACTCAATGGTTCCATTGTAAGTCTCCTTTTTACAGCTCCTTTAACATTTCAAGTTACTTTAGAGGCACTTAATTCCTATATTAAATCCCTTTCTGCTTAAAATACCTATAGAGGTTTCTATTTTCTCTACAGAACTGTGAAAGATATGCAAACTTTTTCATAAATTAATACAAATAATTTGTTTTTTCCAACCAAATTTGCCCTAATTGAGGCAGGGAGGATATCAAGAAAATGTCATTGAAACAAAGAAAGTCCTTAAAGAACAAATGTTCTACTAACTTGCATGGGCTTCTGCAGTTAGCAATAATGAAATGTGAGTTTGAATCCAGATCTTCTGACTTGGGATCCCAAGGCTTTTACTTTTATCATAATATCATTTACTTTTCAAAGCAGTTAGAATATTACTTCAGTACCTGGCAAAAAGTAGAAATCAGCATATGGTTTTCCAATTGAGTTGAATTTTCAACATCTCACAGGATATACTTTAAATATAAACACTGGGATAACTATGTAAAAAACATTTGTTCTTTTTGGAAACAAGGGAAGAAAATCCTTTATATTTGGAGAGCAGAGTAGAAGTGAGAAAAGAATAGAGATGTAAGAATTTTAAGTATTAGAAAGCAGTGGAAATTATCCCATTAGAGTAAAAACAGATTTTGATTATGAAATAAAACAATTCAATTTTCAAAGTTTTAAAATAAATGGAACGTCATTCATGAAAATTATTTCTGACTTTTTATTTAAATTATTTCTCATACCAGAGTTGATCGAATTATTCAGTAAAACTTCATTTTTTTTTTTTTCAGAGCAATAAAACTTCACAGGTAACATGGGCCTAATGAATGTTGCTTAAGGTCATAAGAATGACCAACAATCTAGTAAAATTATGTAAAATTGCTTTGGAAGTGAGTGAAAGTGACTCAGTTGTGTCCGACTCTTTTCCACCTTGTAGACTGTAGCCCTAACAGGCTCTTCTGTACATGGAATTCTCCATTTCCTTCTCCAGGAGATTTTCCCAACCCAGGGATCGAACTCTGGGCTCCTGCATCGCAGACAGAATCTTTACCACCTGAGCCACCAGGGAAATTGCTTTAGCTATCCATTAAACTTATAAAATTCCAATTACACTTTAATGATATTTTATGCACTTTGAGAGCTCTAAATATAAGATCTATGATAAATAGTTATATGTAGTATATTATAGATAATTTAAGTAAGTTACTGTCAAAGGTAATAAGTGATATGAGATAAGTATGAACAAATACCTATGAAGATATGACAGAATCTACCCACAAGAGATAAGCAAAGTGTCTGTTACAGGTTTCAAAATTAAGCAGGAATGTGCCAGACCTGGGGAGTGAGAACAAACAACATTCTAGTTAGATGTAACAGACCAGCCCTGAGTAACTTGGAATCATGGTGCACAAGGCAACTATCACACATGAGGAGAAAGTTGTGTTCTTGTCACTATAGTGTAAGGTACAAGGAGTAGAACAGATTGAGGCCAAATCACAAGGGTATAGATGGTACACTTTTATCCTCTGGGTGTAGATGGTCACAGAGACATTAATAAGAAGAGTGCCCTTGCAGATTTACGGCCAGAGGCAAATCCGGTGGTAGTAATAAAGACAGACAGGGAATTTGAAAAAGAAGTCTGTGCGAAGAGACGGCTTTGTCATTAATGATAATGACAGCAATACATCTGGAAAAGAGGGACTGAAACAGAAATTTTGAAATAGCTTTGACCAGCTTTTATGAAGAGTTAGGTGTGTGTGTGTGTGTGTTTGTATGTGTGTGTGTTGGAATGTCTCAAAGAGAATTCTGAGTCTCAGGCTTCTAGCTTGGAAGAATGAGCAGATGGTGACTCCATGGGTCTGAGAAGATATGCAAGGAGAGGACCTTAGTTTCTGGAATCAGTGACAGATTCACTTAAAAAATATTTATTTATTTTAATTGGAGGCTAATTACTTTACAATATTATAGTGGTTTTTGCCATACATTGACATGAATCAGCCATGGGTGAACATGTGTTCCCCATCCTAAGCCCCCCTCCCACCTCCCACACCATCCCATCCCTCNCATGGACTGCAGCCTTCCAGGCTCCTCTGTCCGTGGGATTTTCCAGGCAAGAGTACTGGAGTGGGGTGCCGGTGCCTTCTCCGCAAAATGACATGAGTGAGAGCAAAATGAAAAACACAACTAAAAAGGTCCTATGGGGGAGAGGGGTGGTTAAATAAAGCATCAAGGAATAACATGGAACATGAAAAAAGCGGTTTCAAAGAATATTAATGATGTGGGGAAATGTTAACGATGTAATACTCGACATAAAGAAAGAGGACATAAAACCACACAGATAGCGTGACTCCTCTTTAGTAAAATATACATGTTATATGGGAAGATAAAAAGGAAAACAAGCCAGCATGTTCACAGTCAGTTGGCAGAGAGCTAGTTGATTTTTCTCCTTTTCGTTTCTTGGGGTTTCTACATTTTCGGTAAGGACAAATATGTGGAGGCCCGGGGCGTAGGACCCCCAGCCTCCTCTGGGTTCACTCCTTCGGTCTTTCAGAAAGTCCTCGCCTAACAATGCTTGCCGTGGACTTCTCTTTCGGGACAAGGCCCTGAGGTGCCCAGTGGGCCAGCGGCCGGCTAAGCAAGGAACCGAGGAGCCGACCAAGGGCGGTGAAGGCTCCAAGACGGCACCACCACGGCCCCGACTTGAGGAGCCGAGAGCCCTCGAGAGATGGTCTCTCTCGCAGGCCCTGGGAGACCCGGGAAGTCAAGGAGAGGGATTCTGTCCTCAGAAGATGCCACTTTCTGCTCCCTTTTCACCTCACTGCCCTGGAACGTTCCCATCTCTGGGAAACCATGAGAAAGGGGGATGGCAGAGGAGCCCGTTAGGCGTGGACACTCTGTCTCTCTCATTCAGCAGGGCCCTGTGCCCTGCAGTGGCCGCCTGTGGCCTCGCTGCTTCCTGCCTGGACCCCGCGGGGCTCCCTAGGCCAGTCCCACCTCCCCTCTCTCTCTCTGCGGAGAACCTCCAGAGCCCCCACGTGCTCAAGGTCCGTCCCCAGCCTGGCGTCCAGGCTCCTCTGCACGGTCTCCCCAGGAGGCCCATGCTGCAGGCGCCAAACCTCCCGTCACGGCACCAGTCAGACAGGAATCAGGGACACTGAGGCATTTCTTGAACATCCTTGAAACAGCCCTCGAGGCCTCCTGGTTTCACGTCCGCAGCCCTGAAGAGCCCAGAAAACTACAGCTTAATAGAGCGACTGCAGGAATGAGCGCGACTAACGTCTATGTACAGAGGGGTGTGCACACAATTTTTGTGGCTGTTGCTGTCTTCTTTGTTATTTATTTTTGGCGGTGCTGGGTTTTCACTGCGGTGGGAAGGCTCAGCAATCGTGGCGCATGGGGCTCAGCTGCCCCACGGCACGTGGGATCTCAGTTCCCCGACCAGGGATCGAACCCGTGTCCCCTGCATTGGAAGGCGGGTTCTTAACCGCTGGACCACGAGGGAAGTCCCCCATGTGATTTGTTTTGAGGTTAACTCTCAGATCCCCAGTGGGAACTGGGGTTGGTGGCTAACTCGAACGCGTTCCTACCCCCCCTACAGGAACTACTCCTGTTTTAAAGAGGAAGTCTGCACAGGACCTTAACACACAAAATGTCTCTTGTAGGGAGGATTCACAGAATCCGTTCTCAACTCAGTGCGCTGGTTAAATGCGGGTGCAACGTGACCCCCATGGATGTGCAGCTCCTCCTCCAAGGGGAAGAGCCCCGGGATGTTATTCTCCTGCCTGTGTCCTCCCACCAGCCTCTTACTCCCCATGGAAGAGCCAACTCAAATGTCGCCTCCTCTGCAGATCCACCCCTTCCCACACAAGCCTCCGGGCATCCGCAGCGCCTTGCCTAGACTTTCAGTCACGTGTCTTGCAGTAACTGAACCTTCGTTATCTGTTTACGTGTCTGTTTCGTCTGCTGACCTACAACTTCCATAGGGCGGTCCCGGCCTGATGTTCCCGCGCCCAGCACAGGGCTTGGCACACAGCAGACCTCAGCCGGTGCGGGGTGGAGGGAGGGAAGGGTGATACAGAGCAGATAAAGGCTACATAGCACACCGTGGGTGTTCACTCGGTCTCGCGTATCCCTTGCCTTTGGCACAGGTAACCAACCGTCCCTTGGCCAAGCAGGTCCAACCTGGGCTGTACCACGAATTCCCCAACCCACTGGGGCCAGCGATGGTCGTGTATGGAACCGACTGGGACACTGGCTGGCCCGGCAGTGGCCGTGGCACCGTGAAAACACAACCCTGCCCGAGTCTGAGCTCTCGCTACTGCATGTCCACACTAGCCAGGTGGCTACTTGTTCTGTCTGCGGAGCAGATAATATTTTAATTGTTTCTATCTTTATCACTTCAAGAAGTACAACATAAAGAAAAGTAAAAACAATCGAGGCTATGTTTAGCCCGTGTGTTTTCCCCCTTTGCTCAGGGAACAGAAGGCGATTTGCTGGGTCAGGTCACCAAACAAAAGAAACAGGAATAGAAGCTAATTTTTAATGGCAAACCGCCCTGAGCGCTGGGCACGCTGTCACGTTGTACAGAAGGCCTCAGTAAGGCTCCAAGGGGAGGACGCCGGACGCCCCCGCCCCTCCATTCAACACCGTCTCTGCACAAACAACCGTAACTCTTTCAACAGTGACGATGGCCGTGGCCACGGGGAGTCCGCTGAGCTGGAGGACTCGGTGTGATGGGAAGGCTGTGGGTCTGGGTTCGAGCCCCAGCTCTACAAGTGACTTCACCTCTCCGAGTCTCGGCTTCTTCATCTACAGAATGAGGAGACTGACTGTAACCTCTGCACAGAGCTACCATGAGAACTGAACCGCTGCCTCGCACAGAACGTGCGAGGACAGGACGGGCTCACGAGACAGCAGCGTGACCGAGGCAACAACACTGGAGGCGACTCGGGTGGTTGACCCCAGCCCTCCCGCTTGGGGTGAGTCTGGAACGGGGACTTGGATGTTCTCAAAGAGAAGTTTCGGGAGCACCAGAGGGGTATCTGCTGGGGATGTTAAAATGCAGATTCCTAGGCCCAGTCCCTGCCGTGATACACAGAATCTCTCGGGGCAGGAACCTGCCTTTTAATAAACTCCTCAGGTTATTTTCACGTGAAGTGGTTGAGAACCACTGTTTGAGACTGCAGGCTGCACTGGGGCCTGGGTATCTTTCAGACACCTCCATGGAGGCCCAGTCAGACCATCCAGCCATACCAGAAAGCTTCTGCAGGGTAGACAATGCTGGTCTCTACAAGCCTGCATTCAGAACATCATTGAACGCTGGCTTTGTTTGGGGCAACAACAGAAAGCAGAATTATGGAGAAGGATGACTTTGCCCTTAGAGTAGGTTGAGGTCCCGTTTTCATAGGACGGGGGTGGGGACCCCGAGTTGCACAGCGTGTTCTGGATGCAGAGCCAGTGGGAAAGGCCCGAGAGGCCGACCGTTCGCGTGACGGGACTAGTGGGAGGCCCCCAACCCCCGCAAGACGCGCCGTGGCCTGCGGCTTCTCAGGGAAGGTCCGAGCACCAAGCCCCCAGCGGACACGGTACGTGCCCAGGACAGTGGCCCCGGCTGCTGAAGGTCTTGGTGGCCCTATGACTTGCAGCCCTCAGGGGCAGCTCAGGTTTCTCCTCTCCCTGCTGGGCCAATCTTCACAAGTTTGAGGTTTATACACGGGAGTGGGTGTGTGTGTGTGTGCAGGATACACACGCCCGGGGCTTTTTCTACAGAGGTGGGGGCCAACCACGCAAATCACACAAATCACACAAGCCATCTAGCTCCCTCACAGACGGACTCGACCAGATGACCTCCAAGGGACCTTCCCAAGCAGAGGCTCCCCAACTGAGCCTGAAGTTTCTGGGAAGCACAGATGTTGACGGTCGCACCTGGGGGACAGGAACTCAGATTCTCCCCCCTCTCAGCAACACACACACACACACACTCACAGGCTTTGGTCTCAAGATCCCTTGACTGGGGAGGGCAGAGGCTGCTGGGTGCACGGATCTCCAAGCTCAGAGGAAGAAAACACCCAGAGGAATACAAATAGCATGTGACCTCAAATGTTCTTGTTTCCATTTCTGCCCTTAAACTTGGAGGGAAATTCCCAGGGCGCCCAGATTCTTAGTGGACTACAAGCCTTCATATTATGTTCACAAGACGGCCTTGGATATCTTCATGCCGTGTTTGGAGGCTGCTCTATGGTGATATAACCACAACAGAATGTGGTTTCTAGAAGAGGTTAGACACCTGAAGCACAGACTGAAGATACGGAAGGTTCTTGCAGCCGCTCGGGCCGAGCGCCCCGGCCTCGGTCGGATCGGGGCCGGCTGACTCATTCTCGGATTTCACACCTGTCTGCTTGTGCTGACACCAGCCTCCCTTCCCCTGCCCTGGGGGCTGGGGCTGTGTTAACTTGGCCTCCGGGCTGCAAGCACTCTCTGCCTGATCTAGGGCAGGGGAGAAGCTCATCAACCCTTTCAGTGGGAAACTCAGTGTTTTTCTGGAGCCTGCTTTATGACATCGGTCTTATGAAAAGGGCACAGGTGGAAAAACACAGAGGGCAATGGCATGAGCTAGCCCACAGCGGCACCGTGTGCTTTTAAATGAACTCAGGAGCCCCTGGCCTATGGGAGCACCTCTTTCCTTGAGTCACCAGGATGGAGACTCAACACAGAGTTGGGCCAGGAGGAAAAGGCTTTGCCTGCACAAGCCTCAGCCTCTGGCGATGCCCACCTTCACCTGCAATAAATCAGAGAATATCTGTGCATCTTAGGTTCAGGGACAACACAGGATGCCCAGCACCTCAGCCCAGGGCCGGAGAACGAGGGGCCAGGAAGGCTGGAGACAAAGCTCCCCTGGGCCCACCCAGGGAAGGCGGGCTGGAAGGGCACTGGGGAGACGTCTGACAGGCTGGTGGGTACAGGGGGTTCCTGGGGTCCTGCCATCACCAGCCGGGTGAGGGTGGCCCGTGGCAGCGGCCACTGCTTGTGGGGGGGGGGGCTCTTTCTCTTACAGCAAGAGCCCCAGAGGGGATCCCCAGGCAGTGAAGGGGTGTAAACCCCTCCAGACTGGGCACTGGGAGCATGGGCTGGTCTCCCATCCGTAGGTGGAAGCATGGGCTGGGGCCCTGTGACAGCCCTTCCGTCCTTGAATGGACCTCCTGCTGCGCCCCAACCTCCAGAAATCTGTAGGGAAAAGCTGGTATTCACATAGTGGGACGTCCCCTGGGTGGCCCAGTGGTTGAAACTCTTGTGCTTCCTCTGCAGGGGTCACAGAGCTCCATTCCTGCTCAGGGAACCGAGATCCCACACACGCCGCACAGCGTGGGCCAAAGATGAAACAAAGAGAAAAAGACGAGGGCCACGAAAACTCCGAAGCAACAGAGCGGTCCGTTCCACCCATCGCCTTCGGATTCCCACCCTAGCTGCGTGTTTGCACAGGGCATGGGCCACGGGAAGGGGCCAGGGACTCAACTCCAAACCCACGTGTGCAGCAAAGCTGGGCCCCGTGACACAGAGCAGGAAACTGGCCACTTCAGAGCTTTTCAGGAAACTGTCAATACAGCCGCATTGTTAATTAGCTAAACCGCCCCCCCTTCAGCGGGATCCTTGCTGAAGTTGAGGGAAAGCCTCAGTGCACACCTCAAGCACAGCTCTCATCCTGCAGGGCAGCAGAGTGCTCCCCCACGTGACGGCTGGGGAGACCAACTCCAGGACAGGATGGCCTCACATCTTGCCTAGGGACACGCCACTCGCCAACGGCGGTCTGCAGTCCTGAGGCCGTGCTCCCGCGGCGGGGCCAGGCTACGTCCTAACAACTGTCTCTCCACGTGGAAGCGGCCTGGAGAGGCGCCACGTGGGTGGGGGTGGGGGGTGCCCACGGCCAGTCTGGCAGCTGCCGTTCCCTGCCCTCTGGCACCTCTGGGGCTCCCTCGCCCGTGCCCACCACATCAGGCCAGCCTGGGTGAGAAGGCAGCCAGGGAGGCTCCCTTTTCAACCGTCAGTGGGCATCATTGTGCCAACTACACTTTGTACCTACGTCCCATCCCGTACCTTATATCAGAAACATCTGAAACCAGTAGGTGATGAAAGGAAAGACTGAAAGCAGTCCGCATGGACAAACCTTATACCGTTTTAGAGACGGGCAAACCCCACCAGTGACTAGGGTAGTCCTTAAAAGCTAAGTTCTAAAAAATCAGTCCTAGGCACTCTTTATGAACTTTTGTGCTAGCCTATTTGGGCTAATAATCAGTTCTTATAGGAGGCCCTGGGTCCAAGGATGATGTGCAGTGTGGAGAGACTGAAAAAGCGGCAGAGACCAGAAATTCTGGCTTTGTTATCACTGCAGCTCATTTCATTTCAGTCTTGTGTCCGTTTGCTCTTGGAAACCTGAAACGCTCAGCCTCCAAATGCTGGCTTTTCCCCCCGCTTGCTGCAATTACAGCCCACTTTCAGCAACAAACGGCGGGAAGGTGAAAAGACCAAAAGCTACCCGATCTGAAAGTGCAGTCTCTTCCTCCTGCACGGCTCAGCACAGCCGACTGGGGTACTCTGTAGAAACTAATACGGGGGTGCCCCTGGGAGCAAGCCTTCTGTGTACAGAGCAGACTTTAACAGCGAGTAATTAAACTTGGAAAGAAAGGGCTTATCATTAAAATGCTGACAAACCTGAATCACAGAGGCACAAGGAGGACTGCTGTAATATTTTTACAATTCCTTTTTATACATAATGTATGATCCTTCTGCTCAAGTTTCCTCTATGTTCTTTGCCTGTGAGATAATTTACATTAATAAATAATTTATTACCATAACTCCTAAAGTAATTATGGGTTTCCACCCAATTTTTTTTTTCTTTAAGCATCTGAATTGTTTTGTTCCCCGTCCATGGACTTGTATTTACACGCCTTCTCCTAGTGGCCTTTCGGAAGTAACCGGGGTTGCACATGCTTGCTCACGTTGTTTGATTTCCCAGTCTCCGGCTCACCCGACGGCTGAGGAGAGAGCAGTGGGCAGAGTCCAGCGTCCTTGCAACACGGAACTCGTTCAATGGGGTGCAAGGAGCTGAGCCCAGGGTGGTGAATGGAGGCCCCTCTCACCCGCTTGTCCTGTTTCACCAAAAGAGATGTGACCCATCCACATGTGACCCTGGGTCAGCGTGAAGAAGCATCTCTCAGTGCCAACAGTGGAGGAGCCACGGGGAGGGAGCCACGGGCCGAGGATTCCCTGGCGACTGCCCCACCCCAGCCTGGCTCGGGGAGGTCCTCTCGGGCGCAGCCAGGCCCCCGCGTGCACCCACGAGTAATCACAGCCACGAACAGGGCTGGCTCGCCTGTCGGGCCAGCTGACTGGCGGGCAGGCCACATCCCTGAAGCTGCCACCTGACCAAGGCTTCCTGTGTCAGGAACACAACTCCCCGGGCAGACACAGTTCTTCCCAGAGAAGCTGTTTGCAGAGGCAGCTCTGGTTCAGCCCAGGAGGTGTGCTGAGGGTGGTCTGGGAGGTGAGGAGAGAAACCCAGAGGCCCACCATCGCCTCTGCTATAGAAGGAGCCCCGTGGTGCCCGGGCTGCTGGGCACTCAGCCCTGGCAGGGCAGGCCAGCCGCGGCCTGGCTCCCCTCCACCCCGCTTCTCCCGTCCAGTCACGCTGCCTTTGTCTCCCCACCCCCACGCTGGAAAAGGACAAAACTACTTCTTTGTATCAAGCTCCCAAACTTGAAGGGAGGGGACAAGACCCGCGGGCAGGGCCCTGCAATCCAGCTCAGGATAACTAAGCATGAAGTATTTAAAAGCCAAAACACGGTTGTGAGCGCTGATGATATTAGTAACACATTTTATCTCCGTGGGTGCAGGGGAGGCTGAGCTCCCGGCAAGGGCGGCTTCTCCAGAGGAAGCCAATGGGCCCTTCCCACCAAACACACTTGCCTGGGTTTTCTTAAGAACACTCACGAAACCCTCCCGCTCATCCCGGTGTCCAGCGAGGACCCCTGCAGGGGGGCTTGAGAGGGAAATGCCCTGAGTCCCAGGTTCACGCTGTCCCCAGCTCTCATGGGGGAATTCCACTAATCAGGGCTAGAACTGGAGTCCTCTGTCTCAGGAGACAGGCAGGGGGTTTGGTGATTATAATGCTGTGAGGCTTCATCTTTGCTGAGGGCTGCGCCCCGCTCCCCCCACCCACCGCCCCCGGTGGTCTTCTTTGCTATGAAAACCAGACACGGAGAAATAAAGTCTCGCGGCTGCTGCTCGTGCGTGTCACAGGGCGCGGCCGCACAGTGAATCCCGGGCTGAAGCCTCCACAAGCACACAGCCTGGGGAGGGCCTCGGACCCCTGACACCCACCGCAGCAAGTGCAGGGAAGGGACGGAGGTGGGGTGTGAGTCGGCGCCTCCTTAAATCCCACGGACCCCACGAGGTGCAGGCTGCAGAGGGAGTTCCAGGAAGACAGCGCTGAGGGGCCCCTTCACATGGATCCAGGGGAAATCCACGCTCCCTGGCCTTGCTCCTCCACTAGACAGAAGCCCCCTCAAGGGCAGGGGCTGACTCGCTGGCACGGAGCAGGGACTCAATAAACACCGACCAGAACAAGGCACCCTGAACCGAACTGGGGCCGACTTTTCTAAAAGCCCTGGTAGCACCTGCTGTCAGGTGGGTCAGATCTCCCGCATCAAGGAAGGGCTTAGGACAAGAGAAAGAGGAAGAGACGGGAGAGAGAGAGGTCGCGGAAAGGGCGGGGGGGTGACTGCACGCACCCCATGGTCCTTCACTGCCCGGAAGGGCCCTGGCGCCAGCCGGCAGAGCAGGAGGGCACAGACCTCGTGGAGGCGAAGAGCCCACGGACCAGGGGGTCCTCCCTGAGGGGCCGCCCCGCGCACCAGAGCCCCGAGGGGCAGCAGCCCAGTCGTCCTGTAGCCCCGGGGCCCCCGGGCAGAAGGCAGACTGCTGTGCTTGGCGGGCTCAGACGGACTCTGCTGGAACTCTGGGAAGAGACCTCCCCTGCTAGCCTCTGCCTTGCTCCCCGGGCCTGGGCACCTTCCCCACAAGGGTGACTCGCTCCGGCACCACCCCCCACCCAACGCCCACCAAGGAAACCAAGGTCGTCCCTGGGGGTGTGGAGGCCTCTCACAGGAGCAGGATTCTCAATCTAAGCTCAGCCTTCTTCTCCACCTGTCACGTACGGCGCTCACGCTGCGCCAAGCTCCTTCCGAGAGTCTCGGAGACCTCATAGTAAGGCAGGTGTTGTCCCAACACCCATTTCACAGATGAGGAAACTGAGGCTTGGAAAAGGTAAACAGTTCACAGTGACTGTGTGAGGGCCAGCACCACCACCATGAACCCTCGAGAGCTCTAACTTATTGCGACGCGCTTACAGCAAAGGCCGAGGAAGCCTGACGGTTAGGGTCTTGAAATAAAGACCAAGGGTTCCACCCGGCCCAGCACTGAGCTACCTGGGGCGGGGCAGCAGGGGGCTGGGTATGCCCAGGAGCCCCGCTCACTCCCCTTCCCGGACACGACAGAGGAAGACAGCCCAGCTGCAGCCTGACCGTGAGTCTGGCCCAGGAAGAGGGTGAGGAGGCGGGCTTCTGGGCCACGTGGATAGAGCGCGGAGGGTTTACTGAGAGCCATTAACCACAACCAAGGTGTACAGCCAAGCCTCCGGTGGGGACAGGCCTCAGAAGTGTGTCACACGGGTAAACCAAGGCCAGGTGAGCACCCTGGTTCCACTTCCCCGGGGGGCAAGCACCAAGGAGGCCGCCCAGGGCTCTCCCACACAGCTGCGGCTTGAGAGTGAGAAGCAGACAGTCATCCCCCCGCAGCTGTGGAGTCCAGGGGGGCCCTGCACCTCAGGTGCCCGGCACGGCACCACGCCCACTGTGACACGTGATGAGGACCCCCCAGGACCACCNAAAAAAAAAAAAAAGTACTAAAAGAGACATCTGCCCATAATTAGGTCTGGGCTCTTGTCCGGAGCCTCGGGAGAGCTATGGAGTCCATCAAGTTAACGGGCTTTAAAAACACACAAGGGAGCCCCGTGACTCCTGACACCAGGGGACTCGTCCACGTGAGTGATGCGGAGTCAGGGCGCGGGAGGGGCTGGAGAGCAGCCTCCCCGCAGCTCAGGGCGGCGGGGAATAGGGCAGGCGACCGCTTCCTGTCCCCAGGGACAGGACGAGCCTCCAGCAAAGGGCAGAGGCCCACCTGCCGCCCCCCAGCCCTCCCTCCTGGACGCAAGGAGAGCAGCTCCCGTCTCTGTGAAGAAGCTCGAGAGGGTGCCCCTGGCTCGGAAGCTGTTTCGCAGCCAGGAGGGGCCCCCCCAGCCCGCCAAGACATCCTCGAGAACTGAAACAGAAACTCGGGTTGCGTCTGGTCTCAACACACGGCGACGGCCTCTGAACTCCCTGGTGCCACATTTCTACAGGGGTTTCCCTGTCCCCTGCAAGCGCTGCACATCTCCCCTCTCACCCCACACCTCGCCTCACTGTGGTCACGGGGTGAAAGGCCAGGGTGGGGGGGGTCCCAGAATAACCCCACATCCAGACACTCGCTCCACAGCGCCGCAGTAACCTGAGCCTGGAACGTTCCGGGGCTTCATGCACTAGCCGAGACCCAGGTCAAGGGGCCGATCTGACCTCCAATGAGGAGGAGATTGTCCATGCCCGTCGGGGCCCCAGGAAGAAGGGCTTCACTCATCCCTTCCTTCACTCATTCATTCATCCACTCGCTCAACAAGCGTGTACCAGCGACGAGTCCTGTGCAGGCTTGTGCTGGGGTGGAGCGGGGCGGTGAAAGAAGCTCTCGGCCCTGGAGGGGTCAGCGGCCACAGGGGCTCTNTACAAAATCATACAGTGAGATAGGCAGGATAAAATTTTTCAGATAGCCACATGTTTATTGTGTCTTTCACATAAAATAGGAAAATTTTTAAAATATAAATATTAAGCCAATATACATACCCAAATAGTTTCATAAGCAAAAGATGTAATTTTATAATTTTGCCTGCAGCAGGTGTGTTAGGCAGCTAATAATTAGCCATTCTGCACAAACATATAAATAAATTCTAAATTTGCATTTATGTAATATTCTAGTTTTATTTTATGTTAAACTAAATATATTTGATAACATTTAGATTTTAGGGGGAAAAGCTTCTAGACATAATATTTTTCTCTCCAACACAATTATTAAAAAGGAAAGCACATTCCTACCATTTCCTCTACCTTAATTCAAGCCTCATAGGCTGGTTTTCTTTCCTCCAATGTCTCCCTCATGTTTTCTGATCTTTATCCTGATGACGTAATCATCTTTGTTAAATTACAACACCATGATAAAAAGTGTGCAGCACCTCGGGATCAATGCACAAAGAGTAAACTCCCAACTGTAGCACTAAAGATCTATCCTTAATCTGGACTCAGACTTCCTCTTGTGCGCCTTGTTAGGAGCCTTCCCAACTTCATTACAGGTGCCCTCAGCCTTTAGGAGAAGGGGGTCCCACTGCATCTCCTAGGAAGGGTCTTGCTGCCTAAGAAAGTGCTCCAGGTGCAGCATACATAATACATTAGGACAGTCAAATTAATAAGAAAAAATTTTAATCCTCATTGAGGATTAAAACATGTTGAATCCCACATATGCACACCTCTTCCCATCCCACTAGATTTGAATGGAGAAGAACCAAATTCATTGGCTATCATTTTATAGTGATGGAAAGGACCATATTTAAGATGAAGCAAGGTTAATGAAAGAAATACCAAAATACTATGGGCACAGCACACACAGGCATACCCATCCATCAAGTCATGAGATGTAGGTTTTAAACCTTATTTACATTGTGAGACTCATCTCCCTTGGTTGCAGCTGAGCAAAGCCAGGTCACTCTGGGCACCTTCCTCGGGAACTTATAACTGGGACTAGGAGATTCCAAGTGCGTTCTGGCCTTGTATCCTGAGTAGGCTTATGNCATGAGATGTAGGTTTTAAACCTTATTTACATTGTGAGACTCATCTCCCTTAGTTGCAGCTGAGCAAAGCCAGGTCACTCTGGGCACCTTCCTCGGGAACTTATAACTGGGACTAGGAGATTCCAAGTGCGTTCTGGCCTTGTATCCTGAGTAGGCTTATGCAACACTCTTCATCAATTAAAATTCACTACACATTTATATTATCTGTTTACTGTAAATAGAAGCTGCTGCTGCTGCTGCTGCTAAGTCGCTTCAGTCGTGTCCGACTCTGTGCGACCCCATAGACAGCAGCCCACCAGGCTCCCCCGTCCATGGGATTCTCCAGGCAAGAACACTGGAGTGGGCTACCTAGAAGTAAAACCAGCAAAACTGAGGGTGTGATTCACAACAGCATCAACCCTCCTCACCTCATCCCCTTGGGAAAGAGTCTCTAAGAAATCAAAGCAGCTCCCTGGTGGTCTACTGGCTAGGATTCAGTGCTTTCACCGCCGCGGCTGGGGTTCAATTCCCGGTTACGGAAATCTTTGGGCTTCCCTCATAGTTCATAGTTGGTAAAGAATCTGCCTGCAACGCAGGAGACCCAGGTTAGATTCCTGGGTTGGGGAGATCCTCTGGAGAAGGAAATGGCAACCCACTCCAGTATTCTCGCCTGGAGAATCCCATGGATGAGGAGCCTAGCAGGCTACAGTCCATGGGATCACAAGAGTTGGACACAACTTAGTGACTAAACCACCACTGCCAAGCAATAAAGGAATTTGGTCTCCAAATTTTAACAGCTGGAAAAATTTTACGATCTTCTTTCTATGAACTTCAGCATTAGCAAATTTCTGTTTTCCTGCGCACAAACCTAAGCACCTCTCTTGTTTTAGACAATGATTTTAAGCTGCTGGCTTCTCCAAATTCATCTAAATCAGCTGTTAAGTGCTGAGTTTTGACCCAACCAGCAGGGGTCAGAGTCAGAACAAAAACCACCTAATGAAGGATTTCATGGAAGACATCTAACATTTAAGTGAGCAAAAATCAATCACTGCTGAACTGCAGGGATAATGTGCAAATAGCCAGTATCTCAATGAAGTACTAAAACATGTGCAACCCCCTTAAATATGATATCTAATAACTTTTAAAGTCTGAAAAATGTCTAAAGAGACAATAGTGATACTCTAATAAAAAATAATACAACTGAAACAAAATAATTGAATTATAATCCTGTAGCTGGTTGCAGTAAATTATCAAAGCACATAAACAAGCTTTAGATATTACAAGTATTTTTCTAAATTTGACTCAAGAACAAACTCAAGGTTATCTTGCTTCCTCAAGTATGTTTTTTTTTTTTTTTAAGGTGAAATTTGTTCTGAAAATACTTACTTGTTACATCAGTCTTTATTCCCGCAATCTTCAACAGTGGTTCAACCTTTTCATAATAGACCTGAGTAGCTTCTTTTTTGTGGCTTTGGGGGTTAAGGAGTATTTTTAATGACTTTGGTCTGTTTGAAAATCCTAAGAGGAAAATATGAAGACAAATTATAAACTCTCTGTCAGCACTNATCTTATATATAGTTTCCCTGGTGGCCCTAGTGGTAAAGACCCTGTCTGCCAATACAAGAGACAAGAAATGCGATTCAATCCCTTGGTCAGGAAGATCCCCTGGAGGAGGGCATGGCAACCCACTCAGTATTTTTGCCTGGAGAATCCCTCGGACAGAGGAGCCTGGTGAGCTACAGTCTATAGAAGGAATTTCATATATATATATGTATATATATATGAAGTTGTATATATGTAATGTATATATGTAATCTTGAATCCTGGTTTATAGATTATGGTATATATATGTATATATGTAATCTTGAAGCCTGGTTTACAAATTATGGTGAAAGTTAGATATTTGTTTTTCATCAACAGAAAGATACTGAAGAAGTTGATGAACTCACCATTTAAAGTGATTTCATTAGGCCACAAGGTATTTTATCATAGAGGAACTGATGTGGACAAAGACCTTGAAGGTTTTTTACTTCTACACCTTTATTTTCCATTTTATTGACCCACTAGAGGAAAGAAACTGGCAGAATATTTGCTTCAATTAACAGAATTATCTTTGTCCTTCCATTTATAAGATGCGTGTGTGTGTGTGTGTGTATGCATTGACTGCAATTCTGCTATTGCATTGATTTTAATATCGTTGACATCAATCTGAAAATGCATCTTAAAATGTCTAAATGCACCAAATACTATTGCTTATCCTTTACAAATGAATATTATTTGAATTCATTGTTTGATTAGAATTTCATAATAAAGCACATACCAGAAAACCTTCAAATTCTATAGCTTTGTGATATTTACCATCATTTAATACATTTATGTTTGCAACTTTAGCTGAGAAAAAATGTTTTTTCTTTCTTAGCTATAATATACTGGCAATTTGAATACCCAGGTAGGATGATTTCCAGTGAGTGTGTTTGACTGCACTGGGTAGACTGTTATCAATAATTTAGCTGGGTGTAGCCAGAAGCATGTAGCAAGCTGTCCATGTAGTGAGATGCTGGATTGACAATGGGGATAAAATGGATGCTTGCATATTGAACAATGTAATCAGCCCCAGCTACACTCCTTATGAGAATACTGGTAACCAGGCTTATATTCCTACCTCTCCTCCAAAGCTCTGGCAAGAGATACGTGTATGCTTCTGAGAAACTTAAGTATCTCAAGCAAAAATACTACAGATTCTTAAATCTAGGGCCCTCTAATAAAAATTCATTTGGTCACTTAATCAGCCTAGAGTGAAATCTACCAGCTAGTAAGCTATATTCATGCAGACATATTTCTTAGCTTTTCAGCATGTCAGCATTAAAAATGAATGGGCAGCCACAGATCATCTGATATTTTGAGACTCTGATATTCAAAAAAAAAAGCACTAAAGCAAGGAAAAATGAGCTCAGAAAAAAACACTTTTAAATATAGAGAACATAAAAACATCAAAATAAATTAAAATTGATACAAATAAATGGGAGAAGGTATTGTAATAATTATGCAATGAAGTAATTGTAATTCTACAGTCTGTTAGTCGATAAACTATATTAGTAATAAATTATTTTAGTCCATTAGTATTGAACTATTTTTCCCCAAAGAAAATAAACATCACATCAAAAGATCAAGAATAAAAATAATATGAGATTTCTCACATATCAGAAGCTATAAAACAATGGGACAATAGCTTTAATTATGAGTGAAAATTAAAATTACTATCAATCTAGAACTCTGTCTATAGAAAAAATATCAACTTTGCGTGGAGACAGGTTAGAAATATTTTCAGACAAAAACCATTTCAAAAAGTTGTCTCTCATGCACTCTTCTGAGAATTCTTTTGAAGGATGTGCTCCACCAAAATAAAGAGCAAAGAAAAAAGAAGATGATGCAATATACAAGATGCAAAAGAAACGAAAGGCAAAGGGAATTTTCAGGATAAAAATTAGGATTGGATGAAAATTATGACTAGAGAGTAAGCAGTAAAGATTAGAGCAAAAGAAGAGAGTTCCAGTGTGGAATTTTTCAGGAAAAAATAGAATGAAGAGATTATTTAATAGGCTTGACTCTGTGGAACTGTTGTGTTCACAGACATTTACAATGTTATTGTATGCTGTGGAAAAACTTCATTGTAAGATCAAAGAAAAGTAAGAAAATGAAAATAGCTGTTGAGTCAACAGTTATTATTACTATTTTTTTTCTGTAGAGATTTTATGTGTGTTGCTGTTGTGATTTAGTAGATACTTTCTTTTTTAATGAATGTCTCTAAACTTTTTGTTGGTAAGAAGTTTCACCTAGTAGTCATGCTCCAAAGCTCTGCAGTTCTCTTCATTCTCAAGGGTGTCCTGGCTTGGATGATGAATTTGAGAGTTACTCTATAAACAACTTTCACTTTTTTCTTCTACTTAAACCTATTCCAAACTGCTTCAGCCCTTTAGACATTTCAGAACAGAATTGGAAAGAAGCTCTTAATCATCAGGTATTGGAAAGGGTCACAGGTTATTGGAAAGAAGGCAGCTCCTTTGCACTTTTAACTCAGTCAACTCAAACTGATTATTTTGGAGGTGGAAGGAGTGGATGGATGGAGATTTCATTGAGAAAAAGTAATATTTCATATTTGATCTTCCTAGTCTAACAGCAAAGTGAAAATGCCATAAGGATGTAAACTTACTTTTATATCTTTCCTAGTTGCTTCCTGATTTGAGTCTTTTTCAAGAATTAGTGGAGATTCTAGAAAACCAAGTTATTACTTCATATCAATTCCTTCTCCTTGGATTTGTGAGGCCCAAATTACAAAACCTTCAGCGGCATAAAGATGATTATTCATTCAATATCATAGCAACTCCTGACTCCTTTCAATTCTCTAATAGAGATCCGTCCTTTTTCTTTCCAAGCTGTTTAAAGAGGCAGGAAAGTTGCTTTATGTGCCTCAAAGATATTAAACATGTACATTAAATAAGAATATATATGAAAGGTCTTCTGAAACTTGGGAAGTTATAAAGAAATATAGAAGTATTTATTATTTCCTCTGAAACACATAATAGTGCACAGAGGCAAGTTTGCTTCTTCATCATGTTTGCTTCTTCTCTTCTCCATGACCTACATGAAAGTATAGAGATTTCAGGGCAACCTGTGTACTGGGAAATTTGTTAAAGATTAGATGAGATTGTAATCATTCCTGGCTGCTAATTTTGTGTTACTCATTGAGTCTGTGTCTTTGCCATATTTAAAAAATCTGTAGAAAAGAAGACCATTGTCCAAAATGGGAAAAGAGAAAATATGTAAGTTAGAAAAGACATCATAAATTAATGAGTCAAATCAGTGAAGATTTGGCAAATATTAATAGCAAGATTTTTAGCTGTCTATGATTTAGAAAAATCTTTTTGATCAAATACTAACAAAGAATAGTGGATGGAGATCTTTTTAGCTGACTGTCTCTCTCTCATTATCAAGTACACTTCATTATTTTACATATGTGGTTGCTATTTACCAGTCAGTTAAGAAGTTGAGTTATAATTACCTTTCAAACCAAATGTGAATCTCATTTTTGTAAATTTATTGTGTTGGCAATCTGATTTGTATTTTCAAAATTCAAAAAATATTCTTGCTTTATTTGAAAGGCATTTATAGAACTTCTCTTCTTGTCTGAAAATGTATCCCTGTTCCTGTCACTTGGCTTAATTCTCCACATGTGTTTTCTCACTTAAACTTTGCCTCATTTGGCTGTGGTTTTTTTTATGTAGCCTTTGAAACCATCTCTAATGGAAAAATGCAGCTGTGAGCAAGATTTCCTAAAATGTACATGGAATTAATTTTCCAGGCATTTCATACAAAGGCCCTGATGTATCTAAAGGAAAGATTTTTGCCAAAAGGAGTTTTAATGTAACCAAATGAAAGAGGGAAATGTCCAGAAAATAGGTTAAAGGAAGTGAGCAAAGCTCTAATGCCCAAAAGAGAGAAGACAGGGGAGAAAGAGAAGAGAAGACAAAGATAAAAGAATGTGAATAATGGAGCAAGAAAGGAAAAAGCACACACATTCTGTGGGAAGCAAGAAGAAAAAGGAAGAGCAGGAGAGTGAGAGTTGGAGGAGTGGGGAACCCTGTTGAGAGAAAGAAAATTTTATCTAGTATTCTCTATTAAAGCATTGCTTAAACTGATCAATAGACCAACTCTGTCAGCAAAAAAATTATTTTATATCAGATCAGCAAATTTTTCAGTCTCTGAATTAAACTAATTGTAGTAAGAGGGCATAGTATTCTAAAACAGCAATATTTTGAGTGCTACAGTCAAGAACTTTTTTCATAAACAACCTCTCTGGCTTCATGTTGTGCTTTTATTGACACTCTAAAGTAAAAGCCTGAAACTAAAATATTTGAGTGTGCTAATGAACAGCCAGTGAGCTTTTCATGCCCAGGGGATTATAAAAATATAGAATTGCCTGGTTGACTTCAACTACATAAACAACAGACATAAAGATTTTATTTTGTTGATTCTTTCTATCTCAGCTTTTCACCTCTTATTTACTTGAAGCTCTGAAGACAGATGACAAAAATCTAAAAACCACAGAAGAAACAAAATATATTTTTAATATACATGAGAGAATTCAGTGATGTATTTTCCAGGATTGCTCCCAGCGAGGACATAAACTTCAAGTGCATGTGTAACACATTTTCCATAGTATAAAATATTTAACATATTAATATAATACAAAGAAGTTAATAATGTGTAACCATGTGGGACTGTAAGGTTCATTTTACAAGTTTATGATTATTTTACATATACTTTGCTGACATAGATGGTTTTATAAATGACCAAATTAGCACAATTTCTTGGGTGCAGTATAAGTAAAGAAATTATTTGAATGAATACTACATAATAGCTCCATAAAGGTCTATTTCAATGTTGAAGGATTTTTCACATGGAACAGAGAATAAAGAGAATAGTGTGACACAGCCTATTTAATGTTAGACAAACACCAAATACTGCAGTTACCAAATATTCTGTCATTAAAAGAAAGCATCATAAAAGCTTGAAAGAAAGTGAGAAAAAGCTTTAAAATTTAACTAAAATACAGCAATTTATTAATGTCAAAAGTAAAACTGTGATTCTATTATGTATGCATAGCAGTTGATATACATTTTTAATACTCTAATTAAATTACCAGAAAACGTAAATATCTATCACTATATACAGTCTGAAAAAATGTAGAGATTCTAAAATTAGTTTGGTGATTTCATATAAAATAAACAGGTTGAAAACATACTTTCTTTCTTCTTGTCTGTTGCCATGTTTTTTCTGAAACGGCTGGGCAGTTATTTCTCTGGGGGTGTGCGTGTGTGTGTTGTTCTTATGTATTTGACTAGTGTCTAGTTTTGTTTAGTTGTTTGCTTTGAAAACTGTAATTTTCTGTGACAAAGTGATATGTAAATCTGATCAAAATGTGTGAAACATCCATGGTCATGACTGAACCTCAAGAAGAATAGCATCTGATGCTACAAGAAAAATTTGTACTCTAACCTTAGAAAAACTCAGTGCATTAGACACTATGTAGTCCTTTTCNAGGAATGGGGAGGAAGATCCTCAGGGGGCTGGCTGTGGATGGTTGTCCAGAAACCTGGAAGAAGGAAAGAAACTATGTTGTAGGTGTCATATTTTTCGATTCTTAGATGTAAATATTTTTATACTCTGACCTCTGCTGCTCAATTGTGGTACATCCTTTGAACAAGGACATTCAGTGACACACAGTGGTTCCTAGTGTCTCCTCCCTCCACTGCTGTGCTGGGCTTATCCATGGGGTCGCTGAGTCGGGCGCAACTGAGCGACTTCACTTTCACTTTTCACTTTCATGCACTGGAGAAGGAAATGGCAACCCACTCCAGTGTTCTTGCCTGGAGAATCCCAGGGACAGAGGAGCCTAGTGGGCTGCTGTCTATGGGGTCTCACAGAGTCGGACACGACTGAAGCTACTTAGCAGTAGCAGCAGCAGCAGCAGAGTCTTTTTCAGTTTTCATTTTTACTTGGTAGAGAGTCAGAATAACGGAAGTCTCTTGGGGCCACTGTTAGAATTCTTCCCTCCAGTTTTATTGAATTATAATTGACATGGGAAACTTCCCAGGAGGCACAGTGGTGAAGAATCCACCTGCCAATATAGGAGATACAAGAGACGCAGGTTCCACCCCTGGGTCGGGAAGATCCCCTGGAGTAGGAAATGGTAACCCACTCCAGTATTCTTGCTTGGAAAATTCCATGGACAGAGGAGACTGGTGGACTGCAGTCCGTGTGGTCACAAAGAGTTGGACACAACTCAGTAACTGAGGACAGCAGCTCACAATGCACATATAACACTGTTATTAGTTTAAAGTGACCACTGTTGTTTATGGCTCTTGAAATCATAGAACCAATTTACCAGACACTGAATATCTTGAGATAATGTGATAAAAACAGAAGAAACTCTTGATTGAAAGACTGGACACAGGACTTTTATTCTATTTATTTCCATATTGGTTAGTTATTTTAGGAAAAGTGAGAATAGGAGGATTGTTTTCCCCTTAAAAAATAGTGCATGTATTAAGAAAAAAGAAAACAGAAAGATCTGTGCACTTATTAGAACTGTGTTTAGTTTTCCCTAGCCAGTGGCAAGATTGATGATAATAAAATGTACTTTTTAATTGCAAAAAANTGTTTATGGCTCTTGAAATCATAGAACCAATTTACCAGACACTGAATATCTTGAGATAATGTGATAAAAACAGAAGAAACTCTTGATTGAAAGACTGGACACAGGACTTTTATTCTATTTATTTCCATATTGGTTAGTTATTTTAGGAAAAGTGAGAATAGGAGGATTGTTTTCCCCTTAAAAAATAGTGCATGTATTAAGAAAAAAGAAAACAGAAAGATCTGTGCACTTATTAGAACTGTGTTTAGTTTTCCCTAGCCAGTGGCAAGATTGATGATAATAAAATGTACTTTTTAATTGCAAAAAAGAAAATATTTAATATTAAAGCAATATTTGAATTCCTACAACAGTGGGCTCCCCTCTGAGCACCCTCTGAATTTCTCTGTTTAGTACTTTGCCAAGTGGCTTGGTAGCAACTTTATTCAGCAACTCATTTAATTACTCATTCATTCACTCATTTAACTTCAAGTCCTTACACTGGTCTGCAAGTTCTCACATGGTCTGTCCTTCCCTTACCTCTCTGACCTCCTCTCTCCCTACTCACTCCAGTCTTGGCCCACGAGGTTTCTTGCTGTTACTCTAACATGCCAGCCACATGCCTGACTTACACCCTTTGCTCTCGCTCTTGTCTCTTCCTGGGATTCTTCTCCCCCACATATTTCCTAGGCTCATTTTCTCACTTCCTTCAAGTCCTTGCTCAAATGCCACCTTCTCAAGGATACCTTCTTGGCACCTTAATGAATACACCTGACTGCCTTCTCTTATTGTGTTTCTTGTTGATAGTCTCTCTTCCCTTTTCTTGTATATAAAATGAAGTTTTCTTCCATGAAAATGGAATTTATGTCTAGAACCATGTCTGTCTCCTTGAAGGCATGCAAATATTTGTAGAATGCTTGAAGTTAGCAAGTAGGTATTGAGTACCCACTCTGCCAAGGAACTGGCGCTTTTCTTGTTGCTCAGTCACTCAGTTGTGTCTCTCTCTTGTGACCCCATGGACTGCAGCATGCCGGACTTCCCTGTCTTTCACTGTCTTCCAGAGTTTGCTCAAACTCATGTCCATTGAGTCAGTGATGCCATCCAACCATCTCATCCTCTGTCGCCGCTCTTTACCTCCTGCCCTCAATCTTTCCCAGCATCAAGGTCTTTTCGAAGAGTTGGCTCTTCGCATCAGGTGGCCAAAGTATTGGAATTTCAGCTTCAGCATCAGTCCTTCAGGGTTGATTTCCTTTAGGATTGACTGGTTTGATCTCATTGCTGTCCAAAGGACTCTCAAGAGTCTTCTCCAGCATCACAGTTCAATTTTTATTCACAGTTCATCACTGGGAATAAAATGAACAACAAGACACAGTCTCTAAGCCACAAAAGTTTATGTGGTTTGAATCCCAGAACATCCAGTATGGATGCTGATTCAGTAGATCTTGAGTGGAGTCTACTACTGTTGCTGCTAAGTCACTTCAGTCGTGTCTGACTCTGTGCGACCCCATAGACGGCAGCCCACCAGGCTTCCTCGTCCCTGGGATTCTCCAGGCAAGAACACTGGAGTGGGTTGCCATTTCCTTCTCCAATGCATGAAAATGAAAAGTGAAAAGTGAAAGTGAAGTCACTCAGTCGTGTCCGACTCTTAGTGACCCCATGGACTACAGCCTACCAGGCTCCTCCATCCATGGGATTTTCCAGGCAAGGGTATTGGAGTGGGGTGCCATTGCCTTCTCTGTGAGTGGAGTCTAGACATTTGCAAATCAGCCAGATGCCCCAGTGGTTTCAGATGAACACTGTTCTCACTGTGTCCTCCTGGGAGCTATGTAGCTGTCTTGTCATTGGCTCTTCTCTGTTTCATATGATGCCTGAAACATACTGGGTGTTGAATAATTTTCTTTCAGTGATGAAAGGAACACTATGATAAATAAGATGTAGTTTTCTGCCTTCCAAGAACTCAGATGAAATTCCTACTTGGCAGTTGCCTATTTTTTTTTTTCCCAAGATCACTTCTAATTTGATGAGAAATGAATGCTTTACACACAAAACAGTGATATGATAAAAATAAGTGAATATGGAAACTCAGAGGAGGGAACACACCAAAAACATTCCGCTAAGATTTCTACTCCTCTGATCTCGAAAGCCATATTTTTAAATTGTAACAATCTTATCTTTAGATATTATTCTCAAAGTTAATAAATTTAGTGCTTAGTATATGTGGAAAAATGATGATTTTGGGGGGATAGCATTTCACATTTGTGAGGGGAGTGGGGCAGTGCTGATGATATTACAAATGCAAGTGGCCAATGGACAGGCTATTAGTTCCAGATTCACAGATACTCATGTATTCTTGACCAGATTCACATCTCTAAAAGAAAACTATGCAGATGTGAGTCATCTTGATTATCAGCAAATGCTTGAATTGCCACCAAGTGAGAATTCAAATTTTCCCTCTTATCATCTGACACCTGGCCAGAAATTGCGTGGATTGTCTTCAAAGGCTTGGAAAAGGAAGACTTTGATGCACCACAATGAAGTTTTACTATAATACAACTTGTCATAGCATATAGTTGAGAAGAAATCTTGTGTTTATTATTGGAAATAATGGAAAAACCTTATACAGCACAAATTCATTTATCATATGGTTGGTGAACATAATATGCTACTCAAAACCAAGGTCCCACAAGAATAGCCTTATAAGCTAGTCTCTGAGACATATAACTATCGTCAGACAAAACTTTAAAACAGGTAAAGTTTAATTTTGGTGGACTCAAGTCTATTCTTTTTATGTATTTCATCAGCCAAAAAGTTCATTCAGGTTTTTGCATAAGCTGTTATGGAAAAACTCAAACTTTTTGGCCAATCAAATATACCCTTATTTGTACACTCATTCCCTGCTTCATACATCTAGTACTCTCATCTTTCTCTTCTTTTCTTATAACAAATCATCATTTTTTTTCCTAGAAAGAGAAAAATCAATAAATTCTGTGAATGTGAATTTGTCAGTGAGTTGCTTAACCAACACATAACTTACCACAGTGTATTGCCTTTTTCTGTGTGTGTGTGTGTTAGTCGTTCAGTTTCCAACTCTTTGTGATCCCAAGGACTGTAGCCTGCCAGGCTCCTGTGTCCATGGAATTCTCCAGGCAAGAATACTGTAATGGGTAGCCATTCCCTTCTCCAGGGGATCTTCCTGACTTAGGGATTGAACCCAGGTCTCCCACATTGTAGGTAGCTTCTTTACCTTCTGATCTACCAAGAAAGCCCATGTATTGCGTGGTAGGGTGAATTCAAAATGTGTCCCCCAAGATGAATGAATTTCAGTATCAGAGATTGGAAACAATGTAGGTTTTTTACAGTATGGAGGAGTTGGTCAGGCTCTGTAATGGACGGTTGATATGTGATATTCAATTTAATCATCATGAAGAATCCTACAAGGTAGTTGACAGTATGCCCTTTCTGGAGATGAGAAAACTGAAATCTAACAAAGTTAATTTACTTGCCAAAATTCGTGGGATTCAAACCAAATCTTTCTGACTTCAGAAACTTACAAGTTCCTGCCTTCCCTAATCCCACATGGCCATAGAGACATAGAGATGTGGGTGGTATGTCTTAATGGGGACAGGGAAGGAAAGCAAGAATTAAATAGAAGTGGGGAAATACTGAAATACGTTACTTGACTGTGTACATCATGAGCTAAAGCTATGAGGCCTAAGTTATCAGAGCACTTGGAAATAATATTTAGCAGCAAAGAGGCATATGTTCCTGATACTACAGATGGATCTTTTTGTGAAAGAAGCTCGGCCCTAAAGGCTACATACTGTATAATTGCATGTACATTTCATTCTTTACTAAAGGTAAAACTATGGTGGTTGCTAAGGGTGCAGGGTGGGAAGGGACAACAAGTATGTCATGAAGAAATCTGGGGGTTGATGGGTCAAAACTCATTGAAAAGTACACCCCAAAGGGTGAATTTTACTGTATGTAAGTTAAAAATAAGCACAAATTTTAAAAAAGGAAATATCTCTTTTTTGGGGATAATGCTTTTTCATACTCACTTTCTAGGCAATAAAAGTAGAATAGAAAAATCTTGAAATGTTTTGTGTTTTAAGAAACAGTCTCATGGTTTTGCCAGAGTAACACCTGAAATAATTTTCACTGGATTTATTTTAAAAGTTTAATAAGCACTGGAGTCTGAAGAAAAACATTTCCAGCTTTATTATTTTTTTATGTTGTGCCAAATCTTGCTTCCACGTGTGTGTGCGTGAGTGCGTGCCTTTGTGTGCACGTGTGTTTTAAGATCACTTGTTTTCTTAACAAGTACCTTTTGAAGAGAAAAACATTCAGTTACATTAATGGATTCTACACTCCCCTCAGCTTGTTAAACTTGATGGAGATGAATGAGACCAAATGCAGGTGGCCACACACATAAAAAAAGAGAATAAATCTTGAGGTCAATCCCCACCTGGGGTTGGCTGGCCCTTTATTCAAAATTACAGGCAGAAAACACTTAGGTGATCTCATGCTTATAAATGTGAGCTGGCATTCTCTAACACAGGTGTTAAAAAAGAACTCAGACAGGCAGCAAGCTGTTGAGACCACATCTGTCCCCTTTAGTGTACAGCTGTCTGAGTATATACTGAAACTCTCAGGCTTTTTTTTTTTTTTTTTTGCGATAACTTTCCTGAAATGATGGATGAACAAACCACATGTAGAATTTTGAGTTCCAATAAACCTAGTGAAACAGCCATTCGAATCCAGGAAATGGATCCTTCCCTCATCTTTACAGCTCCTAGTGCCTTGCATAGTCCTTGGCAATTATTGGATGTCCAGTAAACAATTGAGAAGTGAATAAAATAAAACTTTATAGATCTACTAGCTGACTTTTCATGGATGTATCACCTTTTTGTGTGTGTACCTTCTGTAGTATGGAAATAATGTTTTATGGATACTGTATCATAAGACAATGAGAATCAAAAATAAATTAGTTACTGGCAATGGCACGCCACTCCAGTACTCTTGCCTCGAAAATCCCATGGACGGAGGAACCTGGTAGGCTGCAGTCCATGGGGTCGCGAAGAGTCAGACACGACTGAGCGACTTCATTTTGACTTTTCACTTTCATGCATTGGAGAAGGAAATGGCAACCCACTCCAGTGTTCTTGCCTGGAGAATCCCAGGGATGGGGAGCCTGGTGGGCTGCCGTCTCTGGGGTTGCACGAAGTCGGACATGACTGAAGCGACTTAGCAGCCACAGCAGCATAAAAGTGCACTGAATTAACATAGAGGTTTTAAATATGATATTGAACCTGTGGTGAAAATTCTAACATTATAATTGATTCAATTCTGGATTGTCTCATTTTCTGAGTCCTTCATTTTATTTAAATGAATTTTTATAAATTTTCAAAAAAATGCCTTTACTTTGGATCTCAATGCATCTAACAGGTGAATCTGACAGAATTTATTTACTTAACCATAATGTGTTTCAAGGAAAATGAACCAAGACACCATCAGATCTTGGGCTCCTTATTCCACAGCATTCAAACTTTGCTGGGTAAAAAAATTCTTGTTTCAGCTTGGGTGGGAGGTAGAGAGAGGGACTTAAAAGAAGCAGGCTAAGAATAATAACTTAATTATTTATAAACATCTATGTCTAAACACTTCTTGTGGTGAATATTTCTCTGCATCCTCATCCACCCACTATCTGTCCATCACTTGACTTTTTCCTTTTGAGGATAAGCTAGCTGATTGCTCGAGATATTCCCAGTGCTACAGGCTTAAAAATAAAAGAAAAACCACTGTGTACCTTGGGATGAATCCACAGAGTGGGGTGGTTGCCTTGAAAACAGACATTGCTATGATGGTCCTTGTCCTGCACAGGCAGGGAATGTTCACAGAATGAACCTGCCTAGAGCTCCCAGCTTTGTCATTAAGTGTCTATGTTATGTTATGTTTCCTCTGTGTTCTTACTAGGATGTGGGGGATGCTTGGCACAAGGCAGGCTCTGACTCTCCTGTTAGAACTCTCTGGCCCTGGAGCACATGTTATTTTCAATTTCTTGGGGCTTCCCAGGTGGCTCCTTGGTAGAAGAATCTGCCCGCCACTTCAGGAGATGCAAGAGATGTGGGTTTGGTCCCTGGGTTGGGAAAATCCTCTGGAGAAGGAAATTGGCAACCTGCTCCAGTATTCTTGCCTGGAAAATTCCATGGACAGAGGAGTCTTTTGGGCTACAGTCCATGGGGTCGCAAAGAGTCAGACAGGACTGGGCATGCACACATCATCTTCACCTGTTTTCAGCACAGGGTCTAAATAGACTAAAATAATACTCAGAAAAGCAGGAGATGAGTAAGAAGTCTAGGAAAGAAAAAAGGGGTAATTTCCATAGTCATTATATGTGTTTAAAACAG
The DNA here is from genome assembly GCA_006410875.1 of Neotragus pygmaeus. NCBI lineage: Eukaryota > Metazoa > Chordata > Mammalia > Artiodactyla > Bovidae > Neotragus > Neotragus pygmaeus. The sequence continues at coordinate 233,147 of SJYV01052099.1, read as the reverse complement.
GGGAAAAACCAGTATATTCCTTTAAAACTTGGAATCCTATAAATTAGAAACTCTCACCCTGTGTTCAAAGCCTAGTGAAGAGTAGGGCCCTCAATATACCTTTGTTGAATGAATAATGCCAGTTCTGAATTACCCAGTAGCCAATTTTGATGACTGTGGGTTTTGTGGATATTTACTTCTCTTAGTTGCCAATTTATAGAAATTATTCTACCACCTAGTGCCTTTCATTGAGTCTAAAAGAGATAAAATACTAACTTAAATCCAATTTGGGAAACTAATAAAAAGTGTAGTTCTTTCACGTTGCTTGTCAATTTTTTTTGTAGGGGAGAGGGGAGCAACACATAGATAATTCAGAATTTTTCTTCGTTTTAATTTCTAGTAATATTATCTTAAGTATGCTTAATGTGGTCTGATATACAAAGAGGAATAAGCCATGCCTTCACTCTGTAGAGATGAATAATCTGATATTTGTTGGCCACAAAAGTTTGATGGCCATTTCTGCCAAACTATCATATTTATAAATCTCTTTTCTACATTTCTGTTCCTCTAAAGAGATGCAAATTGTGATTATTAACTGAACTTCCGTGCTCACTTCGGCAGTACATATACTAAAATTGGAACGATACAGAGAAGATTAGCATGGCCCCTGCGCAAGGATGACATGCAAATTTGTGAAGCGTTCCATATTTTTACTCATCAAGAAACAAAGAGAAAAAAATCAAATCAATAAAATTAGAAATGAAAATGGAGAGATCACAACAGATAACACAGAAATACAAAGGATCATAAGAGACTACTATCAGCAATTATATGCCAATAAAATGGACAACGTGGAAGAAATGGACAAATTCTTAGAAAAGTACAACTTTCCAAAACTGAACAAGGAAGAAATAGAAAATCTGAACAGACCCATCACAAGCATGGAAATTGAAACTGTAATCAGAAATCTTCCAGCAAACAAAAGCCCAGGTCCAGATGGCTTCACAGCTGAATTCTACCAAAAGTTCCGAGAAGAGCTAACACCTATCCTACTGAAACTCTTTCAGAAAATTGCAGAGGAAGGTAAACTTCCAAACTCATTCTATGAGGCCACCATCACCCTAATACCAAAACCTGACAAAGACACCACAAAAAAAGAGAACTACAGGCCAATATCACTGATGAATATAGATGCAAAAATCCTTAACAAAATTCTAGCAATCAGAATCCAACAACACATTAAAAAGATCATACACCATGACCAAGTGGGCTTTATCCCAGGGATGCAAGGATTCTTCAATATCCGCAAATCAATCAATGTAATTCACCACATTAACAAATTGAAAAATAAAAGTCATATGATTATCTCAATCGATGCAGAGAAGGCCTTTGACAAAATTCAACATCCATTTATGATAAAAACTCTCCAGAAAGCAGGAATAGAAGGAACATATCTCAACATAATAAAAGCTATATATGAGAAACCCACAGCAAACATTATCCTCAATGGTGAAAAGTTGGAAGCATTTCCCCTAAAGTCAGGAACAAGACAAGGGTGCCCACTCTCACCGCTACTATTCAATATAGTTCTGGAAGTTTTGGCCACAGCAATCAGGGCAGAAAAAGAAATCAAAGGAATCCAAATTGGAAAAGAAGAAGTAAAACTCTCACTGTTTGCAGATGACATGATCCTCTACATAGAAAATCCTAAAGACTCCACCAGAAAACTACTAGAGCTAATCAATGAATATAGTAAAGTTGCAGGATATAAAATCAACACTCAGAAATCCCTTGCATTCCTTTACACTATTAATGAGAAAGTAGAAAAAGAAATTAAGGAAACAATTCCATTCACCATCGCAACAAAAAGAATAAAATACTTAGGAATATACCTACCTAAAGAAACTAAAGACCTATACATCGAAAACTATAAAACACTGATAAAAGAAATCAAAGAGGACACTAATAGATGGAGAAATATACCCTGTTCATGGATTGGAAGACTCAATATAGTGAAAATGAGTATACTACCCAAAGCAATCTACAGATTCAATGCAATCCCTATCAAGCTACCTACGGTATTTTTCACAGAACTAGAACAAATAATTTCAAGATTTGTATGGAAATACAAAAAACCTCGAATAGCCAAAGCAACCTTGAGAAAGAAGAATGGAACTGGAGGAATCAACTTGCCTGACTTCAGGCTCTACTACAAAGCCACAGTCATTAAGACAGTATGGTACTGGCACAAAGACAGAAATATAGATCAGTGGAACAAAATAGAAAGCCCAGAGATAAATCCACACACCTATGGACACCTTATCTTCGACAAAGGAGGCAAGACTATACAATGGAGTAAAGACAATCTCTTTAATAAGTGGTGCTGGGAAAACTGGTCAACCACTTGTAAAAAAATGAAACTAGATCACTTTCTAACACCACACACAAAAATAAACTCAAAATGGATTAAAGACCTAAATGTAAGACCAGAAACTATAAAACTCCTAGAGGAGAACATAGGCAAAACACTCTCTGACATAAATCACAGTAGGATCCTCTATGATCCACCTCCCAGAATACTGGAAATAAAAACAAAAATAAACAAATGGGATCTAATTAAAATTAAAAGCTTCTGCACAACAAAGGAAACTATAAGTAAGGTGAAAAGACAGCCTTCTGAATGGGAGAAAACAATAGCAAATGAAGCAACTGACAAACAACTAATCTCAAAAATATACAAGCAACTTATACAGCTCAACTCCAGAAAAATAAACGACCCGATCAAAAAATGGGCCAAAGAACTCAATAGACATTTCTCCAAAGAAGACATACGGATGGCTAACAAACACATGAAAAGATGCTCAACATCACTCATCATCAGAGAAATGCAAATCAAAACCACAATGAGGTACCATTTCACACCAGTCAGAATGGCTGCGATCCAAAAGTCTGCAAGCAATAAATGCTGGAGGGGGTGTGGAGAAAGGGGAACCCTCTTACACTGTTGGTGGGAATGTAAACTAGTACAGCCACTGTGGAAAACAGTGTGGAGATTCCTTAAAAAATTGCAAATAGAACTGCCTTATGACCCAGCAATCCCACTGCTGGGCATACACACCAAGGAAACCAGAATTGAAAGAGACACATGTACCCCAATGTTCATCGCAGCACTGTTTATAATAGCCAGGACATGGAAACAACCTAGATGTCCATCAACAGATGAATGGATAAGCAAGCTGTGGCATATATACACAATGGAGTATTACTCTGCCATTAAAAAGAATAAATTTGAATCAGTTCTAATGAGATGGATGAAACTGGAGCCTATTATACAGAGTGAAGTAAGCCAGAAAGAAAAACACCAATACAGCATACTGACACATATATATGGAATTTAGAAAGATAGTAATGATGACCCTGTATGTGAGACAACAAAAGGACACAGACATAGACAATGGACTTTTGGCCTCAGAGGGAGTAGGAGAGGGCGGGATGATCTGGGAGAATGGCACTGAAGCATATATACTATTATGTAAGAAACGAATCACCAGTCTATGTTTGATACAGGATGCAGGATGCTTGGGGCTGGTGTACGGGGAGGATCCAGAGAGACGTTGTGGGGTGGGAGGTGGGAGGGGGATTCGGGATTGGGAGCTTGTGTACACCTGTGGTGGATTCATGTCGATGTATGGCAAACCCAATAGAGTATTGTAAAGTTAAATTTAAAAATAAATAAATAAATAAATTTATAAAAACAAACAAACAAAACAAAACAAAACAAAACAACAACAACAAAAATAACTGAACTTCCCAGCATCCATGTTTAGGTCAGAGTTATTTTTTAGTAGGATATTACTCCTTTTTAGTTAACAATTTCCAAGTCATCCCTAGTGTCCTTCAAACCCCCAAGCTTTCAGAGTAAACTCTAGAATAGATACCTCCCAGCCTCTTAAGGAACTTCTATGTTGGTATTAACCAAAATGTATTATTTAATTGTCCACATTTCTAGGTATTATCTTGTTAAGAAAGAAATTACACATTTTACCTTGGCATTTACAGCTCCTTACTGGCATTTAGAAGGCACTTAATAAATATTTGTTGAACAAAAGATTTGCTGTTGCTGGCATTTAGTTGCTAAGTCATGTCCAGCTCCTGTGACCCCGTGGACTATATAGCCTAACAGGTTCCTCCACCCAAACAAACTCCCAGGCAAGAATACTGGAATGGGTTGTAATTTCCTTCTCCAGGTGATCTTTCCAACCCAGGGATCAAACCTGTGTCTCCTGCTTGGCAGGCAGATTCTTTACCACTGACCTACCAGGGAAGCCCAGAATGAAAGATGGAATTAATTTTAACACACATAATACATTGTATAAGGCTTTCCTGGTGGCTTAGATGGTAAAGAATCTGCCTGCCATGTAGGAGACCTGGGTTTGATCCCTGGGTCAGGAAGATCCCTCAGAGAAGGGAATGGCTACCCACTCCAGCATTCTTGCCTGGAGAATACCATGGACAGAGGAAAGAGTCAGCAAAAGTATAGCATTGTTGATGGAAGCTAGCAAAATTGGCATGGATAGATGGTAATGGATGAGGCAGAAGTGTGTTTGTTTTGGCAAACTTTTTGGAAAATACTTGCTAGGGATATAGGATACTTTCAGAAGACTGTCTTACATACTGATTTGAAATATCAGTCAGTGGAGAATAGACTAATAGGCTGTGGTTAGACTGAGAATATTAATAGCCCATTATAAATGCATTGTAAGGCACATGTTCTGTTTATTTTCCCATAAAGTAAATCCTAGCAGTTTTGATGGCAAGAGCAAAACCAATACAACATTGTAAAGTAATTAGCCTCCAATTAAAATAAATAAATTTAAAATTTAAAAAAATCCTTGAAAAAAAAAAGAGTGCTACGGGCAACACCTAAGTAGGCTAGCTCAGATAGTTAGAGCTATTGACAATAGCTAACAATAGCATGTGCTTCTGCTGCTGCTGCCAAGTTGTTTCAGTCGTGTCCGACTCCGTGCGACCCCATAGATGGCAGCCCACCAGGCTCCCCTGTCCCTGGGATTCTCCAGGCAAGAACACTGGAGTGGGTTGCCATTTCCTTCTCCAATGCATGAAAGTGAAAAGTGAAAGTGAAGTTGCTCAGTCGTGCCCTACTCTTAGCAACCCCATGGACTGCAGCCTACCAGGTTCCTCCGTCCATGTGATTTTCCAGGCAAGAGTACTGGAATGAGGTGCCATTGCTTTCTCTAATACATGCAACCAAAATAATATCTACTCTTATGGAGACTTCTTAACTGTATTTGGGCAGGTTTAGTTCATACAAAATAAAATATATCTTTTAATACAATGTATTTCAAAATTTTACTTTTATGCTAAAGAACAAATCAAGAAAATAGAATGTTACATAAAGAGTATGACTTGTTACTTAAATTGAACTTTTTGCAAGTGCTTGATTTATTAAAATTTACTAACTTGTTACTGGATGACTACACTATTATATTTGTGTAATCAAATGTTCAAAGTGCAAATTTTTAGAAGGATACACATAACATTGAACAATCTTCTTTTTATCGTTCAGAAACTTGGAGAAAACTTATAGTTGTTTGCAAGATAGTTGTGAGACCAGCAGCTGGTTTTTTACTTATTCTGGATTTTTAATAGAGATTTGGAGCAGGGTACTTTTACTAGCAAGAAACAAGATTAACTCACTGAAGCTTACAAGACAAAACAAAACAAAAAAGCAAATGGAAAGAGTTATATTCGAATGCCTCAGTTCAAGTGTCACTAAAAACCTGTCATTTATTCTAAAGCAATGGATGGGATAATTTCAAAGTTTGCTATCTTTTAGCCATTTGTTTGATTTTTTCCAGAAGTAAAACTTCAGAATATTTTGTCAAGTATAACAGAAGTTTAGGATGAATCATCGGGTGAAGATATTTAGTAGAAAATTTTTAACTCTGAAGACATTTGAAAGCTGCTGGGAGAAACAAATGCAATGGCAACCCACTCCAATACTCTTGCCTGGAGAATCCCATGGACGGAGGAGCCCGGTGGGCTGCAGTCCATGAGGTCGCGAAGAGTCAGACATGACTGAGCGACTTCAATTTCACTTTTCACTTTTCATTTTCATGCATTGGAGAAGGTAATGGCAACACACTCCAGTACTCTTGTCTGGAGAATCCCAGGGATGGGAACCTGGTGGGCTACCGTCTATGGGGTCGCACAGAGTTGGACACGAATGGAGTGACTTAGCAGGAGAAACAAAGACAGTTTTGAAATTTCTAGATTTACAGTGAATTGGAGTTTTTATGAATCTCTGTCAAACTTTCTTTATTTTTTTATATTTTTATTTATTTATTTATTTTAATTTTACTTTACAATACTCTATTGGCTTTGCCATACATCCGCATGAATCCACCATAGGTGTACACAAGCTCCATCACTACCCATTATTACAAAGTCGTGTTAGTTCAACACAATCATTCCAGAAATGGGAAAGATGCCCAAGAAAGATTCTTTCATTTTAATTTTATCATCTTTGATATGGACATTTCCTTTGACTTTGCATGTGTGTTCATCGTGTAAAAACACTGAGAGTGCTGTTGGGAGGAATGAATTACAGAAACAATTACTGAAGGAAGGAATTGCAGATCTGGCCTGAGATCACTGACTCCCTTAATAAGAAAGAGGCATGCCTCTAGGGACAAGAAAAGAAGACTAGCCTGGGCTCCCTGTAAGATGGACCTCCAGGTATAAAAAATTAACGATAGCTGCTAGAAGAAAGAGGGATGATCTGTGGGATGTCTCTGGCTGACGGATTACTTATAATAAATAAACCTGTAGTCTCTGAGGCTTGACTCTCTAGAGAATTTCCCCTAAGCTATATACCAGCACGGGGCTCCCCAGGTGACACTAATGGAAAAACCTGTCTGCCAGCTTAGGAGAGGTAAGAGACCCAGTTTCAATCCCTGGGCGGGGAAGACGCCCTGGAGGAAGGCATGGCAACCTAATCCAGTGTGCTTGCCTGGAGGATCCCATGGACAGAGGAGCCTGGTGGGCTACAGTCCATGGGGTCACAAAGAGTCCAATGTGACTGAAGCAGCTTAGCAGGTATGCACATATGCCAGCAGTCCCCAGCGTTTTTGGCACCAGGGACAGGTTTTACAGAAAACAATTTTTCCACTGACAGGGGAGTGGGAGTAGAGGTGGAGGGGATGGTTTCAGAGGTTCAAGGGCATTGCATTCATTATGCCTCCGGTGATCTGACAGGAGGGGGAGGTCAGGCTGTAATGTAAGCCATGGGGAGCAGCTATAAATGCAGATGAGGCTTCCTTTGCTGACTGGCTGCTCACCTCCTGCTGTGCAGCCTAGTTCCTAACAGGCCATTGACCAATAGCAGGCCATGGCCTGGGAGTTGGGGCTCCCTGTTATATACCATATTGTGAATATGCCATGAAAATATTTCATAAGTTAAATGTTCTGTGCGATGTGAGGAATACCTCGAGCCTGAATCATGAAGACCTCGTCTTTTTCCTCCTTCTCCTCCTCCTCCTTCTTCTGGCTTTGCTATAGAGTTTGTGGAATCTTAGTTCCCTGACCATTAGGCCAGCAGGGAATTTCCTTTCTCTTGTCCTCGTGTCCACAGAAAAGATGGACTCGTGGAGACATGTGACAGGCTCCAGACCTCTGGACTCTGTGTGTCTTGATGGTCTTTATCCTTAAAGCGGTGGCACGCGTACTAAGTCACTTCAGGCATGTTCAACTCTTTGGGACTCCATTGACCATAGCTTACCAGGCTCCTCTGTCCATGGGATTCTCTAGGTAAGAATGGGTTGCCATGCCCTCCTCCAGGGGATCTTCCCGACCCAGGGTTCAAACTCAGGTCTCTGACGTTTCCTGTATTTCAAGCAGGTTCTTTACCACTAGTGCCACCTGGAAAGCCAGTTAGTCAAGTTTGTAATTGGGTAAAATTTCTGACTCTTGGGAGCAGGATTGACAATTCATCCTTTGCATTAATTAGTTCAGCTATCGAAAATAATTACAACTTAAAAAAATCCATTACTACTTTTTTGATGTGATTTTCCAGAAGATGATCTTCTGAGACAAGTATGAAATTATTTTCCCCTTAAAAGGAATAATTTGTTTAATTTTAATAAAATGTTCCTTCAAAATTGGGTTGTAATTTGAGAGTAATTTTAACAACTCCAAAAGTTTCATTTGTTTCTAGATGATATCCTCTTTAGGACCACAGAGGGAAGATGTATAGCTAAAAATATTATACATCAAAAAATGATGTAATGTGTCTCTCCATTTTCCCTCTATTTATATTTCTATGTGATAGGTTTTAGCAACAATTTTTCGTGTCTCAGCACCATTACTGATTTCCTCCATTTCTCTAAGTAGCAGAAATGTCCATATGTCTCAAGCTCAAGGATCTGAGGTGTGAATTTCCACTTTGTTTTAAAGCTAGCAAAGCAGGATGTTCTAATTTTTGTCTCAGTATTTGCAAATCGTGTGCAGTAAAAAAGAAAGTGAGTAAATCTGTGATTTTGAATAAATCAAATTTTCCACTTTTTTGCCATTTGATAGAAATTTGTAAAACCATGCAGTTGTTATGTGTCAATCACTTCCTTTGCTCTTTTGTCCTTTTCATTGATCTGGAAAGTTTCCTCTAATATGAAGAGGTTCATTTCTGCTCTTAAACAAATTAACTCTCAAATCATTTGGAATCAGTAATAGAGAATTATCAATATCAAAATAAATTAAAATATTGTTAATTATCTCTTCTGTATCAAATGATGGTCTTGGTCTTCACTAGTCTCACTATCTCTGTCTCTCTCTATATATATATATAAGATTTTGATTGTTACTAACATTTTCATTCTCATTGTTAGTGCTTATAGATGATTCATTGTCTTCTTTTAAGCTTGTTCNTTTCTGCTCTTAAACAAATTAACTCTCAAATCATTTGGAATCAGTAATAGAGAATTATCAATATCAAAATAAATTAAAATATTGTTAATTATCTCTTCTGTATCAAATGATGGTCTTGGTCTTCACTAGTCTCACTATCTCTGTCTCTCTCTATATATATATATAAGATTTTGATTGTTACTAACATTTTCATTCTCATTGTTAGTGCTTATAGATGATTCATTGTCTTCTTTTAAGCTTGTTCTACCTGAATCCTGCATTGTTTTAATATAGTTACTGTAAATACACATATTTGCATTTCTGGGACTTCCCTGGTGGTCCAGTGGTTAAGACTCTGCACTTCCAATGGAGAGGGTATGGCTGGAGGAGTAAGATTCCACAACCTCTGAGATGTGGCCAAAAACATTTTGCATTTCTACTGAATTTCTGTTAACTTCACATAATGTCCAAGGACCAAATAATGTTGCAGCCATGAATAGAATTCTCACTGGTGTTCAGAGAAATACTAAACAGTTAATTCCAAGTCCTAATTTGACCCCATGAATAACCATTCTTGGAGTCTTTGCATAAATCATTCTTGTGTCACAATTTCTTCGGGTATGTTATTGTTTTGGACTTTGAGGAAAAATTACTTATTCTTTTTAGTCTCACCTCATTACTGGAAAGTGCTGCAGATAAAGGTGTAAGATTGGAAAGACTTTCCCGGACAAGTTGGGAAGTTCATTATGAAGCTGTGCAGGTAGTGCAGACACATTTTGAAAAGTTAATCCCAACCTTTGAAGTACTGTGATCTAATGCGAGATATGCATCCAAGAAGATAAGCTTTTATTTTGCCCTCCAATGTGTGGGATTTTTCTTTTCTGTTTTTTTTTTTTTTTCTTGTTTGAAGTTTTGGGTGAAGCTCATCAGACTCAGATTTGCAAACATGTGAAATCAGACACAAACAATGTATAGTAAAATACCAAGTTTTAGAGTAGTTCCTTGAAGATCACCACTCAGACATTAAGTCATCATCTATGTAACAGTGTGTAAGAAAATGGGTTCAGTTCAGTTCAGTTCAGTCGCTCAGTTGTGTCTGACTCTTTGTGACCCCATGGACTGCAGCACACCAGGCTTCCCTGTTCATCACCAACTCCTGGAGCATACTCAAACTCATGTCCATAGAGACGATGATGACATCCAACCATCTCATCCTCTGTTGTCCCCTTCTCCTGTCTTCAACCTTTCCCAGCATCAGGGTCTTTTCAAATGAGTCATTTCTTCCCACCAGGTAGCCAAAGTATTGGAGTTTCAGCTTCAGCATAAGTCCTTTCAATGAATATTCAGGACTGATTTCCTTTAGGATAGACTGGTTGGATCTCCTTGCAGTCCAAGGGACTCTTAAGAGTCTTGTCCAATATCACAGTTCAAAAGCATCAATCCTTCGGCACTCAGCTTTCTTTATAGTCCAACTCTCACATCCATATGTGACTACTGGAAAAACCATAGCTTTGACTAGATGGACCTTTGTCAGCAAAGTAATGTCTCTGCTTTTTAACATGCTGTCTGGGTTGGTCACAATTCTTTTTCCAAGGAGCAAACGTCTTTTAATTTCATGGCTGCAATCACGATCTGCAGTGATCTTGGAGCTCCCCAAAATAAAGTCTTTCATTGTTTCCATTGTTTCCCCATCTATTTGACATGACATGATGGGACCAGATGCCATGATCTTATTTTTCTGAATGGTGAGTTTTAGCTAACTTTTTTACTCTCCTCTTTCACTTTCATCAAGAGGCTCTTTAGTTCATTTTTGCTTTCTGCTATAAAGGTGGTATCATCTGCATATGTGAGGTTATTGATGTTTCTCCAAACAATCTTGGTTCTAGCTTGTGCTTCATCCAGTCCAACATTTCTCATGATGTACTCTGCATATAAGTTGAATAAGCAGGGTGACTATATACAGCCTTGATGTACTCCTTTCCTGACTTGGAACCAGTCTGTTGTTTCATGTCCATCTCTAACTGTTCCTTCTTGATCTTCAGATAGAATTCTCAGGAGGCAGGTCAGGTGGTCTGGTATTCCCATCTCTTGAAGAATTTTCCACAGTGTGTTGTGATCTACACAGTCAAAGGCTTTGGCATAGTCAATAAAGCAGAAGTAGATGTTTTTATGGAACTCTATTGCTTTTCCTGTGATCCAAGTGATGTTGCCAATTTGATCTCTGGTTCCTCTGCATTTTCTAAATCCAACTTGAACCTCTGGAATTTCACAGTTCATGTATTGTTGAAGCTTAGCTTGGAGAATTTTGAGCATTATTCTATTAGCATATGGGATGAATACAATTAAGCAGTAACTTGAACATTCTTTGGCATTGCATTGCCTTTCTTTGGGATTGAAATGAAAACTGACCTTTTCCAGTCTTGTGGCCACTGCTGAGTTTTCCAAGTTTGCTGGCATATTGAGTGCAGCACTTGCACAGCATTATCTTTTAGGATTTGAACCAGCTCAACTGGAATTCTATCACCTCCACTAGCTTTGTTCATAGTGATGCTTCCTGAGGCCCACTTGATTTCACATTCCAGGATGTCTTGCTCTAGGTGAGTGATCACACCATTGTGATTATCTGGGTCATGAAGATCTTTTTATATAGTTCTTCTGTGTATTCTTGCCACCTCTTCTTAATATGTTCTGCTTCTGTTAGGTTCATACAATTTCTGTCCTTTATTGAGCCCATCTTTGCATGAAATATTCCCTTGATATCTCTAATTTTTTTGAAGAGATCTCTAGTCTTTCCTATTCTATTGTTTTCTCTATTTATTTGAATTGATCACTGAGGAAGGGTTTCTTGTCTCTCCTTGCTATTCTTTGGAATTCTGCAGCAAATGGGTATATCTTTCCTTTCTCCTTTGCCTTTCACTTCTCTTCTTTTCTCAGCTATTTATAAGGCCTCCTCAGACAACCATTTTGCCTTTTTGCATTTCTTTTTCTTAGGAATGGTCTTGATCACTGCCTCCTGTACAATGTCACAAACCTCTGTCCATAGCTCTTCAGGCGCAGTGTCTATCAGATCTAATCCCTTGAATCTATTTGTCACTTCCACTGTATAATCATAAGGGATTTTATTTAGGTCATACCTGAATGGTTTAGTGGTATTCCCTACTTTCTTCAATTTAAGTCTGAATTTGACAATAAGGAGTTCATGATCTGAGCCATAGTCAGCTCTCAGTCTTGTTTTTACTGGCTGTATAGAGCTTCTCCATTTTTGGCTGCAAAAAATATAATCAATCTGATTTCGGTATTGACCATCTGGTGATGTCCATGTGTAAAGTTCTCTCTTGTGTTGTTGGAAGAGAGTGTTTGATATTACCAGCGCATTCTGTTGGCAAAACTCTGTTAGCCTTTGACCTGCTTCGTTTTGTATTCCAAGGCCAAATTTGCCTGTTACTCCAGGTATTTCTTGACTTCCTACTTTTGCATTCCAGTCCCCTACAATAAAAAAGACATCTTTTTGTGGTGTTAGTTTTAGAAGGTCTTGTGGGTCATCATAGAACCATTCAACTTTAACCTCTACAGCATTACTGGCCTGGGCTTAGACTTGGATTACTATGACACTGAATTGTTTGCCTTGGAAAAAGCAGAGATCATTCTGTCATTTTTGAGATTGCATCCAAGTACTGCATTCTGGACTCTTTTGTTGATTATGATGGCTACTCCATTTCTTCTAAGGGATTCTTGCCCACAGTAGTAGATATAATGGTCATCTGAGTATTTACACAGAAAAATAAATTAAATTTGAAGAATAATGCCAGGAGAAGTGAATAAAAAATGATGCTTTTTCACTGTCAGGAGAAATTTATTCTTTAATATTTATTTATTTAGTTATTTTTGGCCATGCTGGGTCTTAGCTGCTGCAAGGGCTTTCTCTAGCTGAGATGAGTGGGAGCTACTCTCTAGCTGTGATGCCCAAGCTCAGTTCTTGCTGTTCACAGGCTCTAGAGTGTGAGCTCAGTAGTTGCGGCACTCAGGATTTGTTGCTCTGTGGTATGCAGGATCTTCCCGGATCAGGGATTGAAGCCGTGTCCCCAGCAATGGCAGGGAGATTCTTAGCCACTAAACCACCAGGGAAGTCCTGTCAAGAGAAATTTAAAAAGCAGTGACTGAATGCCTCAATTGTTTTCACTAAAAACTGGAAACTCATTCAATGGATCAGGTAAGTGGAGGTTCATATCTTTCAGCTATTTTTTTCTGATTTTTGCAGAAAGAAAGGTTCAGGAGATTTTACTAAGTATTGTATAAATTTTTGATGAATGTTGTTATGAAGATAGTGTGAAATTTCAAGTGTGGAGATATTTTAAAACTAATAGAAGAAATAAAAAATGGATAAAATTGAAATTTATGAAATGTATAGTGAATATGATTTTTTATGAATTGATGCCAAATTTCTCATGATAGCTAGGTAAAACAGCAGATATGGAAGAACTGTAGGAACTGGGCTCAGTCCTCACTCCTAAACTCCAGGTTCTCAGGGCCTTCTGCTTACAGCACTTTTCCACTGTAAAGCCTCACAGGAACTTCAACTTGAGTCTTCACTACTTTGTGGCCTTGACTTGTTTGTGTGCTTAGCACTGTCTCAGTGATTCTAAGATTCATGACTTGGAAGACTGTATGAATCTTAGAATCACTGAGAGAGTGCTTAGCACACAGTGAGTCAAGGGCACAGAGAAGTAAAGACTCAAGTTGAAGTGCCTGTGAGGCTTTACAGTGGAAAAGTGCACTAAGCGGATGGTTCTGAGATCCTCGAGTTTAGGAGCAAGGACTAGGATGCAGGTGTGGATGTTGGATCACTGTGGAAAGTGGGGTCCCATCCACAGAAGTGTAGGAGTTTTTTGAACATGATAAGAGGAACAAGTCGGGGCAATATTTATGGAACGAGAGGAGGAAGCCATGAAAATAAAAACAATGTTCAATCAGACGCAAAAGGAGGAAGTGGCCAAAATTGATCAAGTGCCAGAGACAGTGGAGAAGAGCCACTACTGAGAAGGTTACTGAAGAAGTGAATGGGACACCAAGTGGCTATTACTCTTTTAGAACTGGGCTGCAAAGAAAAGGAAAGAATTATAATTAAGAGTCAGAAGCAGTTTTGGTCAGATGTAGGTTTTTTTTTTTAAACTGAAATATAGTTGCTGTAAAATATAAATTCCAGGTGTACAATATAGTGATTCACAATTTTAAAGGTTATGTTATATTAATAATTATTATAAAATATTGAGTATATTCCTTGCTGTACAATTTAGCCTTGAGTTGATTTTATATCTAATAGTTTGTATGTCTTATTCCTCTGCTCCTATACTGTCCTCCCCCCACCATTTTCTTTCCCCATTGGTAACCACCAGTTAGCAATCTACTCTGGACAAGGTTTTTTATTTATTTAATTAATTTTTTTTTTACACATATTACGTATTTATACATCTAGACAAGGTTTTTTAAATAGGAAAACTTCCTCCTATTTATTGTTTTTATTATGAAAGAGTACATGTTTCTCATAAATAGCCCAAAAATGTTTATATTAAAATGTGAAAATCATTGATCAGCCCATCTCCTAGTAGTAGTGTTATAATTACTAGAAACCACACCCTTCCCTTCAGTATGTGGCAGCTCTTTGAATTTCTAGGGTAACTTAACAAAAGAGGTGGGAAGAAGTTTATTCAAGGGGTTTTAAATTGGCAACTCTTATTCACATCTTAGCCAAACCTGACTCAAGAGAGGACAACTTTCATTTTAAAAACACAAATGATACAATGCTTTATCTGCTACCTCTCAGTAACTGACACCTTCTATTACCATAAAATCAATAACAAGTAGAAAACATCATCCAATGGTTTTGTCTTAGCCTTTAGATATTCAAGACTTAAATCTGGATTGGTATTGCTCCAGCCTGAGAGCTATTAAGGAAAATAGGAAGAGCAAAAGAGTTTTGATAGAACAAAGGGTAGACAAAATCAGCAAGCAGGGAAAAAAGGAACTTTCAGTACAACACAGCCTGAATTTAATTATGAATAGGTATCAAACCCAGATTGAGAAACATTCTACAAAGTGGCAGAACAGTACTCTTCCAAATGTCAATATCAGGCAAGGGAAAACTCTGGAACTGTTCCAGGAAAGGAGATACATATACATGCCCTTTGACCAATAATATCCAAAATCTTCTTTGTCTTGAGGACCATTACTGAAGCTAAGGAAGAGATATGAAAGGGTTTGTAGGTTAGATAATCAAGGTGTATAAATGCTAATTTCCTAATTTTGATAATTATGTAAGAGATTTTATTTAGGGTTTGTTGTGATCACTCTGCAGGTGTATGGCAGTTCCTCACCCAGAATTTGGTTTCAACATTGAGATTTATGATGTCATACACACTTAAACAGGGAATGGAAGATTTATTATTGCTTACATGATAGGTGTATCTTGGGAGAACAGGGCAAGCCTCCCAAGCAGGTCTGAGAAGAAAAAAGATAGAAGATGGAAGACTGGCTCAGGATTTCATTGTAGTTAGGAGGGGGACCAGACTGAGGTTTCCCAAGCTCAGGCAGGGGCTGCCTGGTCTGGATTTCTCCATGGCTCTGAAGGAAAGAGCATCAGGATTTCCTATCAGATTGCTCAGAGGGGAATAGGAAGGGGTGAGGTTTAAAGTTGTCAGCAAACCTCAGGAAATGGAGTCAGACTCTATCACAAGGTCGTCATTGTTGTTGTTCAGTCCCTAAGTCCTGTCTGATTCCTGACCTCATAGACTGTAGCCCACCAGGTTTCTCTGGCCATGGGATTTTCCAGGCAAGAACACTGGAGTGGGTTGCTATTTTCCTTCTCCAGGGGATCTTCTCAACCCAGGGATTGAACCTGCATCCCCTGCTTGGCAGATGGTTTCTTTACCACTGAACTATGACAGAGTTAAAAGAATATTATTTCTGCAGCTTACTCTCAAACAGATTTAAAAAACTATATATACACATATATAAAGAGAGAAGGAGAGGAAGAGAGAGAGAAAGTAAATATAAAATGTTAGCTTTGGGGGAATCTGGATAGAGACTACGAGTTTTTTTGGTACTGTTTTTGCAACTTTTCTATGATTGAAATTATGTCAATAAAAACGTCTTTTTAAAAAAAAAATTAAGGGAACACTAGGCCTTTTAAAACTTGCTTCTTCAGAAGAAAATGTCAGATTCCTGTAAAGAAAAAGTAGCAAGGAGACAAAGGTAGCCTTCTAGGAAGTTTCCTCTTCTCTGAGTAAATTTCCAGATGATAGACCCTCCCCACATGATTATAAATATACCACAGTAGTAGCTGTTGACTACATTTTTGTGTATAGTCTTCTAGATATTTTTCTATGACCCTGCATGTGCTTAGTCGCCCAGTCATGTCCAACTATTTATGACCCCATGGGCTGTAGCCCACCAGGCTCCTCTGTCCATGGGGATTCTCCAGGAAAGAATAGTGGTGTGGGTTGCCATGCTCCCCTCCAGGGGATCTTCCCAATCCAGGGATCAAACTCAGGTCTCCCACATTGCAGGCAGATTCTTTACCATCTGAATCATCAGGGAAGCCCAAGAATACTGGAGTGGGTAGCCTATCCCTTCTCCAGGGAATCTTCCTGACCCAGGAATCAAACTGAGGTCTCCTGCATTGCAGGCAGATTCTTTACTAGCTGAGCTACCCGGGAAGCCCATGTCCCTGCATATATGTATATAATACATTAAATTTGTATATCATTTGACTCAATAATCTCACTTATAGAAAGTTGCCACAAGTAAAAATGATAGGTATACGAACATATATATTGCTAGTATGTTTATCATAGCTTTGCTTTAACAGAGGAAAAAAAGCATAGGAATAATCCTTGTATCCTTACAGGAGAAATATGATGAGCTCCTGTGTCTACATGTGAGCTAATGGAAGTAGGGGTTGCAATTAAATACGTTCCTTTTCAGAATACAACATAGGCTGGAATGTTCAACACTTACTTAAAGGACATGGATGTAGTAGTTATCAGTTGTTTTAATTTATCCAACATCAATTCTCCATTCTTCAGCTAATAGTACTCTCAATTCAGCTTTGAGAAACTACGTTTCCACAAACTGATTTAGTCTTGGAGAACATTTCTACACTGGTGCTGCTCACCCCGACAAAGAGGTGGACATCTCTCTGTCTCTCTCTCTGTCTCTCTCTCTCTCACACACACACACCTACATGGTATTTGGAGAATATTTATACAATATGCGGACTTCCCAGGCATCTCAGTGGTAAAGACTCCACCTGCCAATGAGAAGACACTGGAGATGTGGGTCCGATCCCTGGGTCAGGAAGATCCCCTGGAGAAGGAAATGGCAACCCAGCTCCAGGATTCTTGCCTGGGAAATCCCATGGACAGAGGAGCCTGACTAGCTAAGGTCCATGAGGTCTCAAAGAGTCAGACACAACTGAGCGAATGAGCACATATTCAATAAGATGGTACCTTAAAGAGAATAGAGTATTCATTTGTTTCCTTTCCTAGGTCAAGAAAAAGGACTAACTCATCATCTTTTCTTTGATTTGTGAGCTATTCCGTGTCTATGCAGTAAGTCACTCATTCATTAATTTTTGCTTTGTTAGCAGATGTTGTTTCTGCAGATTGCAACCAAAGAGAGCTAACAGATATAGAGAATGAATGAGTGAATGTACAAATGAACTAACAAAGACCAAAGATGGACTTTAGCTATCAGGGATAGCTAAAAATATGTCATATATTGGGCTTCTGGTGGCTCAGCTGTAAAGAATCTGCCTGCAATGCAGGAAACCACCTGCAATTCAGGAGACATGGGTTCTATCCCTGGGTCAGGAAGATTCCCTGGAGAAGGAAACGGCTACTCATTCCAGTATTCTTGCTTAGAAAATTCCATGGACAGAGGACCCTGGAGGGCTACAGTCCATGGCGTTGCAAGAGTTGGACCCAAATTAGCAACTAAACCGTCACCACCCATATGATATATTATAATGTGGTTACAGAGGCAAGCTGAAAGAAGGAGACCAAATTAATTTAGAAATAAGAAGATCTAGCTAATATTTCCCCCCAGTATTTTCCTTTGATGAAGCTTCTTTTAAAGGCCTTAGGTTTTCATGGAGTTAGAATGAGATTTTTCTGGCAGAGGCTCATTTGCCATTTAATTAGTAATTAGTAATCCCAAAGGTTAATGTGAAGTTGCAATTAATTTATTTCAAGCTTGATTTTCTTCTGCAAAGGACAGAACCAAAGCATATATTCAGATAGTAATGATTTGCTTAAATATTCCAGCCAAGTGAAATATTAAATAGCATTTTAAGACTTGAAATAATATTTGGATTCTCACATTTATTTTATTCTATCCATATTTTATTTCCTAAGAGACATGTGGAGAAATGCTCAGTTTTAAATATGCTTAAACTTCCTTCAGTTATTAGATTTCCATGGTGTAATTAGTTAGTTAGTTAGTTCGGCCGCTCAGTTGTATCTGACTCTTTGTGATCCCATGAACCATAGCCCACCAGGCCTCCCTGTCCATCACCAACTCCTGGAGTCTACTGAAACCCAAACATGGTTGGATGTCCATTGAGTCGGTAATGCCATCCAACCATCTCATCCTCTGTCGTCCCCTTCTCCTCCTGTCCCTAATCCCTCTCAGCATCAGGGTCTTTTCCAGTGAGTCAACTCTTTGCATGAGGTGGCCAAAGTATTGGAGTTTCAGCTTCAACATCAGTCCTTCCAATGAACACCCAGGACTGATCTCCTTTAGGATGGACTGGTTGGGTCTCCTTGTAGTCCAAGGGACTCTCAAGAGTCTTCTCCAATATCACAGTTCAAAAGCATCAATTCCTCAGTGCTCAGCTTTCTTTATAGTCCAATTCTCACATCCATACATTACTACTGGAAAGCCACAACTTTGACTAGATGGATGTTAAGCACAATATTTAGTGTTTAGAGGAAGAATCACAGAAATTAATCAGTTCCATTTGAAGTCCACGCCCATCAATAGTATCTTTTTTGCATAGTATAGGTGGCACTTCATCTTAGTTTTTTTTTTTTTTTTTGGTGATTTTAGGGTAGATGACCTTTATTGAAAGGTTTACCAGTATACCCAGGTTTACATGAGAATTGTCATTGTAGAGAATGCCAGAGCAGTTTCAAGATAAAATGTGTGGGCCAAACACATTTGTGCTGAACAGATTACTTGTTGGGTGTGTGGACACAATTACTGTATCTAAAATGTAATGTATCCTCTAATTATCATACAATTCTTGGTTGAAGGTGTATGGGAAAGTGAATCTCGGTTCAACTAAAGAAACTTGTCATGAACTGCAGTGAGTAATGCAGAGAAAAACTTGGAACACTGCCTGGTAGACACCTTCTGAGATAGGGATTAGGGAAAATGAGTAGCAACTGTCTACCCTGAAACTTGTTCCTTCTCCTCTTAGTGGCTTAGAACAGAGGGGTCTCATTTGCATGGTCACCAGTTGCATTGCTACAGGTCCTAGAGGAAAAAATCGAGACCTCTCTGGCTAGCCTCTGCTCCGGGCTTCCACTGAGATTTCTCCTAAGAACACAACCATTGGAAGAACAAAATATATTTAAATTGTTATACCCTGCTACCTAAAATATTTGTTACTTCACTGATGACTTAAAAAAAAAAAGGCACATATTTTCTTATTGCTTTTCAATAAACAAACTTACTTTCTCAGTCTTGACTCTTCCTGGACTGTCATATTTACATTGTGGGATATGTGGCAGACTTTGAAAAAGGAATTATGCCCTGTGATGTGGAAAAAGGATTTTCTAAGTTCAGGTTTAAAAGCTTTCTCTCTTGTATTTGACACGAGTAATTCTAGTCATAATTTAATGCCTATAAGCCATGGTAAGTGTCTGTCACTTGTCAGCTGATATTGTGTGTGTGGTGGATACAGGAAAAGCCACAAGTATAAGCCATAATACAAAATCAAATAATTATCAGACTTTTATTTAAAATAGCTTANTGACATGAGTAATTCTAGTCATAATTTAATGCCTATAAGCCATGGTAAGTGTCTGTCACTTGTCAGCTGATATTGTGTGTGTGGTGGATACAGGAAAAGCCACAAGTATAAGCCATAATACAAAATCAAATAATTATCAGACTTTTATTTAAAATAGCTTATGGCTATCATTTATTTCACTCTTGCTGTGACTATTTTATCTAATTGGATACTCATTTGATATTTACTCTCGTCTTGCCCTCTGAGATTTGAGACCCCATGTAGCCATTCTATGATCGGAAAGATCCATGACTCACTTCAATGTGCTTTTGTGGCTCCAGAAATTCCAGACCACCCCTCACAGTTCATGTTTCCATGAATATGACACTAAGAGATAAAGGGAAAACCTTAACTTTGTACCAACCATTTAAAATTCACCTGAAAATTTCTAAGTCCTGCTCATATTTTCCCTTATTCCAAGAAATCAAAAGAAAACTATGAGCCCTATAAATGTATGCTTATAAATCAAAGACATAAAAATTAGCACCCTCTCATACTAACTGAGTGCTTCCCTGGTATCTCAGTGGTAAAGAACCCACCTGCCAGTTCAGAGGGCATGGGTTTAATTCCTGGGTCAGGAAAATCCCTTGGAGAAGGAAATGGAAACTCCCTCCAATATTCTTGTCTGGGAAATCCCATGGACAGAGGAGCCTGGAGGGCTACAGTCCACGGTGTCACAAAAGAAGCATCAATTCTTCGGTGCTCAGCCTTCTTCACAGTCCAACACTCACATCCATACATGACCACAGGAANAGTCACTTCAGTCGTGTCCGACTCTGTGCCACCCCATAGACGGCAGCCCACCAGGCTCCCCTGTCCCTGGGATTCTCCAGGCAAGAACACTGAAGTGGGTTGCCATTTCCTTCTCTAATGCATGAAAGTGAAAAGTCAAAGTGAAGTCGCTCAGTCGTGTCCGACTCTTTGTGACCCTATGGACTGCAGCCTACCAGGCTCCTCCATCCATGGAATTTTCCAGGCAAGAGTACTGGAGTAGGGCGCCATCGCCTTTTCTGAAATACATACAAATATCGAGATCAGCTGAGAAGTAGAAAAAGTAAGTGCTGTGGGAATTCTCAGGATGGAAAGCATATTGGAATAGCTTAGCCTCATTTCCTTTATGATGCTGGGGTGAGGAAGGGTTGTTGTCTGTTCTTGTAGTGTGGGAATGGGAACAAATTAGATCAGAGGAATAGGGGAGTGAGGAAAGAGGGGGCTTGCCAGGTCCAACACAAAAGTGGAGAGTGTTGGTGCAGCTGAGGTATCCTGAGGCCCTCTGTACTGGGATTACACACCCTCTTCCCCTTGACCTCTCTACCCTGCTTTCCATGGAAATCGTTGCTGGGAATAAAATACTAGCATCTTCACTGCTTAACTATATCATAATAATAACTGGGGAGAGTATTTTAAAAATGATTACATGGGAGAATAGTAAGGAGCAGCCTACTCTCAAGTCCTCTGCCTTCAGCAGGTGTGATGAAGGATTAGGGTGACATGTTACTCCTCACGCTTTAGCTTTCATCTCCTGCATCTTTAGGGCGGGTGTCTTTCCTCTTGTGCCTTATTACTCAACTGAGGGGGCATCAGGGCTGCCTGTAGGGCAGGGGAGCCAGAAACCCAAAGGGTGTTTGCTGTCTCTTGGCATACAGAGGGATGGCATTCCTGTTTTCCAGAGGTTATCAGAATGGTATGCACCTAATCCCAGAACTCCTTATAAAATTACAGATTTTCGTCTTGTTGTTGTTGAGTCATTAAGTCATGTCCAACTCTTTGCAACCTCATGAACTGTAGCCTGCCAGGCTCCTCTGTCTATGGGATTTCCCAGATAAAGAACGGTGGAGTGGGTTGCCATTTCTTTCTCCAGGGGATCTTCCCACCCCAGGGATTGAACCCAGGTCACCTCCATTAGCAGGCGTATTCTTTACCACTGAGCCATGAGGGAAGCCCATAATTACCCTAGTAATCATCTGGTAATCTTGGAGAGTCCCTTGGACTGCAAAGAGATCAAACCAGTCCATCCTAAAGGAGATCAGTCATGGGTGTTCATTGGTAGGATGGATGTTGAAGCTGAAACTTCAATACTTTGGCCACCTGATGTGAAGAGCTGACTCGTTTGAAGAAACCCTGATGCTGGGAAAGGTTGAGGGCAGGAGGAGAAGGGGATGACAGAGGATGAGATGGTTGGATGGCNTGGTTTAATGTTTTACATGAAATGATGCATAAGCCAAATTTTAATATACATAATGTCAAGCATCAAAGTACTTTAAAGTATTTACAAAGTCAATATCATTGACGCCAAACAAATTGTGAGCATCTTTCCATTGATGTCAACTTATCCAACATAGAAAAGGGAAAGTTACTTTGACCTAAAATTCCATTATCTGTTTGGGATTCAAAACTANAATGTCAAGCATCAAAGTACTTTAAAGTATTTACAAAGTCAATATCATTGACGCCAAACAAATTGTGAGCATCTTTCCATTGATGTCAACTTATCCAACATAGAAAAGGGAAAGTTACTTTGACCTAAAATTCCATTATCTGTTTGGGATTCAAAACTAAATTTCAAATCAATTTTTTTTAAAATTTTGCACCCAATAATATAATTTTGAAAAAATAGATTGATGGTCATAAAAATTGTATGCCATTTTTAATACTCTTCTGACATTTAATTTGAATTATGATGACACTAATCAAGGAAAAATAACTTTTGGATAGAGTGAGGGCTCTACTGTGGTTTCTGCCTGACAAGACAGGGAAAATCTGACCAAACACAGAGGGACCAGGTGTATAGGAAGGGATCTCTGGATTAACCACCAAGGAATAATTTCAAGGCAATTAGTTTAAAGCACGGAGGATTTACTCATATAAAAAGTGAGGTCATTCAGTGCTATCTGACTGTGACCGCATGGACTGTAGTCTGCCAGGCTCCTCTGTCCATGGGATTTCCAAGCAAGCATACTGCAGTGGGTTGCCATTTCCTTCTTCAGAGAATCTTTCTGACCCAGGGATCGAACTTGAGTCTCCCACATTGCAGGCAGAAGGAAATACAAAACCTAAGCAGAATCTGTAAAAGTAACAGCCACAAAATTTCAGTGGGAAAAGTGATTCGTTGGTTTACTAAAAACCTTGGCATGTGATTTCAGAGTTGGTTGGAGCTTCAGTGTAAGTCAATCGTGGAAGCTCAAATACCAATGTATATTTTTAAAAACAATGCCGCAAGAAAGGCTGTTAAATTTAGTAGCCATTTCTGTTCAGAAATAGCATACGTGAGAATTGAAGCAGTCATAAAGGATTTTGTTTCCTATAAAAGTAAGTACATAATTATTTTATAATAAATTATATTTTATTCAGTTCTTTATTGTGATTAAAGTTTCAATTTTCTATAATTTTATGTTTACTACTTAAACATATAATTTACTAATGTCATTTTATATTTGTTTCACTTGTTATAGCTATTAAGATACCAACTTAAAAAAAATTCTGGAGTTCAAGGGAGCCCTTTTATTCTAGCTGACAATGAAAGCACTCTTTCAGCTATAGTGGCCCTGCTGATATATCCTCCATAGAAAACAGACCTCAGAAAAAATTCAAGAATTCTCAACATCCTTCTAAATCTGTGCTTCATGTTGTCACTCACCTTAGCTGTTGTCACTCACCTTAGCCTCCAAGATCACCTATTTCAAATTAATTTTCTAAATATGAACTTTCAGTTCACTGTCTTAAATATATCTTAAATTATTTGGCATATATATATATATATAATATATATATTTGTCCATTATCTAGAATACCTTTGCTACTTGCTCCTTACCTAAATCCTAACTGTCCCTTGGGACTCAACTCAAAGCTCACCTTTTCTTTGAAGTTTTCCCTGACCATTTCACTCACGGTGAACTCTCTTTTCTGATTCCTAAAGTACTATTACTACCAACATCACCTGGCACTTGTGCTGTTGTACAATATAACAATACAGCTTGGACTCTCAACTGTTAACTTGAGCTATGCCAAGTAATTCTAGACAACCTCCTTGAAGATACCTGAGTTGCCCAGGAGAACTTTCTTAGATGATGGAAATGTTCTGTGTCTGTGTGGTCCAATATGGTAGCCAGTGGCCATGTTTGGCTATTGAATGCTTGATATGTAATTAATTTTAAGTAATTTAAGCAGCCACATGTGCTAGTGTCTTCCATAATTGAGAGTACAGCTCTAAAGTTATTTTGTAGTAATGCCACACCAAGTAGGGAAAAGGGTCCCCCAAACTCTAAGCAGGAGGAGAAATTAAGACTTTGTAGGAGTAAGTTTACAAGAAAAACATTTTAACTCTGCTTAATTTTCTTTCATTTTCTTAAAGGCTGCATGTTAAACAATGAGTAGCAATACATTTTAAGCATCTGAAATGAGTAATGATGAATATTATGGAACTGATTCTCGATTGCCTTTGACCCTGGGATGCTGCTGCTACTGCCTTTTTACCATGGTAACCATAAAAATGAAGAGTGGAGAAAGAAAGGTCCAAAGGTCACAGAGGGGGCCAATTGGTCTCTTTCATAGGTGTGCCCTTATAGACTAATTTCCTAGCTTGCTTATTTGTATGTTTCTATGTATTTCAGGTTTTCTTGAAATTATTTTCTATATTCTCCTGGATGGAAAAAAATAAGTCAAGATATAAATTATACTTGTTAAAGCCTCCCTGTACGTTTTTCTAAGATCATTGTGAATCATCTAGCAACTAAGAAGTATGTGCCTGGCACATGGGAGATACTCAATGAACATTTGTTGCATAAATTCAAATTAAATTTTTCTCTTGAAGAGAGGTCAGTTTTTGCTGGGATGGCCTTAAGTTTTGAAGGTTTAACCAAAAGTATTCTGGTTTTTATAATCTTCTTTATTTCAAATTTGTAAGCATCTTGATACTTTTTAGCCTTGTTGGAAGATATAACCTCCAATGCTTTGAGATGCTTCAAGATTGATTTTGCCTTCTGTCCAAAAGATAAAACCTAGTGCCTGATAATGCCAATTACTCAATGCCATTGACTCTTTGAACCATTATGTGAAACTTTTTTTTAAATGCATGTATCCGAATAAAGTTGAAAAATCATTTATCATCTGATTCCAAAGTTTCCATAGTTCAGTTAAGTTCAGTTGCTCAGTCGTGTCAGACTCTTTGCAACCCCATGAATCACAGCACGCCAGGCCTCCCTGTCCATCACCAACTTCCAGAGTTCACTCAGACTCACGTCCATCGGGTCGGTGATACCATCCAGCCATTTCATCCTCCGTCATCCCCTTTTCCTCCTGCTCCCAATCCCTTCCAGCATCAGAGTCTTTTCCAATGAGTCAACTCTTCCATGAGGTGGCCAAAGTACTGAAGTTTCAGCTTTAGCATCATTCCTTCCTAAGATCAACCAGGACTGATCTCCTTTAGAATGGACTAGTTGGATCTCCTTGAAGTCCAAGGGACTCTCAAGAGTCTTCTCCAACACCACAGTTCAAAAGCATCAATTCTTGGGTGTTCAGCTTTCTTCACAGTCCAACTGTCACATCCATACATGACCACTGGAAAAACCATAGCCTTGACTAGACGGACTTTTGTTGGCAAAGTAATGTCTCTGTTTTTGAATGTGCTATCTAGGTTGGTCATAACTTTTCTTCCAAGGATTAAGTGTCTTTTAATGTCTTGGCTGCAGTCACCATCTGCAGTGATTTTGAAGCCCAGAAAAATAAAATCTGACTCTGTTTCCACTGTTTCCCCATCTATTTGTCATGAACTGATGGGACCAAATGCCATGATCTTCGTTTTCTGAATGTTGAGCTTTAAGCCAACTTTTTTGATNTGGAGCCCCCCAAAATAAAGTCTGACTCTGTTTCCACTGTTTCCCCATCTATTTGTCATGAACTGATGGGACCAAATGCCATGATCTTCGTTTTCTGAATGTTGAGCTTTAAGCCAACTTTTTTGCTTTCCTCTTTCACTTTCATCAAGAGGCTTTTCAGTTCCTATTCACTTTCTGCCATAAGGGTAGTGTCATCTGCATATCGGAGGTTTTTTATATTTCTCCTGCAATCTTGATTCCAGCTTGTGCTTCTTCCAGCCCAGCGTTTCTCATGATGTACTCTGCATATAAGTTAAATAAGCAGGGTGACAATACACAGCCTTGACATACTCCTTTTCCTATTTGGAACCATAAAACACATCAAATATGAGTTATTCCATTTCTTCCACTGACTTCTATCAACGTTACTATTAGAGGACAAGGTCTTGTACAGCTCTTCCACATCCCCTTTGATGAAAGTTGAGGTAGTGTTGCATCAGATGTAATAGCTCTTAGATTCTGGAAGACATCGTAGAAGCAGATCCATTAAGCACAGGGATGTGGGAATATTTCTGATTTCTGCTCCTATGCTGGTCTGTGTCACTGGTGATGCGTCCTCCTGTGGGCAAGTCTCCTCTTCTATTAAGACTTGTCCTTACAACTGCCCCACCCAGAGCCTGCTCCCAGCCTCCCATCCCTGCTCTGACAGATGTGGCTGCTCTAGCCCTCTAGTCAGGAAGCTGACTCAAAGCTTTCCTTTAGCCCTGATCTGTCAGAATCTATGGAGCTAACAGTTTCTCAATCAGGGGAGTTCTCAGGCAAAACAAATCTTGCTGAAACTCTTAGGTCTGCCTCTTAAGACTTTATTCTTCAAGAGCAAAAGGATGGAGGGAGAAAGAAAAAGAAAGCAAAAAGAGAGAAACAGAAGAGACAAAGGGAGATAACTTTCTCCATTTTCCACTAATTCAGAACAAAGAAGCCCCATGTAGCCCCAGTGAGAAGCAGCAGGGATGACTCATTAAATCTCAGGGCATTACCTTTTGTACCAGAGGAATTCACCATGGGAGAAGGATTACTGTAGGTCTTTGTAATTGTGACAGATCTAATACAATGATTCACATATAGCAATTGTCAAATATTTGGGGATTAACCAGAAGGCAGGTAGAACATTGCCTCTCCCAATCAGCACACACTGGAATTCATAGTTCCATTCTTATCTCTAAAATTAAATAGACGTTTCAATAGAAGATTGTCTTAATAGCTGATTTTATAGTGTGATTTTAGAAATAGTTTTAATCTTTTTGATTCAGTGAACTAAAATGCATACCCAGATAGCAGGGTTGTTAAATGTGGGAGATGAAATGGTTTGCATGGAGTGAGAAGAGGGGAGGATGGGTACACCTGGAAATTAGCATCAGATCTCATTGAAATAAGATGCTTAATCCTAGCTGAAAATGGCATGTGCAAGTTCACCCATCACCAATTTCAAAAGCATAAGAAAATTAGTTCTCTCTCAATGAGTGATTTGAAAGGAGCATTTTGAAACAAGCCTGCAAAATTTTTGATAATTTTTTCTAATCAAATGAAAGTTTGCTTCCTATGTAAATGTGCAAAAGCATATGGTAGTTTATCAAAATTCCAAGAGTTAATTTATATTGTCCCAGGCTGTTTTGATTTACCATTTCTTTCTGTAAAGGGATGGACAGTGATTTAATTTGTGCTTCTAACTCATCAATGTTTGCAAAAGCTCTATAAGGCACATCTAACCCTTTTCCTTCTTGCCTACACAAATATACATGTACCACAAACACACCCATACATTAGGCACAATTTGACAGATGCACTCATGATGTCTAGAAATACTAAGCAGTCTAGATGGAAACATTCATTTTCCTTATATTTAAAGTGTTTAAAATGTTTGATAGGTCAACAGAACAATGACGCTGTTTCTGCATCTCAAGTAATAAGAGAATTCTTACAGTTTCCTCAGTTGTACAGGGAAACTATCGTTCTTGCCTATACTCATTCAACTTTCATTTATTCATTCATTTATTCACTCATTGCCTTTGTTTCTTCTTCTGAGTTTCCTCCAGAAAGCAGTGCCTGAGACAAGAATCTATGTACGAAAATTTGGGAGGGAGGAAGTCATCCCGAGGAACAGAACGGGGAGACCAGGGACAGAGGCAAAGCCAGTCCATGACTGTGCCCTCAAATGGTTCACCATTGCTGGTAACTGGAATTCAATTCCACAACTTTCTGATGACCCATTTAGGGTGTGCCTCAGAATTATCCACTGGAGAGAGTATTTATTTACCAGCTTTCATCTCTCTTTTGTCCTAGGTGGCCCCTTGGAGTTTTAATCCTCTTGTTTCACCTATCGTTCATGAATGAATGGGAGACATGTTCACAGAGTCCCAGTTCACAGTGTTAGAGAAGGCGAGAGGCTGATGACAAGTGGCACAGGATACAGCAGAAATGGGCTGCTCTTAGGTTATACCCATGCAGAAATGACTACCACCGAAATTGCTGGAGTAAACTGCAGGCTGAGAGGTGTCTGATACATTCATTTAGCATCTATTGAGAGCAACTCTACAAAGGGATTATAGGGCCATTACAGTAATAGATAGAGTGTTAGGAGCATAATAGGAAATAGAGAGGAAATAATGAACTAACCTTCAGCATGAGGTTGTGTCTGTNGAGTGCAGCACTTTCACAGCATCATCTTTCAGGATTTGAAATAGCTCTACTGGAATTCCATCACCTCCACTAGCTTTGTTTGCAGTGATGCTTTCTAAGGCCCACTTGACTTCACATTCCAGGATGTCTGGCTCTAGATGAGTGATCACACCATCATGATTATATGGGTTATTAAGATATTTTTTCTATAGTTCTTCTGTGTATCCTGCCACCTCTTCTTAATATCTTCTGCTTCTGTTAGGTCCATATCATTTCTGTCCTTTATTGATCCCATCTTTCCATAAAATGTTCCCTTGGTATCTCTAAATTTTTTGAAGAGAAGTCTAGCCTTTCCCATTCTGCNCTTCTGTGTATCCTGCCACCTCTTCTTAATATCTTCTGCTTCTGTTAGGTCCATATCATTTCTGTCCTTTATTGATCCCATCTTTCCATAAAATGTTCCCTTGGTATCTCTAAATTTTTTGAAGAGAAGTCTAGCCTTTCCCATTCTGCTGTTTTCCTCTATTTCTTTGCATTGATCACTGAGGAATGCTTTCTTATCTCTCCTTGCTATTCTTTGGAACTCTCCATTCAGATGCTTATATCTTTC
Source organism: Neotragus pygmaeus (assembly GCA_006410875.1). Taxonomy (NCBI): domain Eukaryota; kingdom Metazoa; phylum Chordata; class Mammalia; order Artiodactyla; family Bovidae; genus Neotragus; species Neotragus pygmaeus. The sequence continues at coordinate 204,076 of SJYV01052099.1, read as the reverse complement.
TTTTTTCCCCTTTGCTTTTCACTTCTCTTCTTTTCACAGCTATTTATACAGCCTCCTCAGTCAGACATTTTGCTTTTTTGCATTTCTTTTCCATGGGGATGGTCTTGATCTTTGTGTCCTGTACAATGTCATGAACCAGTGTCCATAGTTCATCAGACACTCTATTAGATCTAGTCCCTTAAATCTATTTCTCACTTCCNAACATCTGGAAGTTCACGGTTCATGTACTGTTGAAGCCTGGCTTGGAGAATTTTGAGCATTACTTTGCTAGCATGTGAGATGAGTGCAATTGTGTGGTAGTTTGAGCATTCTTTGGCATTGCCTTTCTTTTGTATTGAAATGAACACTGACTTTTTCCAGTCCTGTGGCCACTGCTGAGTTTTCCAAATTTCCTGGCATATTGAGTGCAGCACTTTCACAGCATTATCTTTCAGGATTTGAAATAGCTCAACTGGAATTCCATCACTTCCACTAGTTTTGTTCATAGTGATGCTTCCTAAGGCCCACTTGATTTCACATTCCAGGATGTCTGGCTCTAGATGAGTGATCACACCCTCATGGTTATCTGGGTCATGAAGATCTTTTTTGTACAGTTCTTCTGTGTATTCTTGCCACCTCTTCTTAATATGTTCTGCTTCTGTTAGGTCTATATCATTTCTGTCCTTTATTGTGCCTATCTTTGCATGAAATGTTCCCTTGGTATCTCTAATTTTCTTGAAGAGATCTCTAGTCTTTCCTATTCTGTTGTTTTCTCTATTTCTTTGTGTTGATCACTGAGGGAGGCTTTCTTATTGCTTTTTGTTATTCTTTGGAACTCTGCATTCAAATGGGTATATCTTTCCTTTTCTCCTTTGCCTTTCACTTCTCTCTTTTCTCTTCTATTTGTAAGTCCCCCTCAGACAACCATTGTGCCTTTTTGCATTTCTTTTTCTTGGGGATGGTCTTCATCACTGTCTCCTGTACAATGTCATGAACATTTGTCTATCATTTCTTCAGGCACTCTATCAGTTCTGATATCTTGAATCTATTTGTCACTTCTGCTGTATAAAAAGCCTCTTGATAAAAGTGAAAAGTAAGGGATTTGATTTAGGTCAGTGATCATGAGAGCAGTCTTATCAGGGGAAGAATGAATACTCTGACTCAGCTCATGGCTGACACAAGAAAGATTTTTTTTAAAGCAAAATAAACACATCTTCTTCCATAGAAGCTTGGATTCTATTCCATCTGCTTTCTCCTTTAATCCAGGCAAGGTGGAACTATAGCAAATTTAAACATTTTTACATGAAAGATCTACATAGCATAATTTTTAATGTAGTCTTTAATGTTGCCAAAAAGTTGATTCTATTTTTCTCTTATTTTGACCTGATAGCTCAGTTGGTAAAGAATCAGAAGACCCTGGTTTGATTCCTGGGTCAAGAAGATCTGCTGGAGAAGAGATGGGCTACCCACTCCAGTATTCTTGGGCTACTCTGGTGGCTCAGCTAGTAAAGAATTCACCTGCAATGTGGGAGACCTGGGTTTGATCCTTGGGTTGGGAAGATCCCTTGGAGAAGGGAAAGGCTACCCACTTCAGTATTCTGGCCTGGAGAATTTCATGGACTGTATAGTCCATGGGGTTGCAAAGAGTCAGACACAATTGAGTGGCTTTCAGTTGCACTTAGCATTTGGCATTTGTTGACATTTCCCTCATTCTCAATACACTGTCTTTGAAAGTGAAAGTGTTAGCTGTTCAGTCATATCCAACTCTATGGACTGTAGCCTGCTAGACTCTTGTGTTCATAGAATTCTCCAGGCAAGAATACTGGAGTGGGTTGCCATTCCCTTTTCCAGGAGACCTTCTTGACCCAGGGTTTGAACCTGGGTCTCCCACATTGCAGGCAGATTCTTTACCATCTGAGCCAACAGGTAAGCCCCATAAGGTTTGTTACTAGTGGACAAAGGAGTCTGGAAGGCTGCAGTCCATAGGATTGCACACAGTTGGACAAGACTGAAGTGACCTAGCACACAGGCATCTTGTTTTTAGGGCCCCATAAACTTCTGCTTTCCTTCCTACCTTCTCATCCCAGCCTCCTTTGCTCATCTTTCCCCCTCTTTCTAAGCTTCCCCCCAGGACTCAGTCCTCTCTAGTGAAGTGAAAGTCATGTCCAACTCTCTGCAACTCCATGGAGTATACAGTCCATGGAATTCTCCAGGCCAGAATACTGGAGTGGGTAGCCTTTCCCTTCTCCAGGGGATCTTCCCAACCCAGGAACTGAACTGGGGTCTCCTGCATTGCTGGTGGATTCTTTACTAACTGAGCTATCAGGGAAGCCCATTCCTAAGTGATTTCACATAATCTCAGAGCTTTTTATATGGAGCTTCCTATATGGTGCTGGTGGCAAACAACCTGCCTGCCAATGCAGGAGTTGTAAAGAGACACAGGTTCAATCCCTGGATGAGGAAGATCCCCTGGAAGAGGGCATGGCTACCCACTCCAGTATTCTTGCCTCAAGAATCCCATAGAGGATCCAGTCAGGCTATGGTCCATGGATTCACAAAGATTCGGACATGACTGAAGTGGCTGAGCATGCACGTACAGACTTTTATATACCATCTCTGTGTTGCCAAATCCCACCCGCTACCTCTAGGCCTACTGCTCCCTTGAGGTCCTGATTCATATCTAATCATTCATACCTGTATGCTCAACACCTCTATTGGGGGTCTAATCTGCATATCAAACTTAATATATGTGGAAAATTGAACCACTGATAAATCTCCCCTTAGTAACCTTCCCACCATGCACTCAGTCCTCCTCAGACTTTCTGACCTAACTAAAAGCCTCCACCATTCACCCAGATGCTTTCAAGTTTAAATACTAAGCCTCATGCATAAGTCCTTTGTTTCCCTAATCAGTTCAGTTCAGTTCAGTCGCTCAGTCGTGTTCAACTCTTTACGACCCCATGAATTGCAGCATGCCAGGCATCCCTGTCCATCACCAACTCCCGGAGTTCACTCAAACTCATGTCCGTCAAGTCGGTGATGCCATCCAGCCATCTCATCCTCTGTTGTCCCCTTCTCCTCCTGCCCCCAATTCCTCCCAGAGTCTGAGTCTTTTCCAATAAGTCAACTCTTCGCATGAGGTGGCCAAAGTACTGGAATTTCAGCCTCAGCATCAGTCCCTCCAATGAACACCCAGGACTGATCTCCTTTAGTATGGACTGGTTAGATCTCCTTGCCGTCCAAGGGACTCTCAAGAGTCCTCTCCAACACCACAGTTTGTTTTACTAGCCTGGAATTGGGTAAGAATGATGAGTCACATGACCTTTCCTCGTTGCTCCCCATAAAATTGTTTATTTTTGAAGAATTGCCCCAATGTTTGATAGGAAGTTGCTTTTTCTCCCAGATTTTGGTTTGGCTTTAGAGGTGAGTTATTGAATTGAATTCCTTTGTGTCTAAAGAAAGTACAATCTTGACATTTTAAAAGTGAGTTTTTAAAATGACAAAGGTAACCAGGAGTGAGGCTTGACTAAAACTCATGACATCAACTTCTCTAAGGATGGTGTCTCAGAAGGCAGTCTAAGGGAGGTGCTGGGCAGGTATACACACTGTGAGTAAGAGCCTCTCATGCTGGCCTTGCTCAGAGCTGGGTCCACAAGGCAGCAGGGCCCAGTCACAGTACTTCTGCCATCTCCTACTGCCCCCTTTGGATTCGGGCTATGCTCTGTCTGATATTTCTCAGTGCCTTTTAATGGAGGAAACATGCATCTCCCCAAGAAGTGAGTCATTTATTTTCCTACCATGTTAAGGCCTTTTCTTGCTCTTATAATATCAGTTCAGTCGCTCAGTCATGTCTGACTCTTTGTGACCCCATGAATTGCAGCACGCCAGGCCTCCCTGTTCATCACCATCTCTCAGAGTTCACTCAGACTCATGTCCATCGAGTCCGTGATGCCATCCAGCCATCTCATCCTCGGTCGTCCCCTTCTCCTCCT